>CM073773.1:105186272-105508384 GCA_037158775.1 Hetaerina titia | reverse complement strand
GATGTTCATATTATAATCCCCCAAGTCCTTGATTCATAGAACTTTGAGTTGCTTCCAGGTCCTCTCGCGTTTCCACCACTGCTGCGATGTTATCTGAAAACCGGATTGATTTCTTCTTCAATTTATCTTGACTCCTTTGATACCCCATGCTTTTGCTTATTTTATTGCATTGTCCAGGTGTATCGTACGTTGAATATTGCTGGCGAGAGGTCGCATCCTTGTCTTACTACTTTGTTTATTTTGGCTTCTATTTTCCTTCCATTTTTCGTTTGTATTGTTGTAATCTATTCTTGTAGAGGTTATGGATAATTCTTCTGCTTTTGTAGTCCAAGCGCTCCTAGTATCGTGAACATCTGTTTTCGTTCGACGTTTTCGAAGGCCTTCTCCAAGTCCACGAATGCAACATATAATGGCTTATTTACGTGACTCATTTACCTCTCTTGCTCCTTGGTTTTTCCTGAATCCGAATTGGTTTTCTGAGAGGTTTTCTCCTATCCTTCCTCCTAATCTTCGGCTAATTTTCCTAGCAGGGATTTCCGATGCTTGAGTGACCAGGCTCAATGCTGTGTGTTCTTTGCATTTATCTGTTTTCGGGTTCTTCGGTATTGCAATAAGTATACTGATCTCAATGTCTTCTGGTATATTTCCGGTGTCGTGGCTATTTTTGATTATTCAATAGGCATCCTTTGTTTTGACCGCGAGTTCCTTGATTATTTCTCCGTTTATTTTGTCAACTCTTTGTGCCTTGTTTTTTCACATGTCTGCCACGGCTCTCTCTAATTCACTCCTTAATATCTCCGTACCCCGATCGTCTTTACCTATCTTGATTTCCTCTTTAATTATGCCATATTTTAGTGGTTTTGGAACTAGATAGAATACTTCAATATATTCTATCCATCTATTCCCAATGTTGTCATCATCTATTAGTATTTTTAAGGTACATACTATAGACGGATATTGAGAAAAGCGGATATATTAATATTATCACCAGGATATTTCACTGTTCACAGGATTGGGAGTCATTGTTATTTGCCGAGGATCGGCACATTTATCACTTGCTTCATATTCGCTGCCATTTAAAAATTACGGCGTAATTTAGTCGCCGGCGCCAGAGGCCCTTATCTTTATCCACATCCACCCGATATTCACCCGCATCACCCATCCGTGTATGTATGTATAAACCCTCCCCACGCAATTCGCCTTCACTCGAGAGATTCCATTCCTCTCCTCCAGGCGAAGACCTCCCCTGCGGACTGCGGCGCCGTCTATAATTCCCCCTTCTCGGCCCTCTCAGCCCCTCACCTCAAAGGACTCTTCCCGTATCGCCCTCCGTGTGCCTCGCGCCCCCCTTCATCTTTGCTCGAGATCCTTACGTTTCCCGAGAAACTGCCTATCTTCGCTTATCCTCCGCCAATCCTTAATACCCTTTATCCTAGTCGCATTGTCACCAAAAGTCCTTTGTTTTCCCATCATCAAATCTGCAGACATTTCCAACTTCGCTCGATACAGTATTCCTTTACTCTTTTAACCCTCGCAGAAACAAAGTATAATTTAACACTTCTGTTCAGTTACACCTAATGGCTGTAACAAAAAGGTTATTATATAAATGTTATACTGTCTTCATTGTTTAGATAAATCTGTATTAAGCACTGCCGAGGTAGCCAGCAACTTTTTAGTAATTCTTTATCTATCAAAAAAATGTTTGCAATAATACTAGAATTAATAAACAATGGATTTTAGATAATTATTTATTTCTAAGCAAAATTTCAAATCAAACGGGCGCATCATTGTTACATGAAATTAGGAACATGATTCACTGAACCATAAAATCATTTCTCATTATTTTTTTTACTTTTTTAAATTTTCCTTCATATTTAATGCTCAAGCTAATGAAGACATAGAAATAAATGTCATTATTACGAGTTCAGGAATATTATTGAATACACTGCCACGCTACACATACGGTGGTCTGAAAATATTATTTCGCGCTTCTCCGAAGTCGTGTCCTAAAAATCAGGACTCGCTTTATTAATGAAAATAAATTGGCTCCTGGAAATTGAATTTATTACTTTCCAAGGAATGATTTTAGGTATGAAATACCAAAAATAGAATAACCAAGAATTACCAAACCGAGAATAGAATGATGACTCATTGATGATGCATTTCTTTAATTGTCGTTGCAAGAATCAGTGCCACTTTCCAAGTGTTGCAGTACATATTAATAAGGATATAAACTCTATTTTTTATGGAGCGATTTGATTGATATCTTGTCTTAACACAAATTGGGAGGGAAGGCTTTGATTCCAAAAATGTAATAAGAAAATTGATTGATTGAATTCATGGCATAGTGTTTTCTTTGCCTCGTGCCACATTGCAAATTTTTTCAATCTGAGGAAGATGAGAGGTATTTCATGAAAGTGCTACGGAATTAATATTCACATTTTACAGCGTATTTCCGATTTATTTACAGATATAGAGCGTAATCCTAAAGTAAATAGTCAGATTTCAAACAAAGACTGAGGCAAACACAGGGGCTAAAATAGAATTGCAAATATTTTTGAACATATAGTATCCTCCAAAGACTCTGCAATGAAATCACCGGAAGAATTGAAGGAAGTGATGAATTAGGAACTAGTTTATTTATTCAATCAGATTTGTGGATTATAAAGCTCTAATTATGCCTAATGTGAAAGATTAACCAAATTACAGGCTTTCAGCAGAGCGTCTTGGTGATAAATTATAAGAAGACGAGTGTGTGCACAAAATAGTAAAATTACCAGTTTTAGAATGAAGAAAATAGCAGCTGTTTTTCACACACTTTTCATTCAGTACTAACAGTTTCAACGTCATCTTCAGGTACTCTTTCTGTTAAAACACTATGCATTCAGTAGCCTTAACATTGAAACTAGTAGTGTCGAACAAAAAGAACTTGGAAAATATCTAGTCACCTTTCATTCAAGGTTAATTCCCACGTAATCAAGCCTGATACCATGGAATGTATCGGTTTTAGACGTAATGCAGGGTACATTTGGATTATCGCATAAAACTTTTTGTTTTTTAATTTTATTTATTTGAAAGATTTAAAATATATATAAAAGAAAATACATTGCAAAAGAATCTCGTATGTAAGAGCCGATTACTGATATGAAAATCAGGCGGAGAAGCGACCATTAAAAATAAATTAAATATAGCCATTTATGAACTAAGATCAGGATGATGGTTATGGATCTTCACATAAAACAAGAGTTTTTGCTTTCGTTATCACCTCGATCAGTTATAAATATGCCTGCAATTTCAAAAGAAATTCCAACATGATGCGATCCCTGGCCCTGCAAAATATCATTCCACAATGTCGCATAGTCGATAATCGCAAGCTATGCCGTAGAGAGGGCAGTTAAAGTGCAAATGCGATACGGCAGAAAACAAACCGACATCTCGCCCTTATCTTTGTAGACAGAGAGAGGCAAAAAAGTCACAAAAATCCAGGAAGGGAAGTACGTAGAAAGCAAAATAATCAAAGAGATTCAATTAAATGGCAAAAAGAATTGGAGATAGAAGACGTTCGGAGAAAGCTCTGAGGAGCTGAGGTCCATGGAGGATGATTGAAAATGCTGTGGCATATAAAATTGAATGTTTTGTAAGCAACATATTGGAAGAAATATAAATACAGAATTTGAAGCGTGTATATAAATAGAGGGTGTATGAAGCAAGCATGAAATAAATAGCTCAAACAGTTGACGAAGAAACTACTCACAGGTTGTTTACGGTATGCAAATAATTGTTATTCCACGTGTGAAGATGTAATTACTATTTTCGCAGAATTACGTGAATGTGTGTGTGTGCATGAGAAAAGTGTGGAAAGGTATGGGCTGAAAAATGTTACTGCCTCTAAGCATGTAAAACTCCGATAACGAATAAAAAGGAAAAATAATTTTCTCTTTGACCTGTTTTTACCATTTATGGATTACTAATTTATTAAAGAGTGTGGAGCCTTTCACCGTGGACAGGTTGGTAGCGCTACAGGGAGACGGTTGACGAGAGCTGTAGGATCACTCCCATGCCTAGGAATCAAACGCCGCAGGTAAATTTATCGAGTGGGCCCGGAGGACAGTATCAAAGACGGAGAGCGGGCGCTAGGATACAATGGGGGAAGGGAGGAGGCGAGGCAGGAGCCTCCAGCTTTTCCCTTGTCCCACAACTCAAGGAACCTTAATTCAGCCGCTCCCACGAGGACTCGGAAAATACAGTTGAGCCCATGGAAAATGCGTTAGTGCAGTGTTTCCCAACACATGGGCTGCGGCAAATCGGTGTGGTGCGAAACAACTGGAATTGCCCAGCGTAAAATTTAACCGCAAAGTTCTGATTACGAGATTATGGTAGCGAAGGGCTAGACCACAAGCCGATCGATTCCATTTTCAATTTTTTTTGGTTTTTTCCTGCCAGGAACTGGTGAAGGTGGCCTCCAATAATTAATTTAATTTACACCTTTACAGTAAATTTTGTTTTCTCAGGCATAACTATATGTAATTTGCGTAACATATTGAAATGAAATGATTGCCTTTGTAATTACACACGCTTTATTAAAGAAACACGACCCAGGCTTCAACGTTGAACGTCATCATCATGTCTATGATGATGACGTTCAACGACGTTTGTGATGACGTTTGATGATGTTTATGATGACCTGATGATGACGTTCAACGCCGAAACCTGGGTCGTGTTTTTAAATAAAGTGTGTGGAATTACAAAGACAATAAATTCATTTCGATACCTTTATACTATTTCAAACTCAAAATGTTAGATTAAGCCCTGAAGCTAGCAACAAAGCTGTCATATTGATAGCTTAAGTAAAAATTGCTTACCAAGTCACTCATTTTCGTGTAAAATGCCAGAAACTATTCTCGTAATAACTTAAGTAACAAAGATTAGGAATATGCAACACGTTTGTGCATTGAAGAAATTTTCCTAAAAAATTTTATGAATTATTAGCTCTTAGCTGCTGTTGACTTTAGATTCCACTTGCTTTAATTCCTTATAGAAAAAGAACTGAAAAAGCAATATTTAATTTTCATTGAACTTAATAAATTACCAGATAACAAAATAATTGATGTATCGAGGGTAGTCTTTCGATTATTGGAAAAAACGGAATGTAACAGTGAAGTGTTGAAAGAGTTGATTAAAAAAAAATGAAGGCATCTTTTAATGGTACTTTACATTTGGGTGAGGTTAACTCTTGACACTGAATGGGTACAAAGATTTTAATTTAGGTATACGATCACTTTATAACAAGATATATGCATGAATGAATCAATGAATGCCAATGCTGACGAGAATGCCCAAACCAAATATCCCTGCATTTGAGTAAACACCAAACGTTAAATTGAATTGAGGAAACGAGATAGTAACAGCAGCAGCGGTTTCATCGATGATTCTAACATCACTGATGCCTAGCTTCGGAGAAATTACACACCATTGGAATAACTTTGAGGGGTATTCCCTAACCGACGCTGATATCAAAAGCATGGTCCTCCATATTAACTTTAAGACAGTTGTTGACAGTTGTAAGACGGAGAAGGAACTTACATAAAAGGAGGGTCACTTGAGGAATGACCCACTTTTTTCATTCATTAAAAGAGATGTTGACAAGTGCAATCTGATAGAAAACCAAAATTTGACGAAATTAAAACAAGAGCATGTCCAAGGTGAAAGCAGTCGAACGCCAAAGCGATGAGCAAGGTCCAAACGCACACACGAGCGTACTCACCCATACATACATCAATACACCAACACCTACACACCCACACGGGTAAAAAGAGGGAAAAGGGATAGAAACACACATGAAGGACAAACATAATATCACCTACTATTTATGACACCGCTTGACAGCATGCGATCACAGTATTGCGGTAAGATAACGTGCTCAATTTCGTTACAATTTCCTTGTTTTTATCTCATAGTTTAATCCCCCCGTACCCTCCAGACCGCAACATTACACGAGTTGCATCCGCTAATTCTCTCTTTCCTAGCGATCTCTTTACGGCATTATATTTATGAACTAAACATTCTCTGTCGACACCGTCTCACTCGTTTCCCTCCCAATGACGATGTCTCCCGAACAGATATTGCTGCACAAATGCATTCAACCTCGGTATTTACTGGAATAAGACATTGTGCAATTAGAAGCATTGAATTTTTGAGTAACTTCATTTTTGTGTAAATCGAATATTTAGAGTAACTTCGTTAACGTAGTGTCACAATACTAAGAATGCATTTACCATTTCGATACCTAAAAGAAACGAAATTGTAGACTGAGGTAGAGCTTAGCAATTTCTATTCTCATTCAAATAGTTACAAGAAATTTAAATGGGGAAGAAAGGTTGGATGTAGAGTATATTGAATGGAGATGAAATATCGGAGGCCGTGAACGTTATGCACGCAAGGAAGGTATAGAAATAAGAGATTCATGCAAGAATGAAGGAAGTATGCGGAATTGAAGGGAGATTAATTGCCGTGTTAGATATCCGGTTGTGTTTTCTTAGGAGAGAAGGGTAAATTTGTAATTGTACCACTTTTGAGTCTGTATCCCTTAAAAATCAACCTTAAACACTAGCCTACCCATTACTTAAACAAGAGTTAGTGAATTGAGTAATCACCTAAATCACTCACAAAAGCGTAAATAAGAAAGAAAAAGGTAAGTTTAATATAACTATTCATCAAAAGTCGAAATACCGATATTGATATTCTGGAGTCAACCTAAGAAATGAGGGATAGGCATCATACTATTCAACAGGTACTATAGGGGTATTAGAGGAAGTATACTCGTAATATAGGGATTTGTACGATCGCCATATAATGGACCGAATTATCGATTCCAGATAATATCGTGCATAAAACACATTTCCGTATTTATACAGCCGTATGCATACAGGGTGTCGGTCCATGATATATTAGCTGCCCATATCCTCCATTTAAGCATTAATTAAATGAACCACATACCGACGAAATGTCATTTAATAGTATTTCAAAGTTCAACGTATATATTCGTCGAAACCTAGATTGACATGCAGTATGCCGAGTACACACATAATGCATGCCGAAATTCTCCATTGCATTGTTGGAATATTTTACTTTATTAGTAAGAAATAAATCACAGAATGTTTTATTTTATACGAAAAGTGATTTTAGGTATATATTACTCACAAAGTAGTGCAATGAATTTTAACATCATTCATTAAACAATTGACTTTTCTGACTCAACTGACAAAGGATAATGATATGTCATATTGCAGGCGTTATTACAGAGTCTGTCCTAAAATAATTTAGAATGATTTTTTGCCACCAATGCGATTAGCTGAAGTCGGGTGATTTATTGTGGGAAAGGTAATGAGAGCTTGTGGGAAAGCAACGCGACCACGTCCAATTAACTGTGGGCATTTACAGAGGAGTGCGGATTTCTGCTAGACTGGACCTCTGTTCGACGGTCACGTCATGTATTCACGATGCCATTTTCCGTGTAGCAATGTTATGCGATAAAATTTTGTGTTCAACTTGGGAAATCGGGTTCGGAGACCATGACCATGGTTAAGGATGCTTGTGGAGATGGAGAAATGTCCCATACGATGGTTTTCTGCCGTGCACAGGGTGTTCTGGAAGGATAACGAGGAGGTTGATGATGATGATGGACATACATCAACAACACAGGGTGATGAAAAGTGAGACTCATGCTCAATACTGAACCCCTAGTGTCAGGATGTTAGCAGATTGCAATACTCAGAAAACTATAGTGCACTGCATTCTTACAGAAAATTACCTATGAGAAGGTGTACCAAGATGGTTCACAAGGTGCTGTTGGAAAACTGCTTGTGTGACTATCTTGCCTTGGACCTCTTGTACCACGATGAAAGTAACCAGATTTTTTTTGAATAGGTGGTAACGACACATGGATCTTTGTACATACGACCACTTGGAGTTCCATTTTAGACCCTTGGATTATGCCAAAGGGGCCATTACGAGGTGCTTGAACGAGGGTCCAGGATAAATAGGATGTCTTACAGAAAATATACCGCAGCTGGTTTAGGCACTGGCATTGGTGTGTCGATACATAAATGTGCTGTTATGAAGAGTTTCAACAATTTTTACTTTGACCTGCTATAAATTATTCCCCCAGATTTATTATACTTATTTTTGAGGCAGCTCTTGTATAGGGGTGAACATCAATGAAGTAAAAGTGTTGTAAAAACACACTTCCGGAAATATTTGAGAAATGAAGGGGAATGTATTGTGAAATAAATAATAAAGAAGAAAATACGAACCATGAAAATATAGGGTGATCGATAAGCTCCTAGGGCAGGGTTCCATGCTTTATCCTCTTAATTTGGACAAAGAAAGTGCATTAAAAATCGAACAAAATTAAGAGAACAACTATTTTATTGAAGTTTTCTCAAAAAACTCCTTTAAACTGTAGGAATTTATAAGGTTTTACATGCTTACTTTCACCATTTTAAATATTACACTCATCTTAGTCATTTTTTCAGCGAATAATTATAAATAAATTTTGACAAGTTGACGCTAATTATTTTATAGATATTGCAGGAATTCTGTTTTGTTCCTCTATCTTTAATGCTTTACTTCGGGTTCTCAATTCTTGAGAATATCATTTCTTTGGTTTTAATATGGTTATCCTTCAATCATCTTGCCCGCCAATTAAATGTTCAATGCAAACACTAGCCATGGCGCCTTTAACATTACCGCAACATAAAACTTGCAAAAAGATGGCGATAACTTAATTGGTGATAACTGAAATCTCAACCTCGTCTGCCACTGACCAATCTAGTTTCTTTCCCCTTTGCCCTCATTAAATGGTCTGATTCAATCATGGTTTTCTATAAAGCCTGCATAATTTTTTTCACAATATTTTTACCAGCTATATCAACTACATATATTATGTGAAACAGCCGCTTCAAATCAACCAAGTGTAGAAAGGCTTTCTTTCGTTCTTCATTCATTTTTATGAATGCAGCAAACACTAAAATTACACCATGTGCCTCCACCCCTTTCTAAACCTTAACTGGCATAAAAAATGTATCTAAAAGATAAAATAAAATAGAAAAATAATAAAAAATATATCTAAAAATTCCCCTGATCAACCTCCTGATAATAAAATAAATTTAAGGTTAAGGAGTTAAGTTTAAAATTAAGTAGGCACAAAAATGCCTATTTTAAATTTTTTATTAGTATCTTTTTCAATTCTACGTGAAAAGATTTTTTTCTATCTCCTTTCTGAAATTCATGTCCTTTAGGTTTTTAGACTGGTTTTGGCATAAACTCCTAGTATTACGCTATCCTTGCCCCCGTTGCATTCATTTCTATACACCGAGTTTGCACGCTCCTTACCACATTCCTCTTCAACGCATTATTTTCCTCACTTGAATATATTTTGGTTTTTTGATATGCGAGGAAAAATAAGTAGTTCTCAGCGCAAGGCTAGAGAAGAGGCTCCAAATTCGTACGAAGGAAGAAGAGGGGAATTTGCAAGGTGAAATCTGAAGTAGATAGCACAGGTGGATTGGAGTATTGATAGGTATTGGGATGTTAGAGGTGATGGTAAAAGGAAAAATCCAGAGTATACAAGGAAAAAAGTAGGTTTTATTTACAGAATGAAGTGAGGAAGAATGTATGAAGTATTGAGGTGGGGAATCACAGAGGTCAAACTGGAGGAAGTGATAGGCGGTGTTTTTTAGCGAATGTTTAAAAAGTGTAGTTCATAGGCATAGATTATTAATGCTGGTGCTTACAGCACTGTTAGTTTTTCACTAACTGTATATATCCATGTTACTTTCGGATTCTGATTGTTGACCACTCGCAACAGCACAGCGAATTCCCCTATTTCACCTTGTAGGAGAAACTCGTAATTTATTTCTTGGAAATTATTGGAGTTACTACGAAAGTACCATTTTTCTATGCACCCAGATTTGAGACTTGCTAATTCCATTTTCTCCCAAAATATTTTTAACCAATCGATCCTGTTATGGATCAACTTTTTGCTAAAATGTTATACTTTTTTCCTCTACAATTGACGATTACGCAGGGAATTTCTTCCAAAAATTTTGCAAAATTTTTATCATAAAAATCACATTTTTTAATGAAAAATCAATAAAATAGTTTTGAATTATCACTCCATATACGTGTCAAGTGCACGGTGCAAACGAAGCTCTTTAAAGAATTTAACTCTTTTTAGATTTTCTCATTGAACCTTTAATCACATTCGAAAGTTGTTGAAAGGAAATTTTCCCAACCGAAATACGTTTCCAGCAAACGCTTATTTTCTCTGCTCAAAGCTAGATGACTGCTCACTTCTGAACGCCTCTCGCTCACCACCGCTTGCCTCCTGCCAGTGACGCCTCCACCTGAGTCCTCGGATAAGAGCACTATCTTTCTTCCAGTGCACGCGGAGTCCTTGGCCACAAAATTCACCATCCCTTCCTTCACTATTCACTTTCTCCACTTCCCTCTTCCCGTTCTCTCCTTCACCCCGTGGAAGGAGGACGGGGTCACTCGCTCCCACCCCGGTCCCAAGCTATCCGCCCTCCCATCTCCAGGAAGACACACATACGCGCACATCTCGCCTCCCTCTGAGCGTTTCCCTCATCCCCCTCCGCTCTCTAGGCGCCTAATTCGACGGTCTCGTTGGCTGAGCTGCCTCCCCTCGCGCCCGTTGAGGCGGAGGAGGAGTTTCGGGGGGGGGGGGGTGAATTGGTGGGGTGTGGGCGTTAAGGCGTAGTTGACAGTCTACTTTCGCGTGCTTGGGGAGAGGGAAGGGAGAAGTGTAGCTTCTCCGTAGCATATCGCTCAACTGCCAGGATTTTTTTCATTAAGATGATGAAGTTATATCTCTGTTCGTGTGGTCGAATCGCTGGCACATATGATTAATACCCAGCCTCTCCTTAACTCTAGAAAGAAAAATAGTTTGAAACGGAAAGAGGGAAATATTTTGCAAGTCTGTGAATTCCAGGGTAAAAATATAGATACTTTGACTTTGTGACAACTTGGGTACACAAATATTCTTCATTAGCTACCACCCTGGGTGCAAAAATTTTAAACTATTGCTTTTATTAAAAAATGAGCTTCAAGGCGAATGATTAAGCAATCCAAGATTATGCGTTGGGCCTGAGTGTAAATTTTAAGGTTGAGTGTTTGCCTTCATGATGGGTTTTTTCCACTGAGTTTCTAGTTCTGCTTTATAGCTGCGAAGATTGGACATGTTCCGTAACAACAAGAGAAAATAAACTTAGATTTTACTGTAAAATACCTAAGTTTATAGGCGAACTTACGTAAATTTGCACGAAAAAATCGTCGTAATGGATTTCTAGGATTCATCATACATGTACCAATCAGGTCAAATGGAACAATCTTCCAGGACTGATTCCACACAATGCCTTTGATGTTCATTCATGCATACACTCAATATTTCATTGTTTAACACCTCAACGAAACGCAGTGGTGGGTTTTTCGTGGAATATTTTAGACCTCAAATTCATATTATATAAAAAAGTATTTCAGTAAAGTCCATTGAGTTTAGATTTCCATATTTTTTCCTATCAGAAATTATAATTAATAAATAACATAAATTTGATGCACGTTTTCAAAAACGGCAAAACATATGTTAGACTTGCTGCTAGTAGTATATCTTATTGCAAAACGGTAAATAGGCGAGATCTTAATTAAAAAATAGTAATATTCCTATTCTAAAAATTAATTTTTACATTTAAATACGGCGAAGTGGAAAATAGTGTCTACTCGTGAATGCTAAGAGCCATGATAATGCGAAACAGGTTCCTTTAAAGCTTTTCGCAGAACTCAAAATCCAGAGTGAGCAGAGTTGCATAATTGGCACCTCACTTTAAAATACATGCCATCAAACAGCAGATTCTGTTATCTCACTTCTAACTCATTTATGTAGATACTCAGAATCGCAAACAAACTGAAGAAACAAAAAAAATAAATTGTGTGAATATGAATGCATATTCCCAATGCTCTATTATGGAAACAGCTGATAAACTCGAATTTAATTAGTGAATGTTTGTTCTGAAGCAGAATCGACTAGTGCAGGAAAGACCTACGGTCTGCAAATGACCATTTCCCTCAGCGATGCGTGAATGCCTTTGCGTTTGGGCTGGCAGAAATCGTAGACAAACACGTCACTCTAATCGATGCCAGACCGTGGTGACCCGAAATTGAATGCCACAAATACCTATATGTATACTAGTCACCCTGGATTTAATTCCGTACGCTTTAACTTTCCCAGCCCTAACCTATCTAAATAGACGAGTTCATCCAAGTGTTACAACACTGTGCATATGGCCTCGTAATTCAAGTAGTTAATTCTAAATATTATCGATTCTCATACGTATTCAGTTCTGAGTATTTTGCTCCTTAAACCAATCCCAAGACCTTTACAAAAATTCACCCACAGAATTCTGCATAAAAAGTGTGTGTATATACTCGTGTGTGTGAGTATAATACCTTTACGTAATACGTGGATTCTTGCGTGAGTTTGATGTGGATTACAGTTTGAAGAAGAAACGCTTTTCCACGAAATAAGGCATTATAAATGCTTATTAGTATCCTATTAGTAACCTATGAGTATAGTTTAGAATTTATTATTGCGTTAGCGTGAATAAATGGAATGAAGAGATTGATTTCTCAGGAATATTTTATGACAAAAAATATAACCGATCACTTTTTCTTCAATGCAAATTTAATATTAATTAGAGCTATTACTTTTGCCAAAAATATTAGAATTTGAAAACATTCAGTCGCCTAATTGCGGAGTCATCCCTATCACTTCATATGTTCGTTTTTGTATACAAGTACGTATTATCTGCAGCTCTTGTGACCTAAAAAAATACTTATTTTCTCGTTTTCTCTTAACGTTTGACATAGGTATTTTACCTCGTCAGAAGCCAGTTTATTATACTTCTCGACTCCAAATTTTCCTCAAGGATCCCGTCCTCTCCCGCGTCCGCCGAAATATTACTCCTTTCTCTTCCCAATTACTATTTACCTTTGGTCTCGTCAACAAATTAGCTGATGCTGAGCCTTATATGTAACCTTTTCTACATACGCAAAATTCGCAGACGGGAAGTATACTGAATTGGCTAGTGATGAAATACAAAATCTGAGTTAAACTTAAAGAGAAAATGAGAAATTTAGTTTTTGTTTTGACCCCAGAATCAGCAGATAACACACGTAAAATGTAAAGTAAAACACTGCCGAGTTTTCAAGATCTAATTTTATTCAAAAACCAAAGATGGAATCAATTTAAAAATTTGCAATTGATTAATCATGCAGATAATAAGCTCCATATTGTACACCTTGTCACAGGTTTGATTATAATTCATTTCTATTAACCTTAATTTTAAATGCGAGTGAATTACATTTTTGAAATCTAGACTTTATTATTTTGGCAGATATGTGTACGTTTGAAATAATTTTCATTAAAATTCGAGAGAAGTTTCACTCAAAAACAAAAATTGAAATAACAATCACATATTTTTCATCGAACTTTGTTTCGAGAACACGGAAAGTTTTACAAATTATTCCAATTCATCGAAACAATCTGCTCCACTTGAAAATCGTCGTCTCATTTACACAATGTAAACCCCCATGAAGCATGTGCTACCTTTTATTCCGTCCGCTATTTCATGCTCCCATCCCAAAAGGCATTTCCAAACTCTCTGAAACTCGAAAAATGCAATTTTCCACCTTTCGCGTAACTTCTGCCCCGCATTTCCATCGGAAAATGCACCACACCCTATTCATTCCGGGTAAAAATCATTGCTATATAACAGCAACCACTCACAGCACCAGCTCTTTCCCCAACCACCCTATCCCAGACACTCCCTCAATCATTTCCAACCGTTTGACGACTGCTCCATGACAATACTCGCATTCTCCCTACCTCCTGCTAACCCAATCGGAGTGGGAGCCCGCGACGTAACTACAAATGGAAAAATGTTTTAAAAATACGAAAAAGCATCTAAAAACGATCTAAAACATGTTCATTTTTATCTTTTATCGCAAGGAGTTAGTTAATGAACTTACGATTTTGTGTAAATAATGAAAATAATAATCTATAGAACGTATTTTCGTTTTAGACCAGTGTACGACAGTAATACATGATATATAGTAATTCGCAAAAGCATCCCAATATCAGCCAATTTTTAAACCCTGTTACAATCACATCTGAAATAGAATCAAGAAAAGTATTGATGACTGAAGTGAAGAAGACTGAATAACTAAAATTCATCAAAACTTCATTGAAAATGATATCTCAATTTATTTCCTTTTGAAAAGTTTAGCTGAGCTATTTTTTTCTCTTAAATTATGCATAAAATATTTCCAAAAAAGTTATTTCACCCAATTTTTCGAAAATTATGTCAACGATATCTAATAACTTGCATAACTTTGTATAATAATATATTTTGAATCTATTGTTATTGATATCCTATGCTCACATTTCTAAATCCACGTTATTGATGGACAGCATGTTTTCACAAAGGGAATATATACTTCAACCAACTTAAACTATTCGTACTATTCCCATTCATTAATTTGAAAACTTAGTTTTAGGTTATTTGTTGATATCCTGGTTAGAAAATTACCTTTTTTAAAGAAGAAGAATTATTAGACTTATAAATTGCTTATCTGAACCAATTATTTTAACCTTTGGCATTCTACATGATGATCATCCGTAACGTTATTAATTGATTTTTTATTAACAGTAATGAATATTTTTTCAGGCATTTGAATACCCATCTACGTATATACTTATGATCTAAGAAAATATTAGCAATACTAGTCAAAATGAAGATTTTGCAAATTTTGAAACTATTGATTCAACTTTCTAACTTGTTGTGGAGAAAACTTATTAATCTCCAATTACATAAAAGTAAATGAAAAATTTACCAAAACTAAGAATCTTCTAGTAGGACAAAAAATTATACGAATTCGAATGAGTATGACAAACAAAGTAATCATAGAGCTCAAATTTTTTTATCAACACTCAGGAAATTAGGTTTCATTTGAGAGCAATAATTTAATAATTTGTTTAAATATTGAAAAATTGGAAATGGTGTATTGTTTTTAAGTTAACAAATTATGGATAGTCAAATTCAGTATTGCCACCCCACTGTCGTACTTTGGTGACAAAAAATGAAAATTCAACACAATTTTTTCCGGTTCTGCCCGGATAAGATTTGTTTGGGAAATTGTTAATATTCTTTGGGTCATCAATGGATGTCACTTTTTGAGCATTGTGGTTTTCCCAATTACAATGTTACAATTAACTGCTGAAAACGTTTACAAACCACAGTTAAAAATCACGCACGGCATGGGTTTCGAGGAGTTAGCACCATAATCAGGTGAAATATAGAAATAACAACTCTTACGAGTATATATACACTGGTAGGAGAGGAGAAAGAAGAAGGAATGACAGAAGGAAAGGAAATAAAGAGAGACGAGGGTTTCCGATGAGTGACTACTGCTAGGGTAGGAGAAAACTGAGATACAAGTATTCATTAACAAGGGATTCTAATACTTAGAAACACTAATGCGACTTTTTAAAGGTAGTTAGTAAACATATTCTATCACCACTATCAAAACGCCTCACAAGCATTTGCAACTATTATTCTTACACTTCGTTTGTTTCGTTACAGTGAAATGAGAAATCGGAGTGGAGAATTGCATCGTAATATGACGAACAAAATAAAATGAACGAAAAATAAGACCATTTAAAGAGAAATTGGTTTATTTTCGTAGCTAAGGGGGGTTGCATAAGAAGATTGTGAGGTGAGAAGATCAAGATAGGTGAGATCGAAAGTTTGCGGCTCTCCTAGAGGCCTAATATACATTAATGAATATTTTAAGGGTGATGCCCGAGTACTTGCCAAGAAAGGTACCTCTGCCCTTCAGAAGCGTCGATGGCACCCGTGCTCGGTAGATCGGGAATGTCAGAGGTGGCTCACAGAGAGAGAGAGAGAGCGGAAAGTGGGCATCGCCGCCCGGGGGAGAAAGCATGAATCGGTGGGCGGACTCGGGACTTCCAGAGGTCGAGATGCTGTTTGAAGGGGAAACCCTTATAGAAAGGAGATAAGATGAAAGGTAGAGAGGAGGCCTAGGTGATATCGACTGCTTCGAGTGGATGAGGAGATGGTTCCGCAAGGCTATGGCGTCAAAGGGGTCGGAGGAGCGACCGAGGGAGAGGCGGGGGGAATCACGAGGAGAGGAACACGTAGCTCTGAGGACGCACGTTCCAGAGTTCCGGGAGAAGTACACACACGTCACGAGATGCGACCAACGAAGGAGAGAGCGGGGTGGCAATTGCTCCTCAATGGAAGCTCGATGGATTTGGATTCGTCGAATTTGTGCGGCTAATGAACATCTGAAGAACTTCCAACGATGCAATTTTTTACCCCACATGCCAATAATGTTACATTTATAAAAACGTCGCGTATACAAATATCCTGGCAGCAGTCGTTTTTACTGTGGAGTTACTGCGGCTTCAGGTATTGTGTCAAGAATAAGACATGAGAGGGACACCAAGGCTAAGAATAATGCGATGTTCTTTGATACACACAATAATTAATGTGATATAGAGAGAAACAAATAACGAAATTATAACCGTTGAAGAAACTTCAATCAAGTGAAATGGAATGCTTCTGAAAAAAACTTAAATCTTTGAATTAAAGGTAAAAACATTCGGTAAACATTTATAAAACCGTCATAAATTTATAAGAAACTCACTCATTTTCGAACTTTTGGTAGTACCAGCCACCTTTCTCAAGGAAGAAAAGAAAGGAACTGAGATCATAAGTTCCTTCCTTCTCTTCCTTACACAAATAACTTGACAATGATTGCAAGTGATCGTCACTTATGTTTATACATTTGTAATTAAATATTTCAGATAATATTCTTGTAGCACTTATCTAAAATTGATTATACAGTCTACCTAATAAATATCAGAATTAGATTAAATATGCAAAATAAACTAAATAAACCAATCTTCAACTGGATTAACGCTAGATCCTGGAGATTGACACAAAAGTTGTTAATGTCAGCTCAAACTTTCTCACTGCAACTTTCCTCAGAGTTAATTGCAGGGATTTTATGACATCAT
Organism: Hetaerina titia; assembly: GCA_037158775.1. Classification (NCBI taxonomy): domain Eukaryota; kingdom Metazoa; phylum Arthropoda; class Insecta; order Odonata; family Calopterygidae; genus Hetaerina; species Hetaerina titia. Next base: position 105,491,208 of record CM073773.1, on the reverse strand, counting down.
CATAATTTTAAATTAAAATACGACGTATTTTGACCCCGTTATATCACTCAACTTCCACTTAATATATATTTATGTTCCACAAATGTGATCGTTGACCACAAACATTGACTAAGGTTTGGGTGAGTGAGTTCAAACGCGTTAATAATTTGCGCTTAGACATTCATTGGAAGCATTTTATACACAGTTAATTGAAGAGTTAAATGACATTATTAATTTATATACCATACTATATGCATATTATAATCGTTTATGAGGTTTGAATGATTTCTACAGAATATAAATATTGTCAATCTAAACTAACATATTATCCACATTCGAAGCCATCAATTTCAACAGGTCTTCTGTAATAGGAACCAATTCACATTTGAGCGGTAGCGGACCGAAATTAAAACAGGCGGAAAGAATAAATGCAAACCAAAGTGACCGCTGAACAGTTTGCTTCAATGTGAACTGGTTATCAGAGAAAACCAGTGTGACATGGACGAATGAGTCGCTCATTCGAAAGGGCGTCAAAAATGTTTGCACGGCTAACGCACAGAAGTTGAACACGAAGCCTTATGATATATATTCAACACAATTCTTCCCGGAGTGGCCTTGGGAAAGAGGAAGGGATATTAATCTTTGTTGTATCCCGTCGCTTGTACACTCTTTGGCGAAACTCTTCCTCCCCGCCCGGAATATTCCCCAAACGCCTCCACGCTCCCCGAGGCATCCTCAAAAATGACGCCCGCGAGGGGTTGGGATCCAGGCCTCGGCGCCACTGGCAAGTTTTTATTTTCCATGTATTTTTAGTTTCGGGTGGAAAGCATGGGGGCAACGAGAAATAATAAATGAACGCCTAGGGAAAAAACACACCCCGAAGAAATACATCATTTATACCCTGCCCGCTGACCTTGACTCGCGGCCCAAGAGATGACACGACGTGAGCAAAAAGCACCGGCCGTCACCGGATTACATTCCGATACAGCACGGCCGCGAGGAGATTCCATTTATATGCGAGGGCCTTACGACTCGGGAGAGTCGTAAGCGTTTTCAGAGTACGGGCGCGCGGCGGAGGTTGATCAGGAATGGGAGGAAATGCGGTGATATGGGGAAGAAGGCGATCGGATGGACGAATCGAGGGACTGCGGAAGGAGTCTTACAGGATGATGAAAAATGGAATAAATATGGGTTGGAATCATTTGGCAAAATCTGTTGGACTCCAAGATCAGAGGCGACTATAGAGAGAGGTAAAGAGCATGAAGAAGTTAGCAGAGCTGATTGAAGAGCCCAATCAAGCCAAACCTGGGGAATTAATTAATACGTAAGTATTTATAATTACGATGAGCTTAAACCGTCTTTTAAAACCAATATTTTGTTTTGTTGTTTCGTAGGTGAAATTTATGAAAAATTTTAAAATGTACAGCACACTATAATTTTATAATAAAGCCTTTTATAATAACCTGCAGAGTTATTTTGATAATTGTTTCTCCAAGTAAAACTTCATTTGTTATATAAAACAGTTTCTGGCGTAACTTGGTGGAAAATCTTCATATTGATAATATTAAAAAAACAGACAACTTTGCTTTTCAACTCAAAATTTTGACTTGAAAAACCATAGACTCTTAGCTCCTCTTTCTACCTCAACCAATCCTTTCTTTCCTACCTCCTCTTCCCCTCCGCCCAGAGATATGTACGTATATATACTGTGCTTGACTTGCATTTTTACTTGATGATGTTATATTATAACGAAACCTAGGTCGTGATAATAAAAAAATTTAAGTGGAAAAGCAAAGTTGTTTGCTTTTGAATATTATCAATTTCCTTTTAACATAAGGTTAGCTTCATCACTGTAGCATCTGGCTTAAATCGTAATATTCTTAATCACATACTCATCCAATACGGCCACACTAACCACCATTGTATCCCAATAATGTTCCGTTTGTTTGATTACTTTAGTATTATAATAAGGGCGGGTACATGCACATTTCATCAGATACCGGTATGATCTGACAAGGAATCACATGTAACGTAAAAAAACTGAAGTTTTGCCGCCTTGAATTATCGACAAATACTGTAGGTACAATTTTTTAATCGAAAGAAACAGGACCGAACTGTGTTAATGTCGTATGACTTATCGAGTTACTCAAACAGTCACAATCCTTGAGCCTGCCTCCAGGCTCCTTGAACCAGTGATATCTCCAAGAGGTGCTCCAACTCCCTCGATAGTAGACGGCGGTGCGAAACTTTTGGGAGCGAAGTGCAGAGAGAAGACGCTCACCGAGAGGTTTTTCTCATTCTTTTCCCTTCTCGGAACTTCATACCGTATCTTAAGGGCATCGTTTGCTTCAAATCTCCTTGAAAGCTTCCATACATTTCATTTTTAAACAATCCTCTCTGTGAGTCCGTATGGTTTATAATAAAGTGTGCCACGTTAAAAAACATATTACTGGTAAAAAACATATTGCATATTTTTTAAATCTCCACAAGGAACGATACTTGTACTTGGCTTTGCATTAATTCCCCCACTTTAAAAAAATGTCTTGATCTTTAATATTAAACTAAGACATTTTTCTCAATAATTTAACTCTTATACATGTGCATGTGAAGAGTATTTCAAGCATACTGTAAACGTGTTTGACGAATAAACATGATTATCTGTATACAATGTTTGAGACTATTACTAATCACATGCACGCTTGACAGTCACAATGCCATTACAATGTAAATGCAATAAAACTTTTTTTGATACGGTGTGTTTACACACTCAGGAGAAGCTGTTCTCATTTGTAGAAAAAATGCACATAAATTACTACAGTATAATTACATTTACTTTTGAAATTTTGAAGTAAAAAATGAAATTATATATTTTTAGGAATGAGAACAATAATAACCGCCGACTCGACACTATTTTATCTCTTGGAGTACACCCCAGTCTACATAATAACGACTGAAGCCCTTTCGGAGAGTGATACAAGCACCACCGCCGGGTCCTCAACCTACGAGGCCGCGCATATGACATGGCAGAAGAGGACGGGATTCTTCCGTCTAGCGATCCTCATTCCTGGCGACGAAGTCCGCAGCTACCGGAAACCAGTCACCCTACGTTCCAGAAAATAGGAGATTATTCGCGAGACCTTCGCGTCCCCTGAGAGAGAAAGTCGTCTGGAGCTGGCAGGACCCAGCCGTGTACGGCTAACATGGCACCGAGAAAAATCTCCTGAATTCCTTTACCGGAATTCATTCTGTGAGCATGCCTGATGCAGAGCATCCCCCAACCCCAGCATTCTCTGAGTAGGTACACTACCGTGAGAGATATGAGCGCTGCGATAAATGACGCACTCCACCGGGAGGGGATATCAAGCAGGGCTCCAGACGCGGAAAAAGAAGACATCATCAGTGGTAACGAAAAAAGAGGCTGTAATGAGTGAATACGTTGAGTCAGAATTAGAAGCCATCGAATGTTCAGCCTTGGGTGTACTCCTTGCGTTACCGTACAACTATTAACATAACTGGTCAACCACCGCTGCATATGAAGAGATGAAGTTTCATTAGCGGAAATTGGCATTCTTTATTTTTCAAAAGATATATCCAAGTTCTTAATTCTCAATGGATTTCAAATGGGACACACGATTTCCCCGTTGACGGTGCAAAGATGGGACATTGCCGTTGAAAATGAACTTAACCACAAATTTAATTTGAATGTTAATACGTTAAAATATACACGTGTACCATAAACACAGTAATCAATCCGAAGATCGGTTTAGTAGGTGATGGTAGAGCTCACCCATGTACCAAGCCCGACGGCGTGTGAATATTCACACATCAGGGTAGGGGGGCCAGTTCCAAATTCAGGAAAATGAATCGAAGTAGTATTATTTATAAAATTGGCAATAGGGACTTGGGTAAAATTTAAAAGAGTATGATTTACTCCAAATAATGTGTAATGTATCTTGATGGACTTATCTTGATTAGTACCTCCGATCAACCCTTGTGCTTCACCTAAACTACGGTGACGTAAATTAAACAATTATTTCGATTTGTGTATCTATTTTCTCACAACATCATCTGTTATACAGAAGGACACCTCATGGTGAGTACACTTGTTAAAAGTATCCCATTTCTTAAAAAAAACGCCCTTTTTTGAATAAAAATCAGATGGAAAACGAATATTTTGTACGACAAGCCTTTTGACTGTAATTATGCCTTGACCTCAGAATCAATTGCCTTACGTTTTATATAGACAGAACGTCAACCTCATTCGTATTCGTTATTGCAAGATTAAAGATTGTTAAGGCATATTATATCTATAATTCCTGCAAAATCAATTGCATGGAATGGGGACCGACTGTCTGCTTTGATATCACCCGTATGTCATTACTGACTAATCAATATGTTGATGCATAATATTTGATCGAATAGCAGAAAACACCTATGTTATATATTTATTACGCACTAAAAGGGAAGTTTTTTTTTCATTAAAATTTGATGAGTATATATATATATATATATGTGTGTGTGTGTGTGTGTGTGTGTGTGTGTGTGTATATATATATATATATAGATGATGCGGAAGTACTCACGAGAGCAATATAACTTTTGGACGGCACAATAGAACACAGAATAAAACAGATAACACGTAAAAAGACACTCACACTGCAGATGATTTAAGCTTTCGGCCTACTCCGAGGCCTTCTTCAGGTCAGACTCAGTCTGAGACTCTGAGTGTGTCTTTTTACGTGTTATCTGTTTTATTCTGTGTTCTATTGTGCCGTCCAAAAGTTATATATATATATATTTATATTTATATATATTTGTATATATATATTTCCCCTTCCCCCACCTTGTCCGCTTCCCATTGGCCCCTTACCTCTCCTCCCGTCACCCTTCTTCTGCACATGCTCTCTCCGCTCTTCCCCGACAACGGCATTCTGATGACGACGGCCGTGCCGTCGAAACGTAAATATCTACTGTATGTGTCCTTCTTTTATGTTTCTGTGTGTTTAATATTTATTAACCTAGTGTTTGTGTGTTTGTGCGTCGCCGGAGTGCGTCATTTTCAAGATTGTATATATATATATATATATATATATATATATATATATATTCATGAATAAAGAATCGAGAATGAGTGGAGTCCTACAGTTAGATCCACTTTGAGGTCAACTTTGCCGGCCCTGTCCCTATCCTTTTAGGGGTTACCTCCTAGCGTCATCTTGCCTGGAGCACGCATTAAAGGAGAGGCATCCGCGGTAGCGGGGTCATTCAGCTCGGGGATATCGAGGAGCGGATGGAGCTCCAATAATATGAACTTCAAAGTTTCGCATAATTTACTGAGCCTAAAAAGGTTCTATAAAAATTAAAAACTGGCGAATCAATCAAAGAAAATCCAAATCCAAGTATGTCGAGAGGATATAGTATGTCACGTTAAAGGGAGAGCATTCCAAGAAGCATTTTTTGACGATCCAGCATCCCATGAAAATATTTTCTTTCTTCAGGTCATAAGAGATTCGAAAATATGTGGAATGCCACATCAGATCATCCCGATTTCATGTGTATTTGTATGAATATTTAGCCAATTTGGCCTTAGCTTTATGCGTAAAGAATTTCAATGAAATTTTTTATTTTAGGCAAGAACTTAGGAACGCAGTTTTTATTAATGTTTTGCTGAAAAAGCCAAACATTATTCTAATATCTTTTCATCCAAGCATAAACTCTCGAGTTATATTTTGGACGGAATAGGAACAAACACACACGCGCGCACCTTCTCTGAGGTCTTCTTCAGGCCAGACTTTAAGATCTTGGAAGGGGACTATGGAGTGTGGGAGGAAGGGAGGTGCAGGGTATACTGAGAAGGAAATTAAAGATGGCAGTTAATGGTGGGAATTGATAAAGATTGGAAAGTTAGTTTTGTGCGGATTCGCGAGTTCTCACCTGTACATTGGTGACTGAAACGGGTGTAAAGATTCATGGAATTTTTTGGAAACACTGGTCGAAGGATAGGCTGTGGGTATTTGCGTATGAAGGGATAGAAAGAGAATAGAGTGAGGCAGAATTACAAGAGTATCCCCTCCAACCACGAAATTTTTAGTCTCTGGACTCACGGCCCTCAAGTAACTCAATAATTTCTTACCGGCCTTAAATTATTCTTTCACAGTTAAATTTACTCCTTCCATTTCAGACTTCACTATCACCTTTCTTGACACTGACATTTTACTGCACAACCAAAAATTCACCACTTCAGTACATACTATATCAAAGCCATTAACCATCAGCAATAAGTATACTTCACCAGCTGTCACCCTTCTCACACCAAACGCTCGATTCCTAACTCTCTCTCTATCCACGGACACCAGATTTGCAACACCACAGCCACCTCCAAGAAATACCTCCACAATCTACACCATGCACTCCACAAATGCGGTTACCCAGAAAAGCTCCTATAAAATAAAATCCACCGCTGTGTGTCACATTCAAAATAAATGTCACATCTGTTTCCGATTGAAGACGTTGACTATTCTTCCAATGGAATTTCACTCACACTTCAATGATCTGAAAATTTTCTCATACGACCGCAGAATAAAGAGGAAATTCTTATTTACTCATGCTAAGCATTCAAATAAAACTAATGTATCCTATAACGGTGAACATGAGGGTACATGTTGCCAGAGAAATGAGAACTAAAAATGTTTATAATTAGCTACTAATACCCACAAGCTATCGTGACAATGCAATATAAATCCCCACCAAATATATTATTCCATATGATATAATCTACATAGGATATAGTATTTCAACGGCTCGATTTATTCATGAGACTGCTATCAAATCTAAAGTCAACAGTGGCGAGTTATGAGTTTCTCTGGCTGTATCTAGAACCATATGCGTAGAAAAAGCCGCCCTTTAGATCTTTTCTTTGTTCATAATGAAATATTATTGACCTCACAGATGAATAAGTGGAAACATGTCAAAAATAATAACTATTGTTATTACTATTTTAGTACTCCTGCTGGTATCGATTTAATCTTGACTGGAAAATGGATGCTAGATAGCACCCACAAGTTTCTTCTAGGTGTATGTAAATCAACAGCAAAATGTCAATTTATGCTCTCTTGCAGCAAAGTGTAATTGTCAATCGCTTAACAAAATCATTGACAAATTTAATTACAATTGATTGACCATATCTATCGATTTCGATTAAAAAATGAAAATAGAAAATAAATTTTAAAGTAAACAAATAGTACATGATAGTTACATGGCTAAATATGATTCAACTGTTTATGAAGAACAAGAATAATGGGAAGCCACAACGTAATAAGCAAACGTAGCTATTGATTTTCCATTTCTAGGTTCAAAATTGTGCCTTCTTTAATCAACCTTTAAATAAGATGGCTTTCAAAAGGTCGCGTTTAAAAAAAATTGATTCATTTCAGGCTCACAAGAACTCTAAAAACACAGTTGTGATCGGAGAGAGGGCGTACCTTTCCAGCTTCAGGACGAGGCTGGACTCAACACCCAGCCGTCCTGCGATGCGTACTTCACCAATGGGTCTAGGATTTCAGATAGCATAATTGCTTTCATTAATTGCTTAAGAAAATAAATTTAATTTTGCTTGGTGAAAAGAAAACGCACCAATTTACAGACCAGAAGCCAAATCAACTTAAAAGCAAATGATTAAAAGAGAAACTAGTAGCCCAATTATACGTCCTAGCAGTCATTTTCCTGATTAAAAGTGTTAATCTAGTTTTCTTGATGATGACATAGGATCTACCTGCTTATTTGACAATTTTCGAGCGTCAACCCACTCACCTAAATGTCACAGCTGTTCCCGAACGAAGACGTTGAATATTCTTCCAATGGGATTCCACTCACACCACAATTAGCTGAAAATTATCTCATATGACCGCAGAATAAACAGGAAATTCTTATTTTCTCATGGTAAGCATTCAAATAAAACTAATGTACCCTATAAGGGTGAACATGAGGGTAAAGTTTGCCAGAGAAACGAGAACTAAAAATGTTTGCAATTAGGTATTAATACTATAAAGCTGCCGTAACGATGCAATATAATTCCCTACCGAATATATTACAGGTATTCCATATCATATAATCTACATTGGAATTATTTCAACGGCTCGATTTATTCGCGACATTGGTACGAAAAATAAAGTCAATTGGCATGGTCCATTATGACAAAATGGCACAAATGACTTTAAGCCACCAGAGTTCAACTTTACATCAGTTGTTTTATATTTAAATTGAGTACAAACGTGTAATGTTTTATTCATGGACGACTGATTCATATTCCTCTCAGTTTATAAAACAATTATTTTAGGGTTTAAAAGTATAATTACAAAGAAACAGTTGCCATTTTCACCCGGAACAAAATCTTTGTACAATAATTAAAAAGATATATTTATCGATATCACGTCGTCAGAAAATGACTTTTTTACTCAATCTTTTTTACTCTCATAACAAGATATAGTAGGAAAAAGAGAAAAGAGGAGATAAATTATGTATGCCTCAAAACACACTAATGTTGAAAACATACGATATTCGATAGAAACGATGCAGGGCGTTGGAACAATTTCCAGAGCTGAAAAAGAGCAAGTCTATGCAGGCAACTAACATTTTTACCACTACCTACGACGGGCGTAACATCTGATCTGGTTTCGGGTTGCCCTCAGCATAAATAGAGATGGCGGATCTTGTTCAAACAGAGCACATTTCATTAACTTCGGAAGAAAAATAAATGAAGATGATCTATTCACCTGTTCGAATTTAACGTTCAATCAAGAATCTCCCGTTAAGGAGAGGGGATTGGCCCAGGATTATGCTTCCCCGTGAACACTGAATTCATTCGTAGGCGGCATGAGGAGTGCGGGGTGAGAGGCTCGCTCGGGATCAGGTCGGAGAGAGATAGGAGGTGGTGCAAAATAGAATAGGTGGGCGGCCGTGGGGGCTGGAAGGGAGGGAGGGGGGTTTTGACTGCGCTTGGCACACTCTCACTAGCGCGATGGGGTTTACGGGGGAGATGACTCGAAGAATAAATGAATCGCGTCCTCCACGGCGTTGGATGCGTGCGGGAGGCGCGGAGGGAGTGGGGCGGACGACGGGAATTAGACCCCTCCGAACGGGCGGCGGGAGGAAGGAGGCTTGGCTCCGGGTAAAACCAGGGGGTCTGGCGGCGGCGGCGAGGGTACTGGATATAAGAGAGACCACGAGAGTCGCCCGGGAAACGTGACACGCGCGTGTGCTACACATGATTAGGATGACATGCCGACGGCAGATAGGCTTACGTTGGCCGACCTGGAAGGTGAGGACAAGTGTCTCACATGTAACAGGGAAACATACATGCGAGAATTACATGAGGCGAGAGAGAGAATGGGAAACTGTGAAGAGAGGGCAGTGGGCGAGGAGGTAGGGGAGGATTGTGGGTGTGGCTGGTAATTTGAAGGCCACGGAGAAACCCAATGTTGCGGACTGCATACACGGAATTATTGAAGGAACCGAATGGTGACCGTGATTAGAGCTGACCGTAAGGTGCCGCCAGGGTATAAGAAGGGGGAGCAGGGTATAGACAAAGGGTGAATGCGGTAGTGACTCGAAGGGAAGGTTGGTGCTGGAAGTCGGCAGTGAATGGCACTGAGAGACTCCGATTCGAATGATCTCTCCTGAAAGGGACCTACTATTCTGGAAACCCTGCGATCAAATATAATAAATGACAAATGTTTTTGTGCCCGAATATAATTGCGGAGATTTACTCAGAAACTAAGCTAGAGAAATCACATCCGGGGTCCAAACATGAGCCTTCACATATGCGAGTGCTGTACCTCTGAGCTCAAGTATTACGATATTATATGTACATATATATTTTTTTCATAAGAGTAATAGGGAAACATACTGAGGAGTAAACTGTCGCATTACACGTATGAAAAATTAGAAGGTAGAAAGAAACTACCCCCTGAAATGATAGCAGCAGTCTCTTCTACAAATCATATCTCAATCACGCATATCTGTATTATTGTCGAGGCTGACTCAAGCAACAGACCTGCAGACTCAATGACCATAAACTTCAACAGAATTCAAGAATTCGATTGTTTCTCCAAGAAAAGTCGCCCGTGGGAAACCTCAATTTAGGAATGATTGTCGAAGACTCCTTCCCTCATGGTGCTGCACCCCCTGCCACATAACTTTTTGGGTGGCTCGCAGGGTATTTATGTAGATGTAGACTCATATGCCTGAAAAGCGGCAGGCGAGTCCTGAAACGGAACGAGTAGGATGGTATACACGTGGTGTACGGTAGTAGACGGACTACAGGTGGTATTTTTCCATCGCTCCATCCCAGAGAAATAGGTAGATAGGTCTCAAAATAAATTCTCTCTTAGCCACAGAATCTATAACGTTGGTATAAATTGACATACTGTTTTTCCTCTGCATACGCACCCTCGGAGATTTAATTTGATTTCCCCATTTTCTGCACAAATTTAAGATAATGGTTGAGATTGCAAGCCCTTGCCCTGCTCATTTCTCGTAATCAATTCTTCTCCCTTGGGTGAAGATATATTTTCAATCAACTGGTCTTAATGAAAACACCGGATCCCTGTTTTACTCGTATAATTGATAAAACTCCATGTTAGGCTAAGAGCACTTTTTTCCAATTGGGAATATGGGTTGCTTATTAATCCTACATACGCAATAAAGGGTAAAATATCGTTTTCGTATAAGTTTCATTATTAGAGTTTTAACGGATGCACATGAATTGAGATTTTCCGAACACTTATTGGCAGACATTGACAGATCTATGCCCGATAGCACGTGCATGACTGTTTTGTGGGGAGAAAAACTTTAGGAATACACCTTAGGAAGCATGAAAACTAAATTATTTTTATAATGAGTTGGTTAACTAATAAGATTTAATCACAAATTCACTGAGCGAACTTGACTATTTCCACAGCGTTTTTACGTGTCAGAGGACGAGTCAAAAAATATACGAAAAGAGCTTCAGACAATTGCTTTCTCATGGAAGTGCAGTCGAAACTAATGATTAAATACAGCGGAATATATGAGAACTATTTTTATTAAAACAAGTACGACTTTCCATTAAGTGTTATTTTTTTTAAATAAAGGGTTTACCTAATATCGTGGGATTTGAACCGTCGTACTAATTCAGTATTAAATTTTATTGACATTAACAATTGTCCTAACTTGCAAAGAAAACTTACAAAACTTAGGTCATTTGGGAGATTATATCATTCCAGTCGTGCTGAAATAGCAAAATACATAAACTTCTATTCAGTGACGACTCTTTGTCCATACAATGATGAGAGACGAATCCATTTTGACAACAAAAGAAGAGTAATATATCAAATTAAAGAATAAGTCCTAGGTGGAGTGGAAATATATTCCTTCAATTCCATTTGCAGATATCCAAAAAAACATTTAAAAACACTTGATTCAATAAAAAAATTATCCATTTGTAATATTTTACCGCTAATTAAAAATGGTGTCCTTATCATTTGTTATAAAAACATAAACAATGTAGAGAAAGTTAAGCTAAGTAATGTTGGGTGTTTTCATTGGTAAAAATAATGGCATTTTGGTTGTTCCTCTCACGTTTTCTCTGCTTTAATTATTCTAAGGACTGTTAAGCCTTCTCTCGTGTGCATTATTATATAGTCCTATCGATCCAATATAATTGGCAAACTCCAAGGGTATGAATGCTGCACGGTATTTTTTATTAAATCTCACATTAATACTATTACCATTCATTTAAGTTAAACTCGTTTATTCACAATTTTTTGTGATCGATATAATAAATTTTTTATTACAAAAGAATCAATGACTGTGCGAGTGAAAATCAGTGGCAAAACTGATCTTCAGTTGTCTGGGGAAATTCTCGTTCTAAAATATGTCTCCTCCCGACGGAGGGTCGAGCAGACTAGTGGCTGCACACGGCGTGGATGGGAATCCTATGGCATCACTCACGAGACCTGGTTCGCCATGGAATTCGCGAAACAACGAAATGGCTGCGCTCGCGCAGAAATGCCTCGGGCCATGTTTACGAAGTTGTGACCTTGGTACTGGATTAAAATGGAGTTAGTGCGGGGCCGCAATAGCTCGCGCAGTGTGCTGACAGGCACTGGATGACTAGGAAATTAGAGACTCAGTCGGAACAGATGCTTATACCGCGTAAATTGAAGGATATCCACGGTGTGCGGATAATTACATAACGTCGGATCCCACTTCCGCTGCCTCCATTCCTTTTCGCTCCGCACTAGCAATTATGAATCGGCGGTGGGATATTAGTTCCGGGCTCAGGAGTAGAACTGCGAAAGTAATATTCATTTCTAGAATAATTTCAAGGGGCTGAATTACTGTGCACAAAGGGTGATAGGTGGAATTTGGTCAGAGGGTCGTCGAGGCATCCGGCAAACGATGTGGGAATGGAGCTTAAGAATGGATTAGAAGGAGTAGACAAGGAAATGATAGGAGAATGGTACAGAACTTGAGAATTCAAAAGCACTGCGTCGCGGGAGAGATGTATAATTAAAATGATGAATGAAAGAAGGTAATGGAAGAATACTGAAAATGGGAAAGAAGAATACGCATGGTGCGAAATAATAAAATTAGGCGAGGAACATACTGACCATAGGAAATGTGGCGGTATGATTGGTGTGAGGATATGGAAATATGTTTTAGTTATTTAAATAGTAGAAGCGTTTTATAAGAAGTTAAGAGAACCGGCAAATTTCCAAAATTTTCAAAAGAAACGCTATACCAACGTAAGAGATAAGACAGGAAGTTATTATTTGAGCCATAAGAAATTCAGAAGAGAGAGTAATACGAACAAGAACTTAAATAAAACCACGGTTATCAACCCTTAGATCGATTTGATAGATGTTGGTAAAGATTGCCTAATAATAAGCCCAACTACGTTTGAAAATCTCATATCAGGGAAATTAAGGGGGGCCGGTCGGTTTGTTTCCTTGTACATCTACATCTACATAAATACCCTGCGAGCCACCAAAAAGGTGTGTGGCAAGGGGTGTAGCACCATGAGGGAAAGGTAAGGGTTGAGGGGGTTGGGGGTTAGGTGAGGAAAGGTAGGAGGAACCTGTAAGAAAAAAATACATATATATATATATATATATATATACATTCATACACACACACATGTATACACATCCTCGCGAAGTCCCTAACCTGTACGTTAATACTTATTGTAATGAACTAAGTCCTGGGGAATTTCGGCTACAAGCATTCTGGTCCCTTATCGCTCTTGGAAAAAATGACATTTTAAACCTGTCAGTCTTGCAGTCTATCTCTCTAGTCTTATATTCGTGATCCCTTCGACCGTAATAAGTTGGGGTTCGTATTATATCCTTGATGTCATCGGAAAAGGGGCCATCTTTAAATGTTTTTAATAAGTTTAATCTATATTGGAAACGCCGCTGTGTAAGAGAATCCCAACCTAAATTGTCTAGCAAAGTGGATACGCTGCTGAGTTGGTCATAACAATGTTTGACAAATCTCGCCCCCTTCCGCTGAACTCGATCTAATTCCGAAACCAAATTTATATTATGAGGATCCCATATACTGGCAGCATACTCTAGGTGGGGCCTAACCAAGGTAAGGAAACATCGTTCTTTCACCTTTTCGTCGCATTTACCTAGCACCCTTTTCACAAATCCCAATGTTTTATTAGCACGACCGCTTATTTCTCGTATCTGTTTTCCCCAGGACAGATCGTGAGTAATTGTTACACCCAAGTATTTAAAGGAATCTACCCTCGCGATTTTGGTTTGTTTCACTTTGTAAATAAAAGGGAGGGAATTACTCTTTTCCCAAAAATGTATTACTATGCATTTTTTTAAATATAATTCCAATTGCCATGTATCGCACTAATTTTGAATTGACGCGAACTCGAGATTTTGGATTGATAGGCGGACGCGCTACCAACTACGCCAATTCTCATTCAAATACCATTTTACAACGAGTACACACACGCTTGCACCTTGTTTATCCCAGGAAGTTCCTGTACTTGAAACATCACGCAGTGTTGGAAAAGCAGAGGAAGTCCAGGGGCATCCGCGGGAATTGAACCCGAACCCACCAGAGAGAAGTTCAACGGTCTAATGGACTAACATGCCCTCCAGGAGAGCCTTATGGAAAGACATTAGGGTGGTCAGATGAGATAGAAGGGAAATGCGACGAAGGGGAGAAGAGTCTGTGTTCAGAAATACTGGGTAACTAGAAAGAAATAGTGGTGTTTGAGATAAAAGCAAACGAGACAGTAAGGGCATATAATATCGTCACAGAATTATTAAGGAGTTACGGAAAAAATTCAAGCAAGGGATCATGTCCTACTCACTCACAATTGGTTTCTACCGATGTTATCTGCACCATCACAATTGCAATTTTGCTTCTGAATACACAAAGCAAAGGGAATTAATGAATTTCTGCAAAGTAAATTAGGAGTGCGTGTGTGTACCCGTTGTAAAATGGTATTTGAAGGAAAATTTCATCCAATTAGAACGACAAACTAAATCAATATTTATTACACCGACACAGGTGGAATAAGTATTGATTACTGAATATTGCAAAAGGACGTGGAGTCTAATATGCTAATGAATCTGCTTAAGGACACTTTTAGTCTAAGAATTTGCTTCAATCCACAACTATGATCTGATTATATTTTGTAAAACTTCAATGATTCCTCGATTCATCCTTAAGAATAATGTCATCTGGAAATCGAAAACAAGTAGAGCGGATATTGTTTTTAATGGACCCACATTTAGATAACTATTTAACTTACATAGAATAAACCTTAATTTTTTGTTGCATTATAATGCAACCATTTCAGAGAGTGCACACATAGCGGGTGACTCCGTTAAAGTTACTATTACAGTTTCTTGAAATTTGTCTAAGGTATGAACAGCCCAAGTGTTTGAAATTGGCTTTATTAACATCGTGGACTGTGGCGCGTCGCGCACGACTACAAATGCCTGTGACATTGTATGTACGGTATTTCGTCATAACATCTTGTTCCTTTAAAGCCCCCAAAATTTCAGAGTGTAAGAGGACGTCTCGGTAGCTTAAGTGGTTAAAGCACTCGGCCAGATATCGAGGGATCCGGGTTCGAATCCCGGTCAAGGCGAATGATTTTTACTCTATGAAATGGTTGCATTATAATGCACGCATAGGGGTTGACTCCGTTAAAGTTACTATTACAGTTTCTGGAAAAAAGGAAGATCTATGCTGACAGTTATAGGTCGGGTAAGATAACAGTTGACAGAGAAAATGAGAGGGTGGAAAGGAACATACAGAAGCATTATATGGTAAAGAACTTATGTCAGAAGATTAGACATGGACAGAACATATGTCGTAGAGGAAGATATCTTAGATCTAGGCATACCCGACGGTGAGATAGAATGGAATTAAGGGAGATGATACCAAATAAAGCCGTGGGGCATGCACGACCACCCTTCCCCTCCACATGAATAACCACCGCTATTCCACCAAATCTCCCACCTTCCTTAATTATACCATCCCTACTTACACTGCTTCCCACAAACCGGTCTTTTGATGACTGCTTCTCTGTTTCGGTGATTGAAACCCTTCCCAAATCCGCAAGTGGCATAGAGGTGATAACTCACGAGATGGCGCATATCTGGGTGCTCCACTCATTTAAACCCCACGGGTTGAACCAAGCCCATTTAATGTATCCAATAGCTGCCTACATGCCCCTCTTGTCCGTTTCCTATTGGTCGCTTACCTCTCCTCCCCCCACCCTTCCCCTGCACATGCCCTCTCCGCTCTTCTCCGAGACCGCCATTTTGATGACTACATACTGTGACTGTCCTTTCTTTGTGTCTCTTTGTTTTGAATATTCTGCATTTGTGTCCTTGGTGTTAATATATATATTTATAACTTGTCTTCCGAAGAATACGGAGTTCGAGCCCATCGAAATTATCAAGCTATTACGTGTGAGTGTCCCTTTTATGTGTTCTCGTGCTGTGTGTTGCTGTCCAAGTTTTTTATTCAACACTTAACCAACAACACCGTGTTACTTCGAAGAAATCATCAAAACTGTTGCTATATATTTATAAATACATATAAAATATATTTATATATATTTATTAAAATATAGAAACATATATATGTGCAGGCGCTGCATGTTCCCAAAGTGCCTTGCCCAGGAATCGAACCCTGGACCCTCCGATCAGTAGTCCAACGCTCTACCCACTAGACCACCGTGACCCGCATTTTATATGTATTCTCGTTTATATATATGGGTCGCGTTGGACTACCTACCGGAGCACCCGCGTTAGATTCCCGGGCAAGGCGCTTTGGACATCTGCAGCTCCACCAAAGTTACGTGATTTTTCGAATACCAGATCTTCCTGGAAAACCATAACCGGCACAGGGAAAGGAACTGGCCCCCCTACCCTGATGTGTGAATTACACACGTCGACGGGCTTAGTACTGGGTGAACTCTACCATCACCTACCAATCCAACCTTCGCGTTGATTACAGTGCTTATGGTGTTATATATATTTAGACCAGGGTAGAATTACTATATTTATGTATATGGCCATATATAGTGTCTTTATATAGTGTCTAATTTAGAATTAGAGCTCAGGAGGTCATGAGAGCTCAGAAGCCATTCCACCACATCTAAATTGAAGGGATATACCACTTAACGTGGTATTGACATTAGGCCGTCTTCAGGGCAGACTGGTCAATTTTATAAGTCTCGGTGGAAGGAAATCGTTGGGGTTACGGTGAATGTTAAGCCTGGGGTTTACAAGAATTCCAAACGCCCATGAATAGATGGATTAGCGAGTTTTCACGTCTATATCGATGACGGATTCTAGTAGTCATTCGAGGATGGGTAGGGAGATGCACTGATCGAAAGATAGATTGTGAGATTTTACATTCGAAGGGACAGGGATAGAAGAAATGGAAGCGAAGTCACTAGGAAAGCGGTGATCTTGCATGGGGATGATAAGGGAGCCATTCATTCATTGTTGTAGAAAGATGCTGCTGGAGAGGGAATAGACTACGTTTTTGCAGAGGAAGTCAGCGTGTGGGCAAGGTGGGGAGACAATGAGGGGGTGTAGGGAGAGGGGAGCAGATCTGATGAGTGAACGGGTTTTACAGTGGGGTCGGATGCAACTCAACCGCGAGAACATTTTCCGAGGTTGGGTGCCAAAGGGTTGGTGGATGATTGAATATTTCTCGAATTGGCAGGTCGTATGTGTATAGAGAGGTGGATTTGGGCAAGAGAGAGGAGGTTGCGTCACCGTCTTTCAAAGTGAGGAAGAGTTCTCTGGGAAAGGTTTTCAGTTTGTGGGATTCTGGGAAATAGGTAGCGCATAGGATTAACAGATACGGGGTTGCTTTTCTGTACTGTGTTAGCTCAGGTTTAATGTCGGGTTGTTTTTTGCAGACGATTTTCTGGGCAACCACGGTTTTGAAATGCATTGTGTAAATTGTGAGATTATTCGGTGAGGGTTCCTGTGAAGATGTAGATCCGATGTCCGCGCATTAAAATAAAATGAAAAATCGATTGCTTTGGTGTGGGTTAGGAGGCACTTGTTAAAATGGAGATATTTGGTGATGGTTAGTTGGTTCGGTAAGCATCAAAGTGGTGAATTTGTGATATAGGAGAGAACTAACAATGTCAAGAGAGGTGATGGTGGAGTGAGAAATGGAAGAACTGATTTTTACATAGAAAGAAAAATTTAGGGCTGATAAGAAATCATTGAGGGAATCAAAGTCATGAGTCCAGAGGAGGAAAATCGCATCAATATGGCGAAAATAGAAAAGTGGTTGCTGTAAAGGCAAGGTGTCTTCAAGAGGACCCATATAAAGATTGGCGTATGAAGGGGCCATCCTCGCTCCCATCGCAGTGCCTATGGCTTGAATACTCAAAACATTGTTTTTAAAAGTAAATGCAGTTTTTTCAGTATGAAAGTGGCTAGGACAAGAAAATATTCGGTCGAAGGACGTTGGGGTGAGGGGCTTAGAGAGTGATAGAGTCGGTGGGAAGACAAGCCTTTGTAATAGGGGTTATAAGTGCAGAGGAAAGTAACATCGGTGATGGCCATGATGACTAGGTTGGAGGCGGAGGAAATGGAGCCCTGTATAGAGGGAGGACGGAGGAGGAGGCGAAGCAATAAAGCTTTTTTACCAATTATAGTACAGAATATCTGTCAATTCTGGTTTTAAAATATTCAGTGGCATATTAGTGCACGGGTGCTTTTTTATTAGTTATACATGGAATAATTAGTTATCAACTGAAGCAGTTTCACAGGATTCTTGAGAGTACGGCAGTGTTAAGTCTTCTGATTACCAACACACGCACTAGTGCACAACACCGATGTACAACATATGTTTCTCGCCTACCGCAAATATTTTGGCATTGAAATGTGTTATTCCGAAAAATAACCGGATATAATCGAGATTATGTTGAAGTTAAAATATATCACATGATTGAAAATATCTTATTATTGGGTGAGAGAAATGTTTAATTTTTATTTCCTTAATTTGGTCAAATTGAGCAGAAGCTTGTAACTATGTTACTTTTTTTCCCCGTGGATCATTAAAAGGAAAATTTTTCAGTGTAGAAGTGAAACAAATTAAACACGAAATTGAACGGAAAATGTAAATTCAGTTAAATATTTACACCAATAAACCGAGAAACTTTTTCACTATCCTGAATGGCTCTAGCTAAAAAACCTTTTCTTCGATGAGGTGAGAATGAGATTTTTTTTCTTTTTTTCCGACGGAAAAGTTGCACTATTAGTTTAAGATCACTGAACAATGAAATGCGTAATAAAGTTACTTCCAAAAGCAGAATATAGTTGTTTTTACAGTGGGTTCTGAGACCACAGAGCAATGCCTTTTGGCTGATAGCTAACATCAGTTCAGCTTATGAAACGGAATTCAACATTTTATAATTAACAAACGTTTCTAAGTCCTTATCACTTTTTAAAAAAAAATGGCCATTCATACTTAAGATAAGTTTTAACTCATTTAGTAATAAGTAAGTAGCATCAAGTCAAGAAGATTTTTCATATCGTATAGACACTGTCAAATACCTGTATCTTCAACTCTGACAGGGATATAATATATTTAAATGACTTTTGATTTTTCAATACGATATACTCGTGCTAGTGTATTTCCAAATATTTTCTTGATTAACTACAGTATTTTAAATTCTACATAATTGTGTGAATATGTAAATTGCCATTAAACTAATTTTAATGAGATACGTAATTCCGAGAAGCTTTATGCATTACAGCACTTTTAGGAAACATAAGATAAATCGCAAGCCCGTCTCTATAAAAGAATACTCAGCATGTTTATTTCATTCCCAGGAGTCAATGAAAATTTTGATACTTTAGCTGTCACGTCACTTCCGTCGAAATTTCAATTAAAATATAAGAGAAAATGTAAATTTTGAATTGAGCTACTATGAATTTATTGCTAACCAAGGACGCAATGATTACCAGATGTAATGTGTATTCATCACATCCAAGCACAGTGTTTGCACATTCACATTGGGGTAATCAAACGCCACACTTGGTAAACTTATTAAAAAATTGGTTTTCGATGTTAACTAAAACAATTCAAGCAACAGTGCATTTTCCACAACTTTCAAATGGGGAAATAAAAAATTTTACAAAAAGTAAAAATTATGCTTTTAAAATTATCTAATCCCACCGGTATGATCGTCAAGCAGACGTCATTCCTCTTGGTGCTAGGGCTAATTGAGGAGTTTTCAGATTTTATCTGATAATATTCAATTAGTCATGCATAAATATTTTGCTTTTCACTTTCTCTTAATCCAAGTATCACGATTTTTCATTCCTATCAAATTTACATAAAATTATTTTTCACTTAAATATCTTCCATGTGCAAAGAAAGAGGGTCATTTCAGTATCTAATCTTATTCAGTCTTATCGGTGTATCCATTATATAAAACAATTTTTTCTTCACCCTCATGTGAGTTTTTCGGCTCCAAAATGTTTCGCGATACAGATTCATTGGCATTCTTCCTCTGATATCATGTTCGGCAAATCAGTGCTCAGCGATGGGACGGGGATCTGGGCACTGGTCGAGGCGCTGATTTAAACTGGCCAACCGTCCACATCCACGCACATTTCTTCAAACTCCATCCATCTCTCCATCACTCCACACCAGTTTCACTCGCGCGGAGTGATTGATGACGTTTGCTTCTCGTGGTCGGAGATCGTTAGTCGATTGTTTGCTGAATCAGCACGTAACAAGAATGGATCGTTGATTTGTTTTCCCTCAAACCTCAACATGATGGTTTAAGGGTGAAAGTTTCTACGTGGATGAGAGGGTCTTAATTATATCTCCTTCATTAGTTCATAAAATTAGGAATCTGACAAGCACAAGAATGGTATCGCATGAATAACGTGAAACGAAGTCACAAGAAATTTTTGCGAGAGAAACGGAAAATTAGTCTTTAGGATACAAAAGCTGGTCCTGATTCAGCCGCCTTCGAGAAGGAAAAAGAGAAATTTTCACCAAATTTTGCTTCGAATGAGGAGCTTTATTAATTGCAATCCTCAATTTCTGTCAGGTAATTACACATCCGAGAAGGGAGTTCAATTTTGGCGAGGAATATTTCTTGTTAAAGAGAATATCCCTATCCAGCAAAGCTAAGTTATGATTATTTATCGTGGATTCTGAGAGCACTCCATTCGTCCGAATTCAAAGATGTTTCCAAAGCAAATATATCTTGTTCAAATTGCAAATCGCACGGATCCCAACTATCACTGCAATATGATGTTAATATAAATTAACTTTGCCATGTTTCAACATTTCCACATATTTACGAGTTGATTTGAATATTTTTTAAATTTAATTTTTATAATTATCTTGATATTTAGAATAACTTCTTTCATTAAAATTATTTATAGCGTGCTCTAATGAACACAATTAAAAATTCTCATTTATTCAAATTATTGAATATAAAATGGAACTAAATAGGCAATTTCTTGGTAATTTGGAAAGCAGTTCATTATTATTCAACAGATCCAGTCTCCGAATTATACATCAGCAAACTTGAAATTTAGTAGCATTCAGACTATAAATTACTTTAATTTTTATCAATGAGATGAATGGCACAATTACTTTTAAATAAATAATATGAAGTATGGTTACTATACAACACACACACACACATACGTAACGTAATTGAATAATATCATTCAGCAAAAAGCATAACATTGTGATTGCTTAAAATAAGTTTTAAAACATCTTAGTATTTTTTTGATTTGACAGTAATATTAGATTAATTTCCATTTTTACCGGATAAAATATACATCTAGCGAGTACATCATGAGAAAATTAAAAATAACTCATTTAAATGTCATCTGCACGAATTTATGGGAGAAAATATCACGTCATGCGCTCGTGTAATGTGAATCCTATGTATTTGAAGGCTTTTGCAGCCCTCAATGAGGTCCCTCTTATGTGACCATGATCTGACGTGAAACATGTTTTGGTCAGGATTTCTTGTATCCCTGCGACTTCCGAATGTTGCACCAAATAATCCGAGTTGCCACTAATAGCCTTGACCCGTGACATCTTCTGGTTCGCAGCCATTTCAATTCCCCTCTCTAGGGTAATTTGGGATGTCTCAGAAAAGAAGAGCAATGAACGGACGTAGGCGTATGTGTAGCAATAATGCCTATTAACCCCGCTTGGCTCGGTCACAAAACCTTCTATCACCGCCGACTATAACGAGCGGCATCCGCGTGGTCGTGAAAACCAGAGATTGGGATCGAGAGCGAAGCGATTTGTCAACAGTGATAACTCCGCGGTCCGACTTCCCCCGGCGGATCCACCGGTTAAAGCCGCGAAATGGGACCCTCCCCCCGCCCATCCCTTCCCACATACCCGCACGCGGTGTTGTGGGAAGGGGGCTGCGGCGCTAGGACGGGCGAATGCAAGCGCGAGTGAGCGAAGGGGAGGGTGACGGAGAGAAGCAGGCCGACGTTTCGCCGGCCCTGGAAAGTGAGGGCGAGAGGTCGTCGATATTTTTAGGCCATTGCATCGCATCGCCATGGACGGAAAAATGCTGTGTTCTGTGGCATCGGCTTGAAAATTGCCGAGCCCAATTTTTATTCTTTTTTATTTAACTCGGCCGGGCTGGTTCAAATGAGTGGGCGAGAAATGTTATATTGATATTAGACTTTCGTATAGCGTGCACCTTAATGAGGTAATTCCTCGTTTCACGTATTCGAGGCATGGAATACCAATTTCCGTTCATTCCTTACTCGCCTCGAACTCACGGCCGGGTGGGAGTTTATAGTGGCGTTAGGGGTAATTTCTAGCCGACGTGTTGATGTTACCTTGAAGCAACGAATAAAAATTCTTCTTTTAACTAACAATTTCATTTGATGTGTTTTTTAATTAGTAAAATTTTAATCAAATATATTCACTTGGAATTAAAACATTGCTCTGCCCATTAGGTTGCCATATACGTACATCAGAAATGCATAAAAAATTACCTCAAAAACTGGTTTCCTCCACCCTTGAATGAAAATTTATGCCAGATCTGCTTTCAACTCAAAACAAGCTTAAAAATTGAGACATTAAGCGGTTTAAGTTTAAGATAATATATGGAATTTTACTAACATGCTTTACGCAATGTATTAAGAAAGTGCAATAAGCGAGGATAAAGAGAGCAAATTGGAGGTACGTCTAAAAACCTGAAGCAAAATAATGCATGGAAAAATAAAATATGTGTAACTATTTTAGTCGTTAGTTGTTGAAAGTTTTCCATTTTGCAGATAGAATTAAAACAACAATTCCACAATTATCATTTATTCTAAACGATAAAGTTTTCATTAATGTGTGGCATAATCGTCATGGGCCACAATTTCTAAGCAGTGGTTGTCAAAAACCATTGCAGCTAGATGTATCTATCAATTTTAAGTGTAGCTGCGTGAAAAAGAAATTTCATTGGTTCAATAGATTTGAATACCTATTGCAGATCAATTAGTAGAAGTAACCTTATTCTAGTAGAAACTAATATTAAAATTGTTTCCATAAATATGTTATCATTCCGACCAAAACAACGGAAGGCCGAAATACACACAAATCATAGAGTGAGTAGGCTAAATCGATAGGTAAATCATGAATTCCATGTGTAATAAATCTAAACAAAACTTACTTATTTCTAACATTCGTTACTACCAATCGAGAAGGAGCCAATTAGGTCTTAACAATGGGCTTTGAACAAAATATTACAACAAGGAAAATTACAGATTAAGGAAAACTGTAGATGGAAATGAAAACGTGCTCCATGAATTAAAGGGATCGTGAATGTTAGAAAGATCTATAACTTTAAAATAATACAGGTTTAAACAATATAACAACAGAAGAAAATCAATCGATTCCTTAAGGACCATCTCCAATACTGAGATTAGGGATAGAAGAAAAATTAACATATGAGGATGCAATAATGCATATTAGATATATTCGCTATTACCCATTAAGAGATAATACAATATGCACAAATTATGGGAACCAAAGAAGCTATGGTAAATGGGAATGAAGTTACTTCGCTCAGCCACACGGATCACATTGAAAACCTACTGCGGAGTACCGTCATACATTTCAAACAGATTCAAGAGTATGACTTGAAAATCGATAGAAGAAAAACTTAAATTCACTTTTTGGAGAAGAGAAATTAGGGAATACGGAACCTTTCACTGACCTCGGGAGCAAAACATAGAATGAAAGAATCTCGTTGGAGCTCAATATCAGAAAGCTGAATCTCACAAGGAGTCCCAGCTGAGAAGGTGAATTCCATGCTGGAACTAAGGGCGGCTTCAAAAGAGGCAAGAGCAGTAAGAGGAGCGCATTCATGTTCAATGTTACCAAGGAAAAGCAGGGCTTTATTGAACTTGCAAGTTCAGAGAATAAGATTGCAAAGGTCAGGAAGCTGCTGCGTGCGGTGTGTTGCCAAATGAAAAATGGGTATTGCAAGAGGGCATTGTTTAAATTTTTGAGAATTTTTCAATTGCACATTGCATGACTAGGACTGCGAATGTACAAGAAAAGAGTTTAATTAATGTGCCATGAATTTAGAAAAACAAGTAATTTCAGCTACAAAAAAACTGCTAAGATACTCGTAGATGACAGCAAAAAATGTATATTGCCCAGTACAACCTCAAATGGTCGAAAATTATTTGGAAATAATACAATCTCTTTGGTAGATTGGATAAGTCAATCAATCGCCAAAACACAGACCATTTCTTAACTAATAACTAGGAAACCTATATATTCACAGAAGCATTGGTGAGAATGTATTTCGACGGTAACTATTAACAACGAAATATATTCAGTCAAATTACGATACTGAAAAATATGATACATGGAAAAAGTTCATAGAAGATGTTGCAGAGGGTATCCAGATAAGGATGTATATCTCAAGGAGATCAAGGTGGAGATTTGTGTGTGAGGGGCTGAATCTACTTTGCGAGGCACAACCTTTGATCTACAGGTAATGATTAATGTGCAAGGAGAGGGAGTTGTGCCCACTTCATCCACTAGGGTGTGAACCCTTCACCTTCTTGTCGACACCCACCATTGCCAACCGCCTCCAAGAACTTCCCCTCTCATACACCTGTACCCTGAGATCTCTCCCTCTCTCCTCCCGTTGAGAAAGTTGGCGGACCCACCGAAATATTAAAAAAACCAAAACTGTGTCTCTTTATTTTGTGTTTCTTTTTATTTTATTTATGTTTAGGTTTATTAATGGTTTTTTGGAACAAGGAAAACACACATTAACAGAGAAAAACACAAAAATAGTAGTTCGGTACGAGGCAACGTGAAAAATAGACCCAAGAACTCATGGTGAAAGGCAGCAGTTTCACCATTAGTCGCTGGTGGTGCAGACTGAGTGGGTCGGCCCGGTATTAGCTGCCACTTCTGCGGGCGAGAGTGAAGTGCACGGTTTTGGCCGCAGTACTGCGTTGTGGAAGCCAACGGGAAAAATTAACCTCCCTAGAATATACAGCCTTATCTTGCATTCAAATACAGTAGAATGGAAAGATATGTGCTGCAGTAAATCCTAGGATTTCAATCATAGGTTTGAAATTCTAAAAAAATAAAAGGTCATTCACAAGCGTGATATTTAAAACTTAGAAATAAAAAGGAGCGAAACACTCGTAAAGAGCCCGGTATTAAATATTTCTGTGACCCGACCACCTTTCTAGACGGAAGGAAGAAATCTCCGAGTTCTACCAATCGAAGGCTCGATTCCAAGATAAGCCTATTCTAGGCACTCCCAGCTCGACACAAGCTTTATGATTTTTCGGGTACCAGATCTTCCTGAGAAACCATAACCAGAACAGGGAAAGGAACTGCCCCCCTACCCTGGTGTGTGAATTTCACACGCCTTCGGACTTAGTAGTGGGTACACTGTACCATCAACTACCAAACCGACCTTCGGGTTGATTACTGTGTTTATGGTTTACATATCTATAGCCATCTTCATCAGAGTACCTGGAGTTACTGAAGGGAGATTTGGTAAAGAAGGGATGTTGGGTGGAAGATAACGATAAACAACCTCGTACGTTACAGGTGTGATTGGTTGTTGAGAGAATATGAGAGGAAGTTAGGAGAAGTAAGGGAGAGAGGGGAAGTAAGCTAAAGGAAAGATTTAATCAACTATGCTGGATTCCTATTTCCCTTTCTGTCAATCTATTATTTTACTTTTATATTCAGTACCTTCCTACTTTCCAATCTTTATCCTCCCCCCAAATATGACTGCCCATCATGCATTATGTTTTCCCTTTCTTTCCTACCGCCTCTCCAACATATTCTCTTTCATATCTGTGTATTCCAACATTAACTCTTATGCTGCCACTGTGTCCACGAACAATGCAATAATTTGACATATACACGCTATTCATCTTTACAGCCCCTCATCAAAATTATGACTTTATGTGCCCATCTCCTCTCGAATTCCGAAATATTACTAAAGAGAGCATTATGGTCTTTTCAAAGAAGCCGTAAAAAATCTTTATTAAACACGTCTGTTCATTACACCTTCTATCTTTACGATGGTCTATCATTACTATTGCCTATCTTGACCCCAAACCTTCCTCCTCCACCATACACCTCTCCAAACTTGACCTTACGACCCTTTTCCGCTTACCGCCTCGCTCCCGTGTTTTCTCCAAAAACGCCCTCCTCAGCCAAAAGTTCGTCCACCCCCTCTTGACCAAACAACGGACCTCTCTGAACACAGATTTGATGAAGAAGTGCTAAATTTTTCTTTAAATCCCTTAAGCCCAAGTGAAAAATCAATTCCAAGCTAAAGTCTTCATTTTCACCAACCGCTGAAATCAACCGTGTCACCTTTCTTCCCGATACCCTCAAGTCTTGCCGTAACATAAGATGAAACACAATTTGGAATACTCAACCTGTGCTCCAGCAAGAAATTAGGAGTCTCCATACCGCACTTTTTCAATTCACAGACCATTCCCCCACGAACCGAAACTTTTTCCCTCCACGCACCAAGTAGATCTTCACCGACCTCCTCCCATCCAAAATCTCTAGTTTTTCATATCTTAATTCTTTAAAACCCAAGGATACCCTTTGCAAACCTGAATCCTTTACTTTAAGAAACTCATCAATAATCTCAGTATCTCCATCACTTAAGGAGATAACGGCTCCATTACTTTAATAATTAACTCTACAGATTGCATACAAGAGGCCAATAGACAGATTGAACACATCCAGCCATTCAAAGCCACCCAACCCTACCGACTGATCAAAACCCTATCTATCAAAAAAATATCATAACCTTTCCTAATTACAGATATCCATATGAAAGTCTATCCGAGGCAGACATCTCAGCTCTCTATCCTAGTATCAGTGATTCATTTTTCCAAAAAGTCATAAACCTAGCATTCCCGGCCGACTCATTCTTTCTTCCCGTGATTCCCTTACGGAGCGCACCTTCACATTTGTTGACTACCAACTCAATGCACCTTGCCCAATCCCTGCCTCCATGGGTGAATCACTAACTATTTCATAGAAAAACGTAATAACATCTCCTTTGCCCAGAATATACACATAGTTATGGCCAATATCGATGTGACCTCCCTATACTACGTACTTGTATTTATCCCCATAAAGACGGTCCGTCCTCTCTCCAACATATACTTTCCAAATATCCCGCTCCACAAGTCACTAGCACAGATTTCCTTGTATTATTTACACAATTCATTTTCACATGTAATTTTTTCTCATTTAAGAAAAGTCACTGCATTCAGATCAAAGATTTCGCCATGGGAAGTAGGTTTAATCTTTTGTATTTCAATCTCTACCTTGGCCTCTTCGACCAAAATCTTCTACACATCACGCCACACCCTGAAACCTTTGCTTTGGCTAAGATACATTTATGATATTTTTCTCTTTTGGCAACATGATATGGCCTCCCTTAAAAGCGTTTATCTCCTCTCTTTGTACAACATCCTCTGTTTCAATCGAATCCAAAGTTTCCGCCTGCACAAAAGTCTTAAAACATACATACATCCCTAAAATAACCCACATGAAGAAAACGACACTGCTTGTCTCCTTACACAAACCTACTTCTCTGGTGTACCGTCCCTGAAGTTTTTTCTTAGAGATCTTTAATCGCTCCTACACAACAATAAAACCAGCCCCAACCTACTTTCCGAATGCCTCTCTGTAACATTTATGTATCCAACAAATGCTTCAAATATTCCTAAATCCACCAGGCTAGCCAGGACATTTTTGAAACAGTTTCAATTCCCAAAACCCCTCCGATTGCATTCAATCTTTTTACATGCAAAAAAGGGTCAATTCTGGTCACAAATTCCCTTCCACAGCGGAACTTCTTAAATATCTCCTCTTTTTTTCGACTTCTTCCTGAACTTTGAAAATATCATATAATTTCTACAATTTACACTCTGCCCAGCGTTTTGTATTTGACAATGCACCAGGGCCCTCAAAGTTAGAAATAACAATCACACAGCATCCTGTAACCCATCTCCATATTCAGCTCCCTCTAGATGTGCAGAATCTACGGCGAATATTTTGATTGTTACAATGTACTGTATGTAACTATTACATATTTCCTTGGTTACATCAACAGCCACATCGGTCCAATTAAGGACCCTGGAATTAGCTTGCATTCGGCTATTTAAATCTTTTCCACCTATAGGATTGAACCTTTTGCATTACGTAACACCATGTCCTGTTTTCTCAACAAACGATCTCACATTACGCACGCTTCTATGTTATCCTTACTTCCACCACAATATTCCATTTTATCCTCATCTTCCACTTAGGTACTCCTCGTAATCTGATGCAGGCAGCATATCAGAATTCATTTGTATGATCCGTAGATTTCGTGAAGACGTTTGATGTAGTGATTTGTCTATATATCATATATAACTGCATGTAGAAGAAATAGTGGAAGAGGCATAGGAAAAACTGGATATGGGAAAGAAAGTCGTCGGAGAATTCAGAAAATCATGTAGGTTTGACGATGATCAAGCTTTAGTTAACCATTCAACTATACGAAATATAGAAAGACACATTAATAGGCATTTTATGTGTCTGTCTATTTTGGTGTAGGCCTACGCCATCTCGCTCCCTCGTTTGATTTATTATTCACAAGAGTGAGACTTTCGTAAAACATATATACACGATTCATGTACATATCGTACGTAAACATATATACACGCAAGAGCACATTCATTTCCACATTCGTGCTACTTAAAATAGCGAGAACTGTATAATTTAGGCCATACCTCTGTTGGGTCGGAGGCTGAGAAAGAGGAGCGGAAGGGTAGAAGGCAGGTGCTCGGTTCTGGACTGAAGGTGTGAAAACATTCCAAGACAAATCAGCTGCTGTTACCTCATTGGGAATGTCGAAGTCGTGCGAATACCTTAAGGGATCTCGTGAAACTTTGAAGTGCTTCTCTCCGCCGAAAGGGAAATAGAGGGAAAAATGCGTAGCATTGGTTCTCCAAGGCAAGGAATGTAAATGCCCAGGGGCAGCATGGTGAAAGCAAAGAAGGGCAAGAGGTGACCTCTGCTCCCTCACTCCTGCCCAAGCACGGAATCGCTCACCCCTGGCCACTTTGTCAAAGGTGCCCCGTGGCTCTCCTCTCCAAAGCGCCCCTCCCTCCCTACGCGTCTCCCACACGCCACTAGTTCTCACATTATCCCATGCTGAGGTCACCGTTGCCCTCAATTCCTCATTGGTTTCTCATTTTTCCCCTCTTTATTTTCCGGAGCTCCTGTCAATACTCCTAACTCCAATTCCGTCACTTTTTCATTCTCTTTCTCAAATTCACTTTCATCATCGTGAAAGTAAACTTCTTTTAATTGAAATTACACTTTCATAAAATCTCTCATAGAAAACAATTTTCTTTGTTGATATATCAACAAAGGCTATCGGGAATTTAAGTTTGTAGAGGACATAGAGATTACTTAATTCTACATATCTATACCCCGAATAATATGGCACTTAACACTTTTCCCACGTCGACAGCGACCTTAGCTTACTTGCAAAGGACACTGTGAGTTGAATGCGAGATACTATGTGGCGATATTAAATATATGTCGATGTGATGTAACAAATGAGGATATAATCGAGGAACAAAACATGTACAACCCTGAAATTTTTTAATTAAAGAAAATAAAATAATATCGCCATAATTTAAAAATTTATGGGGCCAAATTAAGCACCTCAGGACAGGGTGTTTGGGTGTTATAGTGATATCAAACATTTCATTCACATGTACGATAAATTTTTATCTCGGTTAAGAGGCAAGGTTTAATTAAACGAGTTGCAGGATAATGTAGTAAAATGTTACTTAAGGGATGTAACATTACTTTATTGAGGCTGAATTTATAATAAGTGGCAAGGCTTTAGGATCCACGAGAGAAAATATCAATTTAGGAATTAGAAAAGGTTCAGAGAATATGGGCCAGGCATGCTAGAGAAATTAGGGTGGGAAGTCCCTGATTTTCGAAAAGAGCAGACAACACAGACTTTTAGGAATGTACAGGATACATTAGTTTCCTTGTGACCCAAAGAGTATAACTATGACACCAATATCGACCAATATATTAGGGTCGACCGCCTGAATAGATTAGCATGCATGGCTGGTTCCCTATGGTTCTACGTCACACGCCATTGCGGTATTTTGTCGGTTATTTTGTAATCAAAGACTCTACTCTAAACCCGTATTTATAATAATTCTTTTAAAACAGTATATCTCCTCTCTACCTCCATTACGCTCTGAAATACGCCTCATCTTTTCTTCCACTGTCTCGCTAGCCCAGCATTGTCCACCCTATTAGCCTCCAAAATTCCGTGCCATTCAATATGACCTGCACCCATTTTTGCTGCTTCTCCTGTAATTCTCCCAGGAACTCTCTTCTACCATGTTTGGTGCTTCGACTGTTATAAGTTCTGTCAATC
The DNA here is from genome assembly GCA_037158775.1 of Hetaerina titia. NCBI lineage: Eukaryota > Metazoa > Arthropoda > Insecta > Odonata > Calopterygidae > Hetaerina > Hetaerina titia. The sequence continues at coordinate 105,460,703 of CM073773.1, read as the reverse complement.
ATAAATATTCCATTCCTTTACACACCAACATTTCTGATTCTGACCCCGAAACCTCATTTATTCTTCAGTGTCGACAACCATCCAGCTAATGAATAATTAATATCAAACATATGCTCTAAATTGATTTTCGTTAATATTTTCTTAGGATCGATATCATGCCTTATTTTTAAATGTCTCAATTTAAATAAGTGGCAATTTAATAATTAAATAATTAAAATACATATCGGGGTAGATTAATTATCATTATACTGAAACTAAGCATTAAGCGAGCACTAAGCAGCTCAGTCAGCCAAGGGGTTGCAAGCATTGCTGAGTGAATTGGAGGTTCAGTGCTATATGTTTGGGATAAGAATCAATATTAATAAAACAAAAGTTACGCGATTTTCCAGAAAGAAAAAGGCTAAGCTAAATATTAAAATAGGCGGGGAAAAATAGAGCAGGTAGAGCAGTTTACATATCTCGGAAGTGTTTTGGACCAATACGGTCAAAGTAGTAGGGACGTAAGGAGAAGAATTGCGCTAGGCAAGGAGGCTGTCTCAAGAAGGGGGGAATGGATGACGGGGACGTTGTGTAGGGATGTTAAGACAAGACTCGTAAAAACTCTGATATGGAGCGTAACAATGTACGGCGCGGAAACGCGGTCGCTGAAGAAGGAGGATAGACGTAGATTGGAGGCTTTGGAAACGTGGGTGTGGAGAAAAATGGAGAAGGTGAAATTGACCGAAAGGAAAACAAATGAGGAAGTACTAGGGAGGGTGGGTGAGGGGAGGGGTTTGTTTAGAGATATCCTATGGAGACAGGAAATATGTATGAAAAGAGTATTGGGCGGTAGTGGAATGTTGAAGATGGTATTTGTGGGGAGAATGGTAGGCAAACGAGGAAAAGGCAGGAATAGGATTGGGATGTTGGACAGGATGAAGGGAGGAAAGAAATACACGGAGATGAAGAGGGACCTGATGTAGAGCAGGTGGCTCGATTGGGTTTTGTTTGGAGTTACTGATATTGGAGTGGAGTGGATATTGATAGTGGAGTTATTTGATAGTTGTGCCCATCCAAAAATCTACCTTAACCGGTAGATTACCTAATAAAATAAATAAAAAAATATGACCTGAAAATACTGAAACAACTCATACCTTACAGAAACAGGGTCTTATCAGCTTCTTGAATTCTATTTCTACATTTATATTAAAAACCTTCTACAGTCACCTACATTCATATGTTTTTCCTTAACCTTTGAGAAATGTATTCCACTGCTCGGTGACTGTGTAGAAAATCTTAAGAACAACAAATAAAATCAATTTCCTATCTCGAGTATATTTTAGTAATAATTATAAGTAAACGAAACCCTCTCGGAAATGCAGATGTGTGTTACACATTAGCAGTCCTGTTTGCATGAATCATTAAATTTTGATCTTAAATTCAATACGAGTAACAACTCATACATCCGGGTGTTTGGGTTCGATTTTGTATTGATTGCGTGTTGCACGAGGGAAGAACGAGTACTAGAGTATGTCGATGACGGTGTCTCTCGTATTTTATGCCGTTACTTGAATCTACCAAAATAAGTAACAGCGAAACAAGATATTTTTGTGAACAACAAATAACATGTTAATAATTGTTCGTTTTCTAAGGAACATGTGCTCTTAATAAGTCTAAGAAAAGTGTAATGCGGCTCAATCGACATTAGCGTCGGAGGTTCCTTAATAATGCCATTTGTGCTTATTCTCGCCTGAATTAATTTGTACTAATTAACAATCATTAATTTCAGTGCAAGCAGAATTTGAAATTTTTTCATAATTATTTCTTTAATTAAAACGTGATTATATATAATGAAAATAAATCTCATGAGGAATGCTCATGAAATAAAATAATATCATAAAAAAATTGAAACCTAGAAAGTACACCGTCGTTATCGCAGAAGTAACATAAAAGGCAAGAGGATTTTCAAGTAGCATCGTCCAAAATCGAAAATAAGTACCGATAGGAAAATCTAGAGCACCAAATAAGCTTTATTTTTCTCATCCCCCGTTGTGGAAGAAAATCCGAGGGCATTTTTAAACTGGAGTTAATTTCTTCAACTGGGGCTCCTCTCTTTCATCCGTCTGCTCTCTCTCTCTAATTCCCATCTCTTTCTTTCTTTTCCCTTAATCCGTCACTCCGCTCTTCCCCTCCGCCCTTCGCCGCCCCACTAGAACCATCCGCCCTGCTCCATCAAAAATTTACCCTCCTAGCTATTGCTAACTCATGCCAGGGCCAAGCCGCCCTTTGGGCCCCCTGCTTCTTCCTTTAGCCCCAGCCAATCCCACCCGCTAGGCCCGCATCCTCCCAGCATCACAGCCCCCACCCACATCGCATCTCGCCCCGAAGAGGAGGAACTCGCCGGCGACGAGGTGGAGGACTCGGAGGGGGGGGGTGTTCGAGGAAGGAGGCGGGCATGGGGGTGGCATCCCATTTTGCAAAATTTCCCCAAGGCCGTAATCTCATTAAGGAAAGGGGAAGCTGAAGGTGCTAACCGTCTCCCCTAACAGCGTCAGAAATTCCGGAATTTCTGAAGTGGTGTGCGAGGAAGGGCAAGAGTATTGAATAATTGCTCTCACTATGCCGCCCAAGATAAAGGCGTACGATTATATTTTCTTGTCCTCAGATATTCTCATTGCAGCGAGCAGCATTTAAGTTCTCGTGAAATATTTGCTGGTAAGTTTTTGAACGTGAAATTATAGTTAAGCAATCTCAAGAAGAATAACAGCTCGTACAGTTTCGTATTTGCATACGATATCTATCAAATACTTGACCATGAATACTGAATGCTCCTAAGAGCGCCAGTTTTCACCAGCTATCAAGAAAAAGAAGAATTTTAACCCCATGAGCGACCTGCGACTGAATACGAAGTGTTTATGAAAAATAAAAAAGGTCGCTGTCATGTTTATTTCACAATCATAGTTAGGCAAATAAGGGAGAATTACACTTTGTGAAATATTTTTTTAATCGGTGAATATTGTTCAACGAGTACTGCTTTAGTGCCTCAACGAAGTTCTTAGTGTGCCTCAAACCGTTATCGACCCAGGGGAGAAAAATTGGATGGATCAACAATATTCTATGGAGGAAGACTCATTTCTCCAACTTCTTTACACTCGTCCGTCCTCCTTCCGGAAAAATGAAACAATAGTTTGCCCACGGCAGGGAAGTGCCAAACCGTACAAGTTGCATGTTTAGTTTATAATGCAACCATTTCAGAGAATAAAAAATCATTCGCCTTGACCGGGATTCGAACCCGGATCCCTCGATATCCGGCCGAGTGCTTTAACCAACAGCCGTGCAACCATTTCTCTGAAATGGTTGCATTATAATGCACACATAGCGGGTGACTCCGTTAAAGTTACTGTTACAGTTTCTTGAAATTTGCATGTTTAGTTTGTTAGTTCGCAGGGAGAACCATCGAGAGAGAACCATGCCGGGCACGCAGAGGGAGACAAGTAATGAAAGCAGGGAGGGCAACACGATTAGCGATTATTCGTGGCTAGTGTGTGAGTGTATGTGTGACTAATAGATGGGCAGAAATGTACACAAATCTTCCATCAATTACAGTCGCTTTCTGTTTAAGCTCCACCTTGACTCCGTAAACTCTTATTAGACAAACCGCGCCCAAGAATCCAAGGAATTAATCAAATGAGGAGAGGACAATACGCAGCAAATGTCTTTAACTTATTATCAAATGTGAAAGTTACATCTAAAGCTACCAAATTTATTACTATATTATTTAGTAACATATTCTCGACAAATATTTTTGTAAATATGTTCATTTATGCGCTTCATTCACTATAGCAATTTATGGTTATAGTAGAATACGTTGAGTGGGTGTCATTTAAAAATTACCGAAAACCTAGGATTCCCTTTGGTTAGTAAAACCTAGCATCCACACTCCATTCTTCCAATTGAAAATTTCGAACACAATCGTATATAAAAGCCAAGAAAAAATCGGAATTTTTTATTCGGACAGCGCCTTTTATTTCCACTTAATATATGACTTTTCTGCTCGCTACCCATCCTGAAAACCAATCTGGTGTACTATAAATAAGAACGAATAGCTATATTAAGCTCCTCATAGTTGCACTGAAAAAATCAGCTTAAAGATTTCTTCTGTGGCTGGAATTAAAATAAATTAACATCTACACAATGCCCCGCAAGCCATCGTAAATGAGAGAGATGAGGGGGCGGGTAATGGGGCATAATCCATTCAAGCACTTCAATTCATGTGTATTATATCACATACAAACACACTTGCACACATACGATCTATAAACATATATTTTTAATCAATAAATTGACTTAGTCATTCAACGTTGGTCTTTAGCATATATATTCGGGTGATTGGGTTCAATTTTGTTTATGATTACCAATTTTGCGAGGGGAGAACAAGTACTTGATTATGATGGTGATCTTGATTCTTATCTTCCCCATTTTCTATGGGTGGCCGACCTGATCAACATAACGTAAATTGATGTTCAATGCCAATATGCATACCTGCCAATATAGATGGGTACATAATTTCCTCGGTCTTGAAATTATAACTCAAATGTACTTGCTTAAATGTCTAATAGTCTAGGTCGTGCCTAATCTCTTCGAGAATCAAGGGGCTTCCACCCCAATTCCTCCAACATACCCTTCACGCTTATCCTCGTCTCATAGCTATTTGCCACAAGTCTGCCGCATATTCTCTCACCCATTCCAACTCGTAAATTAATACTTCATCCCTTGAACTACAGATTATTGCCGCGTTATCCATTCTGGGATAGCTTAATAATACCAATATTTTACTTTGTTATTACTTTTTACTAAAACTAGTATAGTGAAAACTAGGTCCTATAAGGATGACCAGAATATTCTTTGCTGTGTGTGTGCCTAAAGTAAAATCCACAATGACCCCCAATCATTTGGCTGGTCCTGACATGTTTAATCGGTCCCATCTATAATTCACGCCTTGATTCACATCCATTCCTAAAATTTATTGCTGAACATGTTCCGAAATAAAACTCTAACCTCCCAAATCTTACAACACACCGATATATGTTCTAAATCGTTTGAGAAAGGCACGCTATCTGTCGGTATCCTTGTCACTGCTAATCATGATGCTGTCTGCATATACTCTTGGTCGCTGCTGACGATAGGAGTTAGGAGGGGATCGAGATGGTACGAACTGGCTTCCCACTCTGACGTTCGGTTTGGGTTCGAATCCCGGCGGCGCCGAATATGTATAGTGGTATCTCGATCCCTACTTGAGGTGCTTTGTGGAGGGCACTTTGAGTGAGTACGCCGTCCGTTGGATGGGGCATTAAACTGTGGGCCCCTTGGCGCCTTTCGTTAAGAGTAGGCTAATGCGGGTTTCACTCCACCCTTCATCCTTACCTGTTCATCCCTAATGGCGTCAATAACCTAAGCTGTTGGTCGCCTCTTCTAAAACTGTTATGATAAACTATTTTGGCATAATTACTGCCTGAGCTGAGCTTAAGTCTTTAATGCATAACAAGAAAAGTTGGGTGTAAATACGACGGTCGAAGATCCTTTCCGTTTACGATTAGGAAAGAAATCTCTAATCCAGTTGGTCACTTTCACATGATTTCCATAATATCCCAATTTGTAAAATCAATTCCCCGCGTGGAACCTTGTCGGAGGCGAGACAAGAAAGAAGCGAAGCGGGCGCCTTTGATACGGCACTCGACCATCGACAGTAAGTTCATGAAGATGTTATGAAACAGGGGAGCAGACTGGAGGGATGACTTATTCGAAACTTGTTCAAAAATCAGACAGCATAGCAGTGTTGATAACAAAGCGTGAAACGGAGCTTTGGATTGTTTTTCATTTGATTTTCATTTTACCTAGTGTCGAGAAATAATGGTGTGCTGAAGATTCAATGAAACACCTTCCCTTTCATTTCTTGCGCGGATGGAAATATCCAGTTTCACCCCATACCAAATTTCACCCCTTAATAAAACAAATGTTGATTGGAAAAGTTTCCGTGCAAAACTATTCAAGCCCCTCCCTAACAGAGTGAATACTTTTAAGAAAATATGTAAACAATTTATACAATAATTTGATTGATATGTTGTGTAAAATTTTATGTAACAGCTTAATTTTGATTTTTTCTTGTTGATTGGGAAACTTATGTTAATGAGATGGGGATTTTCTTTTCTTTCGTGTTAGAGATTTGTGTTTGGAAGTTTCCTTTAAGAGTATTTTTTTCTGACTGATTTCATTTATTATCTTTTGTGATATTGATTGGATTTGAGATGTTATGTTATTTTTACAAGGCAAGTTGGATTGTAATACCTGCATGCCACCTGACACTGTCTATCTGCACATGGGAGTTTTAATAATAACAATTCCACAAGCAGTTGCTCTTAGCACTGCCATACCAGTCTTTCACCGCGCGTGCTTTGTGTTCCTCCCATTCTGGGGTCCCGAGGTCAGGTCGGGGGTTCTCGTGTGGGAAGGCACACGACTCCGTAAAACAGCGGACCCCTCCCTCTACGACCGTCCCGCATACGAGCCAACGCTCCCGAGTCGTTTTCCGCGGCAGTGCACACACACAAATGCGCGCACGCAAAGAGCAACACTTCCTCCGCAAGGAACGTACGGGGGCGCATTCGCTCATTCTGCATACATACCCGCCTCCTCCTTCCGCCAGCGCACGCTCAAAAAAGCAGGCTTGGTGGGGGTTTGAGAGGCATTTGCCGTCAACAACTCGGAGCTATATCACAAGAGACCCCATTAACGGCAACTCCCCAGAAGAACGGTGGCGTGGTGGTGGGGGTTAGGGGTGGTAGAGGCGGCGTCCTACTTCATTCATTGTTGTCCTTTCCTCCTGCCGAGGGCACACTGGAGTGGCCCCTCCTTGTAATCAACAAGGGTCAGCATTACACCACTTAAGGGATTATAAAGATTATGCGGCGCAGCAAAAACAACCATTAAACCTGTTGTTTGATGGCCCCGGGTCTACCAAGACTGGCCTCTGTTTTACATCGGGAAAACCTAGAAAATGTCCACTTAAAGGGTTAACACTTGCTAATTAATTACTTAATGCGATATTAGAGTGGTGAGCTATGAAACAAAAGGAAATTTTCAAAGGTAATATGAAGCCTTACTGAATATTTGCCATTATATAAATGAAGACATATTGTAAAAAAAATGTAAAAAGCGATCAAATCGAAAAAAAGATGGCTTTAAATTGAAAGGTTTTCCGAAACTTTACTGTAAATAAATAAGGTAAATAAGGTTAAGAAACACTCGGCTTTCTTTGGGCAGTGGGTGATAAATTATATTATACATCTCCGGCATTTTCAAATATATAAACAAAGCCACTATTGAATAAAATCATAGACTTTTATTATTAGGTAATCTACTGGTTAAGGTAGGTTTTTGGATGGACACAACTATCAAATAAATATTTTGTAACTCCAAACAAAACCCAATCCATCAACAGGCTCTACATCAGGTCCCTCTTCATCTACGTGTATTTCTTTCCTCCCTCCATCCTGTCCAACATCCCAATCCTATTCCTGCCTTTTCCTCGTTTGCCTACCATTCTCCCCACAAATACCATCTTCAACATTCCACTACCTCCCAATACTCTTTTCATACATATTTCCTGCCTCCATAGGATATCTCTAAACAAACCCCTCCCCTCAACCACCCTCCCTAGTACTTCCTCATTTGTTTACCTTTCGGTCCATTTCACCTTCTCCATTCTTCTCCACACCTACGTTTCAAAAACCTCCAATCTACGTCTATCCTCCTGCTTCAGCGACCGCGTTTCCGCGCCTACGTTCCATTTCAGAGTTTTTACGAGTCTTTTCTTAACCTCTCTATACAACGTCCCCGTCATCCACTCCCCCCTTCTTGAGAAAGCCTCCTTGCCTAGTGCAATTCTTCTCCTTACGTCCCTACTACTTCGACCGTGTTGATCCAAAACACTTCCGAGATACGTAAACTGTTCTACCTGCTCTACTTTTTCCCCGCCTATTTTAACATATACCTTAGACTTTTTCTTTCTGGAAAATCGCATAACCTTTTTTTTATTAATATTGACTCTCTTCCCATATTTATCGCACTGAACCTCCAATTCACTCAACAATGCTTGCAACCCCTTGGCTGACTGAGCAACTAATGCTTGGTCATCAGCGAACCTAACCGATTTTCCGAATTCCCCTCCGACTTTCATTCCTACCTCCAGTTCTTCCCATACCTCTTCAATCATTTCCTCCACATATACGTTGAACAGCACCGGGGACAATGGGCAACCCTGCCTTACACCTTACACCTAACACTGCCCATCCGGACTCTCCGTTCCCCGCTCGCACCTGAGCAATCTGAGACATGTACAGGTTACGAATCAGTCTCCTTTCCCTCCAATACATTCCTATTTTCTGCAATACACGCATTAATTTTTCCCAATTCACTCTATTAAACGCTTTTTCGAAATCTATGAAACAGGCAAATACGTCCTGATTGTATTCTATATTCCTCTCGATTAGTGATCTCATTACTGCAATTACATCACGCGTACCTCTCCCCCTCCTAAACCCAAACTGATCATTCCCTATGTAAGAGAAAGTAAGAGAAGTTAAAACTGAGGGAAAATATTATGAAAGGGCATTGCATAAATGCAGAGAAAAAGAGCGGTGAAAGAGGGTGGTCCTAATAAAAATAATGTTATGTATATGGGGAAATTTGAGTAAGAAAAATACATATTAGACCTCAGAAAATGAGTGCCCGGCAACATCTAAAAAACAAAACTCAAATATGACATTGCTAGGAATAATTTCACAAACTTTAATATGGAAACTTGCATTTATTTCTTTGATAAAATCTGCATAACATTATGATATAATTTACGAAATTCTGCGCTAATTTTTCTTCTCCGTGATAGTGACGAAATATGTTGGACTCCAGTTCCCTGTGGATTCCTTTCCATCGGGCGCTCCCCTCTGTCCTAGAGATCTCCGACTCTGTCTTACAGCGTCCCATTCCCCATTTTTCAGACATCCAACTCTATTTTCTGCGCCACTTACTTCCATACAATACCCCACACGTCATTGGTCCCATCTACGATTCTTCTATCCTACATCCCCTTACTGACCCCTCATTTAGGGCAGCGTAATATTTCTCTTGGGAAATCCACATTATTCCACAATAGAATGAGGCTCATCTGCAGACCATTGGCAAAACGCTTATTTGTTAAATAAAAACGCATATCATTACCGAATAATAAAAACCAAATCTTTCGTAATTCAAGGTTTTTGAGGCCATTTTTAATCATTTATTTACGCATTAAGACTTAATTACATCCTAATTTACGCACATGAAAAGCGAAAATACAATTGTTTCAACACTAATCAATTTTTTGTTATTAGATGCAGGTATCCTCAGGGTAAAAGTTTATAGCAAAATATTCCTAAAGGAGCCTATATTTTTGGGGTTGTAAGTAAAAGTCATCCATTTTAAAATTTAAAATAGATTTTTACAATATAATAAAGGAGCAAATAAATATTCTTGCGGAAAGGAAACCTCAACACATATAGGTACGGGTATAGTTTGGTGAACGACTCGATTTAACGAACGAACGAAGACGATTTAATGTATTCTCAGGTTCAGCATCTTAGTCCAAATTTTCTTCAGGTGGAAGTTTTGAAAAGTCTTCCAGGAAACCTTTTACGCATGGACATGTTACCCTGCTCAAGAGACCTCAGAAAAACGTCTTCATTGATTCGGGGACGAATAAGAAATGTTGAAAAGAGAAAGATAATGATATTTCAACGAGAGGTCCTAAATATTCTGAATCATTCTCAATCGTATTGGTAGCGAATAAACTTTCTCACCTCGAGAACAACGTAAACGGGAGTGTTTGCGGTTAGTGTTCTACATCTACTTAATACCCCGCAAGCCATCGCAAGGGCGTGTGGCGGGTGGTTTTTTGGGCCTTTAGTCATTTTTAGGGAAAGGAAATCGTATTTTACATACGATTACCTTTATATATATTATTATAGCCACCAATGTATACAATCCATAAACAAAACATGATAGGTATTCATGCAAAAATCCTTAAAACCCTTACACATGCAAATACTCAAACTACCAACTAACATACATATGCACCTGCAATTATACCTGATGTCTTTGCAATGTTTGTGTTCCGACTTGTAAATTCAATATTTTAAATGTTTATAAAATTATTTCGCCTTCTTACTAATACGATTCATTATTTTTTTGGGGACTATTAGGGGGTGTTGGTGAGTTTGAGGTCAGCATATTGCATAAATACAAGAGATTTAGCAAAAAAAGAATGGATAGTAAAAATGTGTGTTTAAAGAACAAGAAATAAATAAGGATGAAAGAATGTTGCTACGCCCGTTTGGTCATTTTGAGAAGATGTTAAAGAGTCGAATACCTACAAAACACTTGAGAAAGAAGTGAATCAGGAAGGAGTACACTGAGGACGCTTTGAAAAAATCTGATCAAGGAAACTTTCAAGGAAAGTAATAATAAGTGACATTCCTCAGGGACAAAGCACTTATGTATCGACTTATGAATATGATGAAAAGAATTATGCGAGGGCAAGGGGCAGTGTTTACGAAATTAGTAAGGGAAACTAAATTTCTTTAAAGAATTCTAGAATAATTTTATTACTTTCCCTAATACGCAGGAGGACAATTAAAGGGATAAGTATGCAAAAATGATCACATAGTAACATGTCGATAACATTTACAGTTGGAGTCGTCTCCTCAGTGCCACGAAATGTCGAAAAAGTGATCGTGAAAATTTGACAACTTAAAAAGAACTATCCCTGATTTCAACTAAATAAAGCATTCATATACTTTACGCTTTCAGGCTTCACTGCGTGGAATTGTGTGAAGTCCATATTCAAGGACTTAGTAATTGCCCACCGACTTTGTTTTACGAAACAACGCGTTTCACCGACTTGCGGCATCATCAGGTACCGCTTTTATCGTAAATTAAAGTCAGTGAAAAATTACAAACTCCTTTTTTAAAGCAATCGCGGGTTGAAGTAATCCAGGGAGTGGAGCGTTGGAATACTGACCGGAGGGTACCGGGTTCGATTCCCGGGCAAGCCTCTTCGGACAACTGCAGCTACACCCTAGCCATTTGAATTTTCGGGTACCAGATCTTCCTGGGAAACCATAACCGGCACAGGAAAAGGAACTGCCCCCCCACCCTGATGTGTGAATTTAATACGCCGTCGGGCTTAGTACTGGGTGAACTCTACCATCACCTACCCAACTGACCTGAGGGTTGATTACTGCGTTTATGGTTTTTCATAAAGATATCACGTAATATGAAAGTCCTTGTGCCTTCTATACCAACATAAAGTGTACAATTCTATCATTTTGTCAATCAATCAATCAATTGATAGTCGAGGAAACAATGAAATCGCGAGCGTTGTTGGGAATGTTACTCGGGAATGAAGAGGCAAGGAGCCGTAAAACCTGCATTCAAAGAATTGTCAGGGTGAAAACTAGGAGATCATGATTTCATGGTTCAACTCCAACAACTGAAAGGTTTCTTTCATTAGAAAATGATTTTGCAATAAATATTTATTCCTTGATACACTTTGTAAATATGGAGAAAAATAGAATAAATTCACTAAAGAGGGTTTAACAAAAAATGGAATGAAGTCACCTTAAATGTAGAAGATGAAATATGAGCAGCATAAGCTAGGTGGAAAATATTTTTAAATAAAATTATAATTGTTCAACTGGGGACATAACACTATATAATAGTAAATGAAGCGCTCCTTTATTACAAGGATGTATTCTTGAAAATTAGTCCTTGCTTTGGTTCTTGAGATTTTCAATTGAATAGTAAGTAGTATTTAGCATCCTGTTTGACATCAGAATGTCTCTTAAGAAACACTATGTGTAGCACCAGAACTTATGAAAGCTTTAATTTTAAATCAACGACCACTATACTCCTGTGCACATTAAAATGGCTTAGTTTAATATTTTAAAAGCATAATACTATAAATTGACTGACGGAACATACTTTAAACTAAAACGGCTGCCGATGATTATGTGCTGGTTAAAAAAAATTAAACTTGTACAACATATACAGACACATTGAACTCATATCATAACAAGTAATTTTTTCACAGTAAATTATGTGAATAAAGATGTATGTGCATGATGACTCTACGGGTATATTGAACAAGCCTCGTAAATTATCCTTTATTTCTCCACAAATCTGTGCGGGCATCAGGAAAAATCATCTTTAAAACGGCAAAAAAATCAGGTCAAAGGTATTTCAAAGTAAATTTGCATATCGAAGAGACATTAAGTCACTGGCATATAATCTAAGTGGCAAAGAAATATTAAAAATATCCGCATGCAGTTCAAGGCTGTAAGGGGCAAGCAGCACGCGATAAAGGCCGATATCTTCAATCTCAAGACCGCAGAGGCTAAACGGAATAGAGATTTTCAAGGACGCAAACGCGTCCCTGCCATTTTTATACATGCACCTAGCATCAATCATTTCCAGACGGCCGCAGTACCGGCGTTGTATAGGACCACTAATTCCTCCCGTGATTTTCTTAAGGGATGGAGCGTAATGAAACGTGAGCCTATTATGGGAGTTTTATAGGAAATACGGATATTGCCACATGTAGTGATGTGTAGTATGAGTTTCTCAAAGCATGGCATAAATTTAGGGCATTTACCCCCAAACCTATACTTATATTCCCTTTTTATTTTCTAATAAAAAATCTTAACGTGTCATTATTATAAGCCATATTTTCCATGATAGTATTTTTCGGTTGTGGATAAACAGGCTTTGTAGAGGTATTCCTCATTCCAACATTTAACTAAATATGATTAAATTCATTTAATACACAAGGTTACAATTATCATTTGAAGAAAATAGTACGGCATTACTGGCCCATTTCGGTAAAATAGAAAGTTTTAGGCCAACATATTAACTAGGGAGACTTTTGGGAGAAAAATATTGTCAGATCTAAGTTCCTATTCCAGGAAAAATAAAGGCAGCCATATGTGAGAGCTATAGGACAATGTGTTTGATGTCGCACGCAGTTGAAGTGATTCTCAGAATCACCAATAAGGGGATCTAGAGCAGGGTAAATGATTATTTTGGCGATGATCATTTTGAGCTCAGTAAAGGGAGAGACACGCATGATGTCATAGTGGAGTCACTAAGAACACATATGGACAAACCAAGAAAATGTTTTCTTAAAAAGTTATCGAATTCTCATTAAAAAGGGTTGAGAATTTCAAAGAAGCGGAAGGATAATTTAAAACCTGAAATAAGAGGTCAAATTCTAAAGCAGGTGGAAGATTTTATATACTCGTATATCAGCAGTATTTTAAACCGAGATGGTCAAATCAGTTGGGACGAAAGAAGAGAAGTTGCGTTAGGCAAAGGTGCTTTTACAAAGAGGAAAGAATTAATTACATCGGGTCACGATTGGTAAGGATGTTAAGGACATACTGAACTAAGAAGTTCTTAACTGTCTTACACTAGTTTTAATAACCTCCTGCGAGTGTAAAGAAAGGTCAAATAGAGGGAAAGGAAATCAGCGGAGAATGAGGGTTGGAGGGGAGGGGATTATTGGCAAAAGTCCAAAGAAGTCATGTGAGGGTTTTCACTGATTTTATCTATTCTACTTTTAGGCGCTCACAAAATATAGATCAAGAGGACCATCCTGGAAAATATTATAATAATTAAATTCTAGAACCAAAATATTTTCTCATCTCACGAAAAATTCGGGATTACACAAGGAATAAGGATTGCTAAAAAAATCGAAAACCTCTAATGCTCTCTACCATCCTTATGTACACAAAACTCCAACCGGAAATGGTTCGGGCCAACCGGGTTCTGCTCGGCAGTGCGTACTTCATTTGCTGGTCGTGTCATCGTGCTGACATAAGTCGCAGAAGCGATTCAGGTGAATAAGGTCGAGTGATTTTTGGTTGAAGGTGAAACAAAATGAAGCTCTTAATTTTATTTCTGAGGATTAATAAAAAATTCATACTCCATTTTTCATACGAACTTTTTCCAAAGATTTCTAATGAAACTTGACTTCAACCTCCATGCTGAGTACGATGACATGCTCTACAAAGAATCATAATTTTAAGATTAACAATTAAAATACAAGTTCTATAGACGTACGCAAATCTGTACTAAATAAAGATAAATAATTTTTTAAACATATGATCCCCCACAAACGCACCTAATTCAATTATTTTATATAAAGAAATTGTAAGTAGAGAAGATGTAATTTTTTTCCTCACTGTTTTAGTGGGGATTTTATTTACAGCCATCGGAGAAGGTACTGTGCACATCAGTACATGTAGGAACTGTGGTTAATAAGTATGTAATAAACTTTCAATTATTTTAAAATACGAGAGAGATAGTCAATCAGGTATTTCAGCATTTAGAATGGGTAGTAAGTTCATCAAATTTAATATAAAAATGAATATACAGATGTTTCACTTATGCAACGACTTTGAAGACAACTTAACTATGAAATTTTTAAAAGCAGAGAATTTGAAGAGTATGCTATATAAAGAGAGTGTAAAAAGTGATACTTGAGCAGAAGCAAATATATTGACATGAAAGCTAAAGAAAGAAAAAGATTAATAGGTTGTAAATATTGATTATCAGAGGTAGAGAACATGACCAGTGAAGTTTGTTAATCCATTTTGGAAAACATTTCCCTATGGCAAGCAAATTGAATCTAAATTTAATTGAAGCAATAAAAAGTTGCAATATGTCACGGATATTTGGAAAGTCAATCAAAACTCAGTGAGCATATTTGTAGGTGAGGATGTACTCAAACGAAAGCAATTAAGGGAGACAAATTGCATGGGAGGGAAATATGGGGAAGGGCGATAGGTGCTAAAGGTAAAATTGGTAATGGGAAGTATGAAAGAGAAATTATTCGAAGACCCAGAATAAAAAGGTTTGAGAGAGGTTTTGAGAGGTGTATCAAACCAAGAATGATGTGGTTTGATAATGGTTCAACTTGCTCTTGTACCAACATTTTCAGCTAATCTTAATTCACCCTTGGTCTTCCTCTGTATTTCTTCACTCCACTACACAGTGAACCCTTTTTGCCGTCGCTAGGGTGTGTGACTTGAGGTAATGGCATGCCAAACTACTTTTAACCCAAAATACTTTCCACCTAGCGCGGCCGGATAATGTTATTCTGATCCCTTATCGTTCAGGGGGAAAATAGTATCGGAAAATCTATCTATTTAACACTAAATCTATCAAATTCTATTGACATAATCTCTCTTACTTTAGTACCATGGATCTAATAATATATTTTCAACATCATCACTGAAGAGATATGCTTCCAATTCATGCAAGAGATTTAATCTCTAATTTAAGCTTTTCTCAGTGATTCCCAACCTAGCCCCCTAATAATTTTGATACAATACTCAGTTTATCATAACAACGTTTTACACCTCTAGCTCCTCTAGGACTCAAGCTAATGATGCATTCTGCATCGAAATTCATGAGGATATATACAAGCAGTATATTCACATGAGGCTAAACCCGCGAAAGATAACATTGATCTTTAACGTTTTTTTCACATTGCCCTAATGCACATCTAATCTTTTGTTAGCTTGTCACCATTCTCCCCGCATATTTTTCAGCCAGGAGAGGTCATGAGTGAGGGTAATGTGAACACGAAGTTCAGTAAAACCTCGCTTAACGAGAACCTCACACGGCGAGTGATTCGAATAACGAGCGAAAAATGCTGGTCCCGAAAATGATTCGCTTAACGAGCGACTTTTCGCATGACGAGTAAAGAAGGTAGGGAGATTCCCGGATTCATTGCGTGTCTGCTACAGCAATTTGTCTCTGGAACTGGCTCCGTTAGAATCTCAGCGTCGCTAGTGATTACACATTCTCCCAAACTTCTGTTCAAACATGTTATTAGTGATTTTTTCGGGCAAAATTTAATAATATTTTCTGGATAGATTCAAAATTATGCCCGAAAAAAAATCCGTAAGAAGAAATCCATAAGAGAATAAAAAAATAATTGGAGAAATTAAAAATAAAATCATTGAAAATCGGAAACAAGGTGTGAACGTGGATAATCTATTACGTACATCAAAAATCGGTTGACATCAACGATTGGCCTTTTTCTTGATTCTTTCCTTTTTTTGGTATGGATTGGCCTTTTCTTTAAGAACACAGAAAATACTAAGGAAATAGAGGTTTCAAATGGAGAGATAAGAGTATCAACGCAACGGTAAGGTATTCTCAACGAAAGGTTGCTTCTCATTTGCATGAACGAGAAGCAATTGCAATGCGACATTGCAATTGACTTGTGAGAAGGGGAAAATGATTTTCGCCGACCTCGTTAATAAGATGTCATGATCATCAACGGCTGAGCAAGTATTCAGGGGAAGCCATGCGGGGTTCGAGAAGTTA
Organism: Hetaerina titia; assembly: GCA_037158775.1. Classification (NCBI taxonomy): domain Eukaryota; kingdom Metazoa; phylum Arthropoda; class Insecta; order Odonata; family Calopterygidae; genus Hetaerina; species Hetaerina titia. Next base: position 105,444,236 of record CM073773.1, on the reverse strand, counting down.
ACGAGGAGAACCGTTATCAACGGCGTTGGGGGTATTGTGAAGCAGCAAGCTCTGAGTCAAAGGCAGCGGAGAACTTCATCGGTGACTTCAAAAAGCTCGTAGAAGGTCACCTGCCACAATATTTTTTTTTGACGAGACGGTCTCTTTGAGAAGAAGATGCTGAAGCGAACCTATATTTCTACACATAACAGCAGAAGAGAATGCATTGCCCGACCACAAGACAATGAAAAGCCGTTTCATGCTGGTATTTTGCACAAATGCGAGCAGCGATTTGAAAACTAAACCCCAGATTGTTTACCATTCGGAGAATCCACGAGCCTTCAAGAAGTATTCAGCTCAAAACAACAGGCTAAATGTGATGTGTCACTTGAAACTTTTGCATCTAACCATAAGCATGTGGCATCGCCCTAATAAGGCAGCGGCGATGAGCGCCATAAATTTATTTAGCGCTTATTCTGAGTCGCATTTTTACCAAATTTTGAAGCGTCAGTGAAAACAATGTCTCTAGATAGATTTCTAGTTAGTAGGATTTGCGCACGTATAGTAATCAATTAAAAATTTATTTCGATTATTTTGTTTTCCTTTTACAAATCGAATTCGCATTCCCGGTAACTTCATTCCACGATAAAAGAGCGTGTGGAGCGTGATCCACGATCCTTAGCAATTTATGCATAATTTCTTTGAATAAACCTTGTACATCATTCATTATTTCAGCATGTTACGCACTCTCGTATTTTATATTAATTAAATATATATTATATTAACACGAGAAAGATCGTGGAACGGATCATGCTCGTTATTAGAGGTTCTATTGTAATTAATCGAGTCTACACTTTCTATTACATATTTCTATTTATATTCGGTATTCCTGATACAGTAGGTTCTCGGAGAGAACTGCTCTTTTTCCAAATAATTCATATGCACGTTTTTCCATGATTGTCAAGTGTAGCATCATCTTCATCAACATAATAACCCGCAAGCTGCCGCAAAGGCGTGTGGCGGGGGGTGTTAGGTTGCCACCCAAAAAAGCGGAGAAAACCGCATTCAAAACCAACACATGCCTGCAAACCCATACCCACAGTTGTGCATGCATTCATGCAAAAATCCTATCATTTAATGCGCATCAACGTAGTATATCATTATGGTCATCTGCTAAAGCTACTTAATCCTCAGAGCTACAGATATCCCTGTAAGCCACAGCATCGTCGGCAAATCAAATTATTTTACTAGAGACTACGGTGTTGATGACGTTAACGTAAAGAAGGAATAAAAGAGGTCCGCTAAAACTCCCCTGGGGAACACCTGAAGTGACTTCTGCATTAGAGCTAGCATCACATATGGCTACTCTTGGTGGACGACCATTTAAAAAGTCTTAAATCCAGCCCAGGATATTTTTATCTACGCTATAGGCTTCAAGTTTAGTGAAAAGTTCACTACGAGGTACTTTGTCAAAAATATTGTTAAAATTTAGATATACTGCGTCCACCGGAAAATCACCCTCTCCGCAATCTAAGATATCATGATCAGAAAGCGCAAGTTGTGTCTCGGCGGATTTACCCTTGCGGAAACCGCTGGTTCTTCATCAATTACCGGTAACTATCGAGGTGTCTCAGTATAGAAATAACAATTTTATTTTCCGTTACATTGCGTGATATGGGTATGAAGGAATGAGGCCTGTCAATTACTCGGACCCTCCTTTTCTCCCTTTGAAAGTGTAGTTGTTACAGTAGCCGCTTCCCAGTTAACTAGATTTTAACGAAATTTCCGACGCTAGTTGCTTAAATAAGCGACTTACTATATATTTTTTCAAATATTTAGGACTTTTATGGCTAATATTGTTCAAAGAACTCTCTATTCTATTATAAGTCACTTCAATTTTAGTCATTGGTTGTAGGAAAAGATTTGGCAAGTAATTAGAGTTATTCGGTGAGATATTTGTGAAGACATTTTGAAAGATGAAGTTTAATAAGATGACCTTTTCGAAACTCCCGTTTACCCTTTTGCTTTTATCGTTTTTGAGTGAATTTACTGTAGACATATTTCCCTGAACTTCTCTGACACACGACCAAAATGTTTTTGGATTCTCGTTTAAATTTTAAGCTAATCATTTCCTTTTGAGTCAGTTAAACTCTTTCGAAAATCTTTCTTGGCATTCGACCTAGATATCTTATAATCATAAGTGATCTCATTCCATTTTTTGCTAGAGATATCGTTCCTTATTTTTTTCATCTTCGTGCGACATAGCCTTTGACGTCTAAACGATTTTATATCATCCGCACTGCGTAATCTAGGTTCCGCCTTATCTTTTATACATTTACTTGAAATGAAACTTTTCACCGTTGAGCGCATGGCGTCAAAGAAATGATTCTAAAAAATTCTCAGTTTTTTGGCGCTCACTATATTCCTCAAAATTTGCAAATGAATTCTGAAATACGCACATTCTTATTACACACCCAGGAAGCATTGCGTCCTCCACCACCGGGCTTGACACACAGCCTTGGTGAGTCCCGTGGTTACCAGGACTCATTTTTCTTGTAGTACGAACCTTTCTGGTACACAAAATGTAATTGTTAGTTATTAAGGTGGTATTGCATTGCTTCCTTCATGAGTTTTTTAAATGTGACACCATCCCTCAAAGACCGGGGTCAGACGCCCTTGCAGCCCAATCACTGAGGAGCATACGCTGCTTCGACTACCTTTCATCTGGCGCCTTCTCTTCGACCTATCTGGCATAGACTCTTCTGCCAGGAATAAATATTTTCGCCCTCACCAGAACAGTGCTATATATCACTAGAATGCACGTTTGTAGTCAATAGGAAGCTTGTTTATGTGGGAATATATAGTAACTAACAGTTGAGATAAAATTAATTTTTGCTGTTTCAACCCTAGAGAGTAATCATCTCCTGTCACTAATCCTAGCGTTAAATTTCAGAGTAACTTGCATATGTAGATACTTCACCATGCTTCAACATGACATAACAAACTTTACATTTTGAGTTTTTATCATTATTTACCATTACAACCCATTGAATAGACTTTTCTTCCACTCCTTCAATAAAAATCTTTATTTATTATTTCCAAATCAATTTTCTTACTTCAAATATGAATAATGATCTTTAATGTTATAAAAATGTTCATTTATAATTAAAAATTCTCCCACGCCTCTTACTTTGTTGTCCCCTCTTCCCTTTTATTTTCTTATCAACATCCCTTTCCCTCTTATACAATCGTATAATGTACCCAGCATCATTTGACTTTTGAATATTGATTTTCTCCTACTTAAAATACCTGCTGTGTTAAAGCATTAGATGATACATTTTCCTCCAAAACGATGACTACTTTTACTTGCTGCAAAACTACAACTCGTCCAAAATATGTAAACTTGCCAATATAGTTAAATTATGTAAATTAGTCGAAAATGACTAGACCATGGTTTTGACCAAGTCATTTCCATTTACCTTCCTACTGATATGTTTTCATTAACGGTTTTTTAATAATTAATGACCTATTAGTCAAATAATTACAACTAATTTTCTTATAATACTACGTATTTGCAAATTCTGAGTTGGTGTGTGTCACAGAAAGTTTTATGCTATTTATCGTTCACCTCAATGTCGCTACGAAATAACTGCATGGTTGGTAAGGACCGATTGTTACCATTTTAAATATTTCTTCATTACTCGAAGGTGCTAAGCCCACTTACATAGAAGAAAATACTTAAAACTTAACCGGAAGTGGGTATGGGTGAGTTTTCATAAGATGGCTGCAGCATTTCTTTCAATGCTACGGGTCAAAATTCGTTTAAGTATAACTAACATTCGGTGCAGTAGGGTAATTAGGATTCAATATTAAAATAGACTAAATTCCATCTTCAAATTAATTTGAAGTTAATGCATCAAATTTGTTGACGTTTATCAAGAGTTTTATCCCTGCTCGACACCTTTAGAGTGGCAGGATACCTCGGTTCGTTTGCTCCACATTCCCTTGGATGGCGTGAGACGGCAACGAGTGTATGTATACTGGGGAAGCAAAGAGAAGGCGCAAAGGGGATTGGAGATCGGAAGAAAGAACTTCGGTTCGTGATTTGAATGCGTAGCGACATATCTCGTAGATCAAGTTCATTCAGAGCTGGCATAACGAAGAGCAAACATTTAAACGGAACAGAGCTCCACGTTAAGCAGCATGTACGTGCTCATTTACTTGTAGAGAGTATTAAAGAAATAGTCGTTGAAGAAAATTTAATAAGAATTCATTTGCATATTAAATGAATATCCTCAACGGAATTCAAATGGTAGAATACACATTCATCCCTCTTACAGAAATAGGACATGAATCGCTATTGATAGAGAGATCGCTCTTGATTTTTAAAACGGGCGCTAACTATTCTTCAAAACACAAGCCAGGTTAAAATCCAAACTCAAAGTTTCCTTGAATCATCCGCTACCCTATACTTGCCAACTAAGTTGGCTGGCGATTACAATTGTCTTCCCATTGATAATAGCGACATCAAGAGCGTAGAAAAATTAGGCGGGAAGAGATACTCGATGATAAAGAGAGGTTTTAGGGAAAGAGAAATATGAAAGGGCTAGATTGGAAGAAGAAAATATTGACAGGAATTGGAAAAGGTAACTTTACACCTATTCGTGGAGGAGAAACAAAATTTTTATTAATGACCCTGAAGGAGATACAGTGATGGCTTGACAGGAAGAGTGAACCAACTTCAGGAAAACGTTGCAAAGTATAGGAAAGTGGATATATTGGATGTATCACATTATTCGAGCATCTCTACAAATCAGATTACTGGAGGATAATCGATGACGTTTCGGATGGATAGTGATAGACAAGAGATTGAGACAGGATAGTCTTATATCCCGAGTGCTTTTAAAAAAATATATCTAGGAACTTTATTTTGGAATCTTTAATCGGAAATAAGAGTGATGGGGAACATTATGCCAGTGAGGTTTTAGGATGAAAGTGTTATTTAAAATTAAGGTTTTCAGTCAATATCCATCAATTTATGCGGCGTTTGAAACATGCGGTGAATAAAAAACAAAAGAAAAAGAAGTGTAAAGACTTTCAAGAAGTAAAAGATTAAGTTAGCAATAAAGCGGCAGGCCATTGATTAAATAATTGCCAGAATTTCTTTTATTTAGGTAGAAAAATCATCATCAGCTCTCTAAGGTATTTTCCAAGTCCAGAAATGGCCACATACGTACATATACTCGTATATTGGGGCTGTTTTACTGGCATCATTTTATTGCCCATTTCTCTCAATCTGAGCATTGCCTCTTGTGTTCCATGGTTAGCCCTGAATCTCAATTGGTTTTTCGTGAAACCTTTTTCTATCTTTCCTTCTATTCCCTGTCTAATTATTGGAATAAGTATTTTCAGTATGTAAGTCTCACTATTATGTTTACTTCGCATTTATCTATCCTTGCTTACTTAGGTAATGCAATTATCACTCTCTTCGCGAAGTCCTTCGGTAGTTTACCACCGTCAAAACTATCTTTGATTACTCCAATGAAAGCTATCCTTCGCTTTGACCCCGACTGCCTTGATTATTTCTCCATTTATTTTGTCACCTTCCGGTGCCTTCTCATCCTTCAGTTCTTTCTCGGCTCGGAAGATTTTCCTTCTCAGTGTCTCCGGTCTTTTTGTCACCTTTTATCTCAATTTCTTCTTTAAGTCACCTTGAAACATTTTGCGCCCTAGATAGAGTACCTCAAGATATTTCTTTCATCTAGTCTCAATTTCTTCATGTTCATGACATGTTCTTCAGGCCGAAATATAAGGAAATAAATTTGAAAAAAAAATGAAAAATAATTGATTCGCGCTTTCAAAAGTTCTTCAACCAATGATTTACAAGCATACAATATTTCGGGTAAGTTATATTCGATTACATATATGGATATGGATCGATAGTATTTATATCCTAGGAATTTCCTGATTTTCAGGCTAAATGGCTTTATATGACTATATTATGAAATTAGAAATGGTCAGACATTTTACGGGTATCTACTAGTGAACCCTTTGAACTCATAGCCGGGAAACTTTCATGGTTTATTTCAATATGCTACTGTGTAGAATGTTAAATGAAACGAGAATTTTTTGCTAGATATTAGCATTCAATTTTACCTAATGCATTTTCATAGTTTTTTTATCAACATTGTTTTAAACGCTACATTTTGTATGCATAATTTACACTCTCAGGCTTCACTTCGTGGAATCAGAACTTTCAAACTAACCCAATATGGCTACACCTTTTATTGTTACCTGAGTTAATAAGTATTTGTCGACAATAAACACCTATAACTTGATCTTCATTTGAAATTTAAGTCGTTAATCTCCGTTCATTTGAAAAATATGAGCAATGTCAGTATTCAGAGTGCTAATAGTTTAAAACCTTTGAAAGTGAGTCAAGTTAATATATTTCAATCTCGTCACCATACAATTGACATTTTGAATGAAATAGATTTCATATTTTGAGTATTCATAATTGTTGATGAAACACGCAGCGGACGTTCGATCACTGCCAAAGACGACAAACATCGCAAACTCGTCGAAGATTTAATTCAAAATGACCGATGAATCACTCAAAAGCGTATTGCAAGCCAAGCCAAGCAAGGAACGTATCGGCTTCATTATTGAACAATTGGGATACCGTGAAATCTGTGCACGATGCGTACCACGCCGTCTTACAGACGAGAAAAAAAGAAAACCCTCCTTATTCCTCCGATCTTGCGTTTTGTGATTTTTATTTTTTTCCTCAACTCAAGAGACACATCAAGGGTAATAATGACACCTCAGACGATGAGATGAAGGCAGCTGTTAAGTCCAGGATTCGAGAAAAGTCGCGTCGACACAGCACTAGAACACGTCTCCATGCTTCCGCTTCTGAAAAAAATACACTGGAATTAATGTAACGACCTCAAACCTACGCATGCGTGCTGAAGGGAAATGTTACTTTCACATGCCACCAGGAGTTCTTCTGTAGGTCATTTTGTTTTTGGTCTACCAGCATGTGTACATTAGTTTTCAGCCTACCTCGCGAGTTCAACTGGTTTGAGATTTTTTCCTATTACCACTTGTGCTCACCCAGAGAGGTAATTGAAAATTTCTGTCGAAGTATACCATGTTAAATTTTTTAGTGAATTTGCAGAGTTTTTCAAATGCTTTGGGAAGATCGAACCATATGAGGACGATAACTTTTTCATCCTTTATGCGACAACGCATGTTTTCCATCAACTGTCATTACACGGTTTGTGCATTGTATCCAGAGCGAAACCTAGACGGTTTAAAATCTGTTGAGTATCGTTTCATAATGTTTGTTGATTTGATCGAAACCATTACGCTAAAATATTTGGGCTGTAGCGGATATAAGTCCCATTAGCCTTTAATCGCTGGGACTGCTACACTTGAGTACAGGTCAAAGCTAGACATTATTCTAAATAATTGGGTACGCGCCTCTTCGAAGCAAAGTATCAAAAATATTTAAGAATGGAGGAAACACCACTGACTACGTTTTATTTATTAAACTGTTTCCCTCTCCAGCCTAACATTCAGGGTTACGATTTTAGCAGCCCTAATAACGATGAAATACCAGATTCGGCATGTGCAAAGAAGAGGAGATCGTCGAGGTTACCCGCTTCCTTTCCTACTTGGGATTGAGGTACTTGGCCAAGGATAGAAAAATAATTATTCAGAATATCAAAGTGATGTTTGCCTCGTAAATTAATAAAATAAAATGAAAACTCCGACAGCTGTAATATGTCAGCACCACTCGTCTCGCAATGAAAACAAATTATTTTGTGATGCTTTGTGGAAAAAGAGATTTCAATGATCACGGTCGTGGAATTTCTTTTCTCACAATCCATCGTAACAAAATTTGTTTTCATTGTGGGACGAGCGGTGCTAACTTATTAACGGCTATAGGAGTTTTCCTTTAATGTCCCCATTTTTTCGAAAAAAGTTTATGAGAGTGATTATTCTTTGATTCCAGTATTGTGATTAACTGGCTTTTTGATCTTACATACATTACCAAGACACAAGGATCCCTACTTGGTCTGAATATAGTACGCATAATTTTTCTTTTTTACTTGTATAATATCCTTCTTTCCCGTAGTTATCAAAGAGTTGGTGGGTGGGTTACTATCACAGCGGATATTGAAGAATCACGGTCAATTATATAGGCCATGCTATAGTGATTAAAGGTATCAATTATGCCATAGAGTGATTTCACGTTAACGATAACATTTCAATACCTACCATTCAGGTCAGATAAAAACTTTTAAGGGTCAAATCACTTAAAAACATTAAATATATTGAATTATGGCGTATTCAAAAAGGGTTAATAATTCATATAGAATGAAAATATGGTCACGAAAAGAAAAATCGGGTTTCTCAGACTCCCGACTCAGAATCACTTATTTATTATCATTGATACAGAAAGTGACCAAAGTGGCATATTTATCTTATGCGTGCCAAGTAATAGGAATGGTAAGATAAAATTAATGCATAAATTCCAGTTATTTATTTTATATTTCAGAATATTTGAGAGACTTTCATTTAAACCATCCCAGAATTGCAAATTATAATTTTAACAAACACACCTGCATACTACTGGGTTTTTCAATATGAAAATATTAAAATTGCATAACTCTTTGGTGATCACTTCAAATTTGCAATTATCCATCATAAAATTTCCAAAATTTTAGAGGTAAAGATGTTGCATGAATTAGTTTTTTCATGCTTTCCATGTTTAAACTTAATTATACCAAAAGAATCTACTTTTTCCTCATATTTTGTAAAGTAATTCTTGAATTTTTCAGCATAATAAGAATATGCAGATTTTGAGAATAAATTTACGGTAAAACTGTACGAGATATCAACATGGTATTATTATTATTAGGTAAACTACCGGTTAAGGTAGATTTTTGGATGGACACAACAAACAAATAAACATTTTGTAACTCCAAACAAAACCCAATCCTACTCTACAAAAGGTCCCTCTTCATCTCTGCGTGCTTCTTTCCTCCCTTCATCCCGTCCAATATCTCTATCCTGTTCCTGCACTTCCCTCGCTTGCCCAACATTCTCCCCTCGATTACCTTCTTCAACATTCCACTACAGCTTAATACGCCTTTCATCAATTTTTCCTACATCCACAGAATTTCCCTCAACAAACCCCTGTCCTCACCCACCATCTCCAGTATTTCCTCATTAATTTTCATTTCGGTCCATTTCACCTTCTCCATTGTTCTCCATACCCACGTTTCAAAAGCCTCCAATCTACGTCTATCCTTCTGCTTCAGTGACCACGTTTCCGCGCCGTACATAGCTACGCTCCATATAAGAGTTTTTACGGGTCTTGTCATAACATTCCTACTCAACGTCCCCGTCATTAACTCTCTCCTCCTTGAGAAAGCCTCCTTGCCTAGCGCAATTCTTCTCCTTACGTCTCTACCACTTTGACCGTATTGGTCGAAAACACTTCCGAGATATGTAAACTGTTCTACATGCCCTATTTTTTCCCGCCTACTTTAATATTTAGCTTAGCCATTTTCTTTCTGGAAAATCACATAACCTTTGTTTTATTAATACTGATTCTCATCCCATATTTATCGGACTGAACCTCCAATTCACTCAGCAATGCTTGCAACCCCTTGGCTGACTGAGCAACTAATGCTTGGTCATCAGCAAACCTAACCGATTTTACGAATTCCCCTCCGACTTTCATTCCTACCTCCAGTTCTTCCCATGCCTCTTTAATCATTTCCTCTGCATATACGTTGAACAGCACCGGTGACAATGGGCAACCCTGCCTTACACCTCTTCCTAACACTGCCCATCCGGACTCTCCGTTCCCCACTCGCACCTGAGCAGTCTGAGACATGTACAGGTTGCGGAGCAGTCTCCTGTCCCTCCAATCCATTCCTATTTTCTGCAATACACGCATTAATTTTTTCCAATTCACTCTTTCAAACGCTTTTTCGAAATCTACGAAACAGGCAAATACGTCATGATTGTATTATATATTCCTCTCGATTAGTGATCTCATTACTGCAATGGCATCACGCGTACCTCTTCCTTTCCGAAACCCAAACTGATCATACCCTAAGTAATCATTTGCCTTACTTTCTTAAGACCTTAATCCTTTTGTTGATGATCCTGAGAATAACTTGAGCTGCGTGGGATATCATACTTATAGTTCTGTAATCCTCACATTATTTAGCCTTTACCTTTTTCGGAATAGGAACTAACACTGATCTCACAAAATCTTCCGGCCAGATTCCTTCCTCATAGTTACTACGAATCAGTCCATATAGAGCCTTCTTCCCACATTTTTCTAAACATTTCAACAGTTCTACTGGAATGTTGTCCACCCCCACGGCCTTATTTGCTTTCATCTCCTTTAATGCCCTTTCTATTTCATCGTCGAGTATGCCTGGACCTAAGCTATCTTCTTCTACGTCATCAACATGGTATTAAATATCCATATTAAAATTGATATTTGATATAATCTAATGTATGTGACCACAGTGGTTGTAACTTATTCCCTTTAGGCAAACGGCATTAGTAATTGATTTTTGCTTCAAAATCTTTGACTAAGAATTGGCATCAATAATTTGAGAATTTGATAGTGATGTGGGAATTGGAATTTGTGCATCGATAATATTCGCCAAGTGTGTTATTGCGATGGCGTGAGTGCTTATTTGGAGGTACATTCATTTAGCATGCAGTCCGCAGGCTGCAGCTCCCAGGTCCTTTCGCAGGGTCGATTTGGAACATTAATTTTGGAAATTTCCAAGCAGCGTTTAACATTTGTGTGCGTGGATCGTCCAACGGATGATGTTCATGAAGGCCTATAGTGGTGGTGGGTCTACGGCTGTTAATTCTGGATGTGTGTTTCTTTCATTAACCATAGGACGCAACAGAACTGGGACACAGCCATTGACTTTCGATTGAAAATAGCGAGGTGATAAGGTGGAATTGAAATAACATCCTTGCAGTAAAAGTAATATATTTTATGGACCTATTTTACGCTCAGGAGAATAATTTCTGCTTTAATTAATTACAAGCAGTGAATAAAGGTTAAGCTACTTGACATGAGTGAGTTTTAACTTCACGGTTTGTTCGACAGTATATCTTTTTTTCCGGGAGGCGTATGAAAAATCTGTTTTTCCGTGCAACTACGAGGCTAGGCTGCAAACTAATGCACACATTCTTGTAAACCACAAACAAAATTACCTTTAGAAACACTTCTGATGGCATGTGAAAGTAAGATTCCCCCTCAACACGCATTCGCAAATTTGAGGTCGTTACATTCACCCAGTGTATTTTGAGAAGTGGAAGTATGGAGACGTGTTCTAGTTCTACGCCAATGCGAGTTAAACAGTATGCTATTGTCGAATTTTTAACTGCTAAATAAGTGACTCTACAGAGATTCCAAGTCATTTAAAGGCTGTTTATGGTGACGATACTACTTATTGATAATTGTACTGTAAATCCTTAGGCAGTAAAATTTCGTGGTTGCAATCCTGGAAAAGCCACAATTGTTGATGGAACTTCTTTTGACTATGTTTTGGGTTGTTTACCGAGTTTATGTGACCGATTTTCTGGAAAGAAGGGCAACGGTAAATTCTTCCCAGTGTACAAGCTCTTATATAAAGCCTCTAAAACACCTCCGAAGTCGAGTTTGTCGTTTTGAAGGCAGCCTGGTGTCAATAATCTTGCATCATGGCAACGCTTGTACACACACCTCGTGCGCAACCGGAGAGGCTCTGCGAAACCTGAAATTTGAACCAATTCCACACCCTACTTATTCCTCCGATCTTGCGCCTTGAGATTTTACTTTTTTCCTAAACTCAAGAGACACCTCAAGTGTAATTATTACACCTCGGACGATGAGGTGAGGACAGCTGTCAAGTCCTGGATTCGAGAAAAGTCGGAAGAGTTTTTCAGCAACAGATTGAAAAAACTTGTTACACGTTGGGAGAAATGCATTAACTTTAACGGTGACTATGTTGAACAATAAATACATCTTTTGAATCTTAAGACTTGTACGTTAATGTAGTTTTTGCACCATTTGGCTATTTGTTTTTATTTATGGCCTATAAGCATGTGTGCATTAGTGTTCAGCCTACCCTCGTAAATAATAATAAATTGGCGTGGTGATAACTTTAACGTTACTAAGGAATATTAGTTTTACTCGGAATACGTTTAGATGCATATCGTCTGAAGTGTCTTTTAAGTACTCCTGATAGAAGCAGTTTCTCAATACAGTCGTTATTTATTAACCCATACTAACAGGCATCGATTTATCAAAGATGAGCCAGCTTGACCCTCGCCTTTCGCGCAAACCTCTCTCTATCTCTCTCTCTCACGGGAAAGGAGCGAGTCAAAGTGCAGTGTCCTCTTAACCGCGTGATCTCAGCCTCTTCACTGAAACACTCCAGTTCCACTGCGGAACTTCAGATTCTATCTTGCGTGGTTTGCAACACCACATGCCGATATTTCTCCGCTTCTCGAAGACTTCACCCTTTAGGAAGGAATGTGCGTAGGTACTTCAGAGTCTCATTGCATTAGACCAAACGGCTTCTGCTCTGTTAGCAGTAATATCTGACGACTTACCAAGGGGAGATAAAACACGATAATTTTAGTCATATCTTCGTAATGAAAAACAGGAAACGAGTTAAGTTTTGCGTTTCCGAATAGGAATTATTGAGAACATTCGTATCAAATCGCCAGTAGTCAATAGCAGCAATTTGCCAATAGCAGAAGCATTTGAATTAATAACGTAGAATGACTTTTCATGATTTTCTTTGTCTACAGCATAAAAAATGATTACAATTGCATAAATGGTCATATCCAATAAAATACTAATGCCAGAACGCACATTTGTAGATTCAGGGAGAAAATAATTCATCACATCTCTTCTTTTAAAAATGAATCAATTCTAGTCCTTTGATTTTCGTTCTTATTTAACTTGGCGGCTTAAGATATTTTTATTTCTGGGTAAACTTTCGCCTTGATCACAGTTAATATTATTCTCAGTCTGTCTGGCGAAGTAAACATTTTTGTCATGCTTTCAGTGTGCTTAATAAAATATGCGTTAATGAAACAATGTAACTTGATAGCCAATCTGTAGGGATGTTGCTGGAAGGGAATGATGGGAGATGTTAGAAAGAAAAAAGGTACAATTTTACCAATGTCATTTGTTCAAATGTACTTCTGCTTTCCGTTGTTTATTTGAAGCTTTGAGGGAATAATTAATCAAGTGGCTTACTGCCATTGTCAAAAAATATTATGTAAAAAATTTCGATGGTTAAACTGGGAAAGTAATACGAACTCCTTCTGAAATCAGTCTTCTATGCTACAGAGCTTTCGTCCAATTGTGATTTTGAAGCACAATGATTTGAAATTTTTTCAAAAAGATCGAATAATAACATATTTATGTGAAAAGACGAACATTTTTCGAGATTAAAGAATTCAAAAAAGTGTTCACCAACCTAATTTGAGACTAAGTAAAGTCATCTACTTAACCTGAAGCCACCAAATCTCTTGACCTATGCACACCCATGCACACAAAATCCGCAGTTAAAGCCGTTGAAGCAGTGTAAAGCATTGAAATTAAATATTTACAGAGAAATAAAATGTAAAATGGTATTTATAGAAGAGTGTAATAAGGAAAAATCCGATCAAATAAATAATCAGTAATCCAGACGAGCCTTCCCAACATTAACCAATCATTTGAAGAGATTAAAAATTTACTGAATTCACAGTAAATCGGAAGCACAATTGAAAGGAAGACTTCATAGGGATGTGACTCAATTCGAACGCTGTGGGGACGAAATCCTGTATCATAACGGTATACAGATTACGCAGTTATAGTTACAGGCTATAAGACTAAGTACCGTAACCGGAGTTAATAAATTGTAGGTGATGGATGCATGAGACAGCAAATTTGAGTAACTTGACGGATTCTGACTGCAAAGTGTGCTCAAGCCGCAAAGTTAACATAATCAGGAAAACATATCCAATATTCTGAGCATGGTATTCATCGGAATCGTATTCAATTGCGAACGTAACCAAAAATCTCTGGAGTTCGCGCTTCATGCTCAAATATCATTCCAAAAAAAGAAGGACGACTTTCAAATTAGTTACACTTGCATGAATCACTGGAAAAAGCTCCTTATTTATAGCTCATAAATTTGCTTGATTATTTAAGGCTCTGCGTTAATGGAAGCGAAATGTGTGATTCAAATTTGGTAATGATTTTGGTTAGGCGCACTGCTTTCGTCGCCTGGGAACGCTAATGCAATTATTGCTCTTTGCACACAAGGGACGTAAGTCGGATCGTCGTGAAACACAAGTTTGCGAAACAACTAGGTAACTGTTTTAATCAACGGCATGCGGAAGACTGACTAGCTGATTCGGGGAAATCCAAATGATGCGGAAGTTTAAGGGTGTGCACTAGCCACTGAGTACACCCGGAGGAAGTGCAACTCCGTTTTCACGAAACATCCCGAGTTCATGAAACAATGACCACAGACGAAGAACGTCAACACGCTCGTGTCTGGGAATCTGCGAAGAGTTAAAATATTTCCGCTGATAAATCTACTGGAGGAACATATCTAGCACAGTTACATTGATAATCGATTTATCATTGAAAGAAATTGTTACAGGAAATATCAAATATTTCCCTTGTGTCTAAAAAAGGTAGGACTTGTATAACTCTATCTTCAACACGGGACCTTTTACCATGAATCGTTGAATGAATTTTCATCACTACAAGTTGGTTCACGCTGATCTTAGGTGAGTTACCTGTATCTTGTAACCTAATAGTCATAAACTTTGACCATGGTAATCCCTCTTCTTATTAACCATTGAGGGAATTTTCTTATCTCACTAATACAGATTTCACTGCGCTTCTGACACATGTTCCAGAATTAAACTGAACATAAAATGCTCTAATTAATCGTAATTTTGGATTAATGAGCTGAGTCACGGAGAACCATAATGGACCTCATTCTATTTACGTTTAATGACTACCAGTGATGGAATGAGTTTCGAATCCTAATCATTAGTGAATACGATATATATCTATATATATATATATATATATATATATATATATATATATATATATCGTATTCAAGCAAGGGATATCGGAAGCAGCAAAAGACACTATAGGAACCATTAACGGGAAAAGAATAAGAAAACTATGGGTAACGGATGAGATGATTGCAAAGATGGATGAGAACAGAAGATGGAAGAATGTAAACACAGAGTTAGACAAAATGAAGTACAAAGAGTTAAACAATAAACCGGGGATATGGAAATTTTAAAGAAGAAAGGTGAAATTGGTGCTCTATACAGCAAGGTTAAGTTACTATCGGGAAGTAAGAATGCAAGATCTGTGCTAACAGTTACAGATAAGTGGGATAAGATAATAGTTGAACCAGGAAAAATCCAAGAGAGATGGAAGGAATATATAGATACACTGTATGGCAAAAAACTTAGGCCGACAAGGTTAGACATAGAAGAGAAACATGACGTAGTAGAAAATACCTTAGGTCCAGACATATTCGACGATGAAATAGAAAGGGCATTAAAGGAGATGAAAGCAAATAAGGCCGTGGGGGTGGACAACATACCCGTACAACTGTTAAAATGTTTAGGAAAAGGTGGGATGAAGGCCCTTTATGGACGGATTCGTAGTATCTATGAAGAAGGAATCTGGCCGGAAGATTTTGTGAGATCGGTGTTTGTTCCTATTCCAAAAAAGGCAAAGGCTATATCATGTGAGGATTAGAGAACAATAAGTTTGATATCCCACGCAGCTAAAGTTATTCTCAGGATCATCAACAAAAGGATAGAGAGTAGGGCAAATGATTACTTAGGGGATGATCAGTTTGGGTTTAGGAAGGGAAGAGGTACGCGTGATGCCATTGCAGTAATGAGATCACTAATCGAGAGAAATATAGAATACAATCAGGACGTTTTTGCCTGTTTTGTAGATTTCGAAAAAGCGTTTGATAGAGTGAATTGGGAAAAATTAATGCGTGTATTTTGCAGAAAATAGGAATGGATTGGAGGGACAGGAGACTGATCCGCAACCTGTACATGCCTCAGACTGCTCAGGTGCGAGTGGGGAACGGAGAGTCCGGCTGGGCAGTGTAAGGAAGAGGTGTAAGGCAGGGTTACCCATTGTCACCGGTGCTGTTCAACGTATATGTGGAGGAAATGATTAAAGAGGCATGGGAAGTACTGGAGGTAGGAATGAAAGTCGGAGGGGAAATCGTAAAATCATTTAGGTTAGCTGATGACCAAGCATTAGTTGCTCAGTCAGCCAAGGGATTGCAAGCATTGCTGAGTGAATTGGAGGTTCAGTGCGATAAATATGGGATAAGAATCAATATTAATAAAACAAAGGTTATGCGATTTTTTAGAAAGAAAAGGCTAAGCTAAATATTAAAATAGGCGGGGAAAAAATAGGACAGGTAGAACAGTTTACATATCTCGGAGGTGTTTTGGACCAATACGGTCAAATTGGTAGGGACGTAAGGAGAAGAATTGCGCTAGGCAAGGAGGCTTTCTCAAGGAGGAGGGAGTTGATGATGGGGACGTTGAGTAGGGATGTTATGACAAGACCCGTAAAAACTCTGATATGGAGCGTAGCTATGTACGGCGTGGAAACGTGGTCACTGATGCAGGAGGAAAGACGTAGATTGGTGGCTTTTGAAATGTGGATGTGGAGAAGAATAAAGAAGGTGAAAAGGACCGAAAGGAAAACAAATGAGGAAGTACAAGAAATGCTGGGGGAGGAGAGGGTTTTGTTGAGAGAAATCCTATGGAGGCAGGAAAAATGGATGGAAGGCGTATTGAGCGGTAGTGGAATGTTGAAGAGGGTAATAGAGGGGAGAATGTTGGGCAAGCGAGGTAAGGGTAGGAGCAGGATAGGGATGTTGGACGGGATGAGGGGAGGAAGGAGGTACACCGAGATGAAGAGCGACCTGATATAGATTAGTTTGCGCGGTGGGGAGTCACAAAATGTTTATTTGATAGTTGTGTCCATCCAAAAACCTACCTTAACCGGTAGATTACCTAATATATATATATATATATATATATATATATATATATATATATATATATATATATATATATATATATAACTTTTGGGCGGCACAATAGAACACAGAATAAAACAGATAACACGTAAAAGGACACTCAGTCTGACCTGAAGAAGTCCTCGGAGTAGGCCGAAAGCTTAAATCATCTACAGTGTGAGTGTCCTTTTACGTGTTATCTGTTTTATTCTATATATATATATATATATAGAATAAACCAGAGAATATATATATATATATATATATATAGAATAAACCAGAGAATATATATATATATATATATATATATATATATATATATATATATATATATATATATATATATATATATATATATATATATATATATATATATATATATATATATATTTATATATATATATATACATATATATATGTATGTATGTATATATTCAAACTTGAAAATCACGCCATACGGCGCACAAATATTCATTCAAACATAGAAATAGGTATAAGGAAAGGGGATAGGGAAACACATTAAAGGCGAACACAGGACATGTGGGGAAGGCGGTTTTTGAGCAGATCACGAAAGTAAAAATATTTCCTTATCCGGGATTTGAACCACGGACCTTCCACTTTCCGGGGCGGATGCTCTACTAGTTGAGCTAATAAGGAAACCTGATTTACATTGAGATCTGCGATCTTATAAAGCGCCAAATTGCTCAGATAGATGTTGCCCGAGAGATGGCGTTTATTGAAAAATACATTTGTGTTGAAATGCTAAATACTTGATGAAACTAATTTTTTTCAAAATTGAGTAATAAAATTCCATTCAAATAAAATGATAAAGTACGTATCAGGTACTACTCAACTGGTAGTGATTTAAAAAAAATTATTATTAATGTAATTAAATTAATATAACACTCAAACAATCCTTCCGATATTAATAAACAATTAAACATTTTGCTTTTCCACCTCTAAGCATTAATTCCCAGCTCAATGACACTCTTTCCAGTGATAACCCAATTGCCAAAAACTCCGTAACTTGAACGCAACCTTCTGCCACGAACTTGGCTATCTCTATATCTTGCCAGTGCTATCTCATTGGGCCCAGACGTTTCCGTTTCGCCTCTTCACCAGGAGACGTCGAAAAGAGGGGATTCTATAGGCTTTCTCCTTCTACCCCTTGAACTTATTGCGCTACCAAGATCAAGCCACTCTCACTCAAGCGGAAGCCAGAGTTTAGGAACAAGGGAACCAATACTTGATCCAATAGACCAGGTAGCGAAAGATTCCATTGAAATGGATGACAGCTGTGGGCGCAAGGGGGACAAAATTTGACCTACTTCGACAGATTTTTATTGGAAGAAAAGGTAAGGGAAAATGTAGATCAATGATTCTACGCTTCTGAGCATACTGACCGCCACATTGATGAATGAGAATAGACTGAATATGGACATAAAGTGTAGTGGAGAAATAAAAATTATTCATCTTGAATACCATATTACAAAGGTATAGGGATGGACAGGAAAGGATGAAGGGTGGAGAGAAACCCGGAGTCGGTATTAGCCTACTCTTAACGATAGGAGGCAAGGGGTCCGCAGCTTAACGTCCCATCCAACGGCAGGCAAAATCACTCAAAGTACTCCCCACAAAGCACCTCAAGTAGGGATCGGGACACCACTGAAAAATATCTGGTGTCAGAATTCAAACCCGGGTCTTCTAGGTGGGTCCTCCGGTACATTAGACATCGCACCATCCCGATGCCTTATTATAAAACTGTTTTTTATTCTGATGGCTAAACTTAGTCGTAGATTTTTTACGGAAATTAAAGGTTATCCGCTGAAAAGACCCTTCTTTTTCACAAGCAATAAAAATATTTGAGGAACAGAAGCAATAAGTGTCAATTTTAATACAGAATTATCATATATACACATTTACAATAATAGCGATATTATTTCTGTATTCACCCGTATTACTGTTAAAGAATTCTAAAAACACTGAACTCAGTGGTTTTTTCATTATAAATACAACAAATATTACAGGAAAGGGATTCTGTTGGCTAAGGGAAAAGAGTTACTGAAAATATTTAACCTACAATCACGCAAAATGGTTTTATTTAAATCCTCAGCTAATGAAATATTTGTCATTCTCCTTTAATGTCAAAGTTTGATAAATCACACAGGAAATTTACCATCATAAAGATTACATAGTCAATTCAATTAAAAAAAAGGTTTAATCGAAAGTAACAAAGTGTTTGATAAGGTATTAAACAGCGTGGACAATCTAAAATAATAACTGGTACTTAATGCATGATCACTTAAGCTATCTATTTATCGCAATCACCTATAAAAATAACCCATAAATATGTTTATGGTAGACGTATTATAGGAAATATTCTGTTTTTAAACATGATACCTAATGTCAGATGGTTTTTCCACAATATCTTTAGTGAAAAGAACGCGAAATGAAAGCCACATAGCCATGAAATATTTAATTCATTAAAGTCTTGTGTTTTATACTCGGTAGTGCTACCAGACTGCTACCAGAAAATTAGTAAAACTATTTATGTAGAAGCAACACTTGGTGGCAAGTTAAAATATAACCCACATTTTCAAACAAAAGAAGATTAATACGTGTAAGAATAATTAAATAAAATACTTCATAAAAAACATAAACACAATAATCAACCCGAAGGTTGGTTTGACGGTAGAGTTTACCCAGTACTAAGCCCAACGGCGTGTGAAATTCACACATCAGGGTAGGGGGGCCAGTTCCTTTCCCTGTGCCGATTATGGTTTCTCAGGAAGATCTGGTACCCGAAAAATTACATAGCTTGGGTGGAGTTGCAGGTGCCCAGAGAGACTTGCCCGGGAATCGAACGCAGGCCTTCCGGTCAGTAGTTCAACGCTCTTCACAAATGAAGTTTAAATTAATCTGGTGATTAACTTAGAAAAGCTTACAGAATAAAATGCTGCCCTCCATTAATTAACCCCATTGTTTTTTTCTACTTTGTTACAAAGCAATTTCGATTTAACATAATAATTTTAACGAAACCGAATGTGGCATTACACGTAGTTCTTGCGAATAAATTTTATCTGTAAGCAGTTAATTAGCAAATATTAATCCTGAAATGTTTACTCCAAAACCTGCAGTTTGCTCCTAATTGAAAAAATAAATGAATACGATTAAAATCAGGATTATAAAATTCGATGATATTTGTACAAGATATGTACAACATAAATTTAATAAACTGCCCCGGTTGGATCCATTTAAAATACCTCCGCAATTTTGGGAATAAAATTTGAATTTCCCCCTTGTTACTGAAAGTTACAACCTAAATATCAAAAAAGTGCAGTAGCGCATTACGCCTCTAACACGGTAGAAATTGGGTCGGAAATAAAAATGGCATTCCATTACCGTCATGCGTTTGGGGAAGGGGTGGGGAAATACCTGGAAAAACATGAAGACTAGTAAATAACACCAGGAAAAATGTAAAAAATATCATCATAATTTAATGGTAAATCGTTTTTTTAGCCCTTTCCACGGACCCCGCGCCGTGTTTCCTTGCAAGAATTTCCCGGGGCGTGGGCCGCCCACCCAGTGGTGCAACGCTGGAGCGGCGGTTGATGAATGGTCGGGGAGTGCCTGGGCGGGGCGAGATATAGAGCAGGGCGAACTAAATAATGCAGAGGGCGAAATGTTGTTGTGGGCTGGATGCGCACCGGCAGGGAGGCGTGCCGTTCAGAGTTCATCCGGGGGAATTATCCATCGTTCCCGTGAGCCGCGGAGGGCTGTTTGTTTAATAGGAATAGAAATTGTTTCGCGAGATGAGAGTACAGCCAAGTGGCCTCGGGAAACGATGCGTATCCCGAGGCTTCCTTGTCAACTCGAGCAATTTATAGTTTTTTCGCGCGTCTTCCGTCTCATTATTATCACCGCACTTTACCAGCTGAAAAAGTTTCCCCGGCGCACGACAAGAAGTATAAACAGGGTGGAATTATGCATGCGGTGCATATTATGGACCAATTATAACATTTAATCAAAAACTCGCCATGACAACGTGTTCGTTGTTTAATGCTATTTTTATAAAAATGTATATTATATACAATTATATATATGTATAATACATGATTCCATTGGTCGAGAAATTGTATCCGTCTTACCATGAAATTATTATAAGCATAAAGCAGCATAGTTGGTAGCATAATTCTAGCTACAAAACATCTATAAAAGTTGTTGATTAATAAGAAATTGGAGGATATAGAACCAGTATTATTTGCTGGCGAAGCACATATAAGTAACTTATGGTTCTTACGAAATAATAGGGCTAGATTTAAAAAATGAAAGATGGAACAATAATAGGATGGAAACTATAACCAAAAATTCTCTTTCAATTCAGCAGAGACTGCACTTTGAGTCTGCAGCAAACGAATTGAAATCATCCATCTCTTAGAAAACATTGGCTAAAATCGATCAGTTTGTATGCAGGGGAAACACTTCTTCGTGCAAAGCTGTGGCACACGAGGCGTTGTTATGTGAAATCTTGGAAATAAGTTTCTAGCGCAGTAACTCTAGTTTGAAATAACCTTATTGCAAGTTGGTGCCAAGCACAATCACGACTTCGAAAATGTAACTCGAGCATGACAATACATGGGCTAGGTAAACAGTCTTGGAGACACAGGAGGAGTTATTTGATTCAACATGGACATCGTGGAAGCTTTCCATATTCACGTCATTAAGATTATTACTTCAACAAAAAATTAGAAAAAGCGTCCATGGAATTCGTAAAAGATACTGCAGCATCATCAGGCCGAATCCCTCCCACTTCCTTCCTCACAACGTGCACCTGACCAGCACGAATCGCCGATGGACCAGCTTTGATACCTAATCCAAAGCTTCAAACCCTGCCCCGGACCTAATTCAAGATTTCATGGTTATGCATGTCCACTGGTTCATTCGCCCCCAGTTTACCATGTATTTCCTGAGTAATTGCCATTCCAACCTCATTAATATTATTAATGGCCGTTACGGGTTAATGTAAGTCTTGAATAGCCACTGCACCTCTAAGCCTCACATGCCACGACATAGGGCGACGACCATCACTACAATATCTCCTTTGTTAATTCCGACTGCCTTTATCCTTCCATTTTGTTTGCCAAATATGGCTATTATTTTACTCTCCCTGCCTCGTCCACTTAACATTCTTTAACCCTCCAACGCCAATCAAAATGCTCCGCTTTCTCTTCTCCTTCAACCATTGAGCTTCTCCCAATGACCCTCCCTCCTAACCTGCAACAATAACTACCTAGTATTCGTTTATTTTTATCCTTTTTAACTTTTATATTTTTCTCTACACTCAAACCTCTAAAACCTACAAGCGATGCTTATCCTCCTGCCTCAAAAAGAAATTTCCCTCACCGCCGAAACTACACTCAATAGCAAAGCTATCACTAAGGTTTTTTAATATATTATCTCTTATTTAGTACTCAATACACTGATATTGTACTCATATACGTTTTCATTTAATCAACTCCATTCTTCTTGTACTATATAGCTATCATTGTGTAATGTATTCTTCTTCTCACGTCTGTACTACTTTAAACATCTTCGTTCAAATAGAAACACCTACATAAGGAATAATTGGATAAGGTCTAATGCATGGCCTGAAAATTTAATGACTGCCGTAGAATTCCCATTTCCGGAAAAACTTATTATTATTGCATTATTTTTATTATTCCATACGTATTTTACAAATTTTGTTATATTTTCGGTAATCTTAGAGGTCAACTTAAAGCTTGATCACCCACAAAATCAAATTTTATATATTTTCCACCCATTCTTACTCCAACCTCTAACTCTTCTAATGACTCCCTTACCATTTCTCACTATCTACATAGAACAACAGAGGAGATAATTTAGACCAATGCCTTAACTATCTGCTTTGGGCCCCCAAACAACCTCTCCAACTACAATTAGGCACCTGTGAAGTCTGAAATACTTTTATGGACAACTTATGGTTGAATCGCGAATCCCTTTAGTTGTTCCTATTTTCTGTGACTAATTTAATAATTGTACCCACTTTAATTTATAGAACTTCTTCTCTAAACAAGCGAAGAAAATGTATGTATCAAGAAAATATGATATAGTATCACTTGGTGTAAGCGTTCTACGGTTCTTATAATGGATTAAAATAACTTAGTACTTCTCCAAACTTGTTTTCTACCAACAATGATATCGCTACCGAGTGGTATTTTGAAGGTGCTTGGTAAGTGAACCATGTCAAAAATTTAGGTATTGAAATAAGGGAGTTTGATTTGGGTTACGGAGAGAATGCTAGGCACTAGCTATACCCACTCAATTCAGGAAAATGCCCCATTCCCCTTCCTCAATTGTTTAAGCACGAGGATAATGTGAAATGTTCTCGGTCTTACCATCAGTTTTTTTTACGAGAAAGCGATTTTCAGTTAAAAATTGATTATATTTTTCCAGCACTTCTCAATATTCCTTCCCTAAAGTAAGAGTCTGAAAGGCTATGAAAATATACAAATATCCATCTACAGCCAACTTCTTCATTAGACGCGAAGCCCTTCCCAGAAAAAAATTCAAGTGTAGGAACAGATGGAATTCTGAGGGTACTAAATTAGGAGATTAGGGGGGACGGCCGAACAAATCGGACCACAAATTCCGTAATTATCCCATCGCCAACGCACCTTTGTGAGCAGGTACGGTGCCCTAGTGAAAAATTTTTCTTCCTCACAAAATCAGTCGGTTCTCTCTTGAATCGATCCAAACATTTCTGCGAAAATCGTTTACGCATATGCTTTTTTTTGATCGGCTTTCAGCAAATCCGACACCCTCCTGCATTCGTATTCTTAAATATTTGGGCAAGGTGTTTGGCACTCTTTCTTCCGATATTCCCACGGTCTTAGCTATTTCACTCACATTCACTTGCCTATCGTCCCACACGAAATTGTGAACCTTTTCGATGGTTTCCGGTACGGTTGCGGTTTTTGGCCGTATTTCACATGTATCATCTTCGAGGGATTAGCGAACAGGTTTTAATTCAGCTGTCCAATTTTTAACGGTTGAAAAGGAAGTAGCAGAGCCCCCGTATACTATTGTGTACGTTGGATGAATTTTATTAGGGGCTAATCCATCCAAAATGAAGAGTTTTATAACCGCACGTTATTATTTTTTCCATTTTAACGAAAAATACGAAAGCCATCTTCTGAAACTATGCGTGTAATCAAACTACTAGAGAGAACAGGTTGAAAATTGTTTTAGAAGCAAATGACACATTCACCCAGGCAGAAATAATAAATTTTCGCTTATTGAAACGCAATCGTTGTGTCAGGCCAAGAACTTTTCCCTTTACGTCGTATGTTATTAGTTGGATTATTTGCCCGACAAAACAAAAATAGCACTCGGCGACAAAACATGCATGGTAGAATAATGTTATCTCAGATACGAGTCATAATGAATACGAAACATGATCTGTGACTTTTGCATGCCTTTAGGATGTCAGGAGAGCTCTGTTCTCGCCTTTCAAAAACTTCCAGCTTATTAGTGTAGTTATTCATCAAGTTAAAAATAAGAGCAAGGATGTAATGGGAAACTATCTCAATAATTGATCCTAGCAGTTTAATGGGCACAAATATGAATAAGAGTACTGAATACAAAGAACCTGGCCAGCTGCCCCGAGCGGCGCGGCGGCGGGAGAAGCAAAACTTTCGCATTTATGTTCAAACGAAATCCTTGCAATGCGGAACCAGTTGCAGGGTGCGTCCCTAAAGTAATGTATTTATTTTTTTAAGTAATTTATCTAACGGATTTGCACAAACACTTAAAACTCTTCAAAGTACTGTCCTTGGGCCTCTACAAATGTTTTTCAGCGACTCTGCCATGACCGGTACGCGCCCTGGAAGGCGTCTTCGGGGACCTCTGGCAAAGGTTATCGTCACGGCTGACTGGGTCTTCTATGGACGAAAACGTATTTCTTTCAGAGCTGCCTTAATCTTAGAAAGCAAACAGTCTACTGAGGGGACGTCATGAGAATAGGGGGAGGCAGCGTTGACATCTGATGTTTGCACATGCACTCGAGGATTCGAAGCGAGTTGTGGCAAACACCTTGGGCATAAGCTTGCCGCAAACTTTTCTCGTCGCTAAATCTTCAGTAACAATGCGAAACAAAACAGTAGACCACAAGTTTAGTTCATTGCCAACCATCTTGATACTTAATCGACGGTCAGAGTCCAACAAATGTCTAATAAGAGCCGTATTGTCGTCGGTTTTGCTGGTTGACGGCCGCTCAGAGCGTTGTTCGCCGTGAGCCTCCTCCCGGCCCTCCTTAAAGGTCTTTAACCACATCGAAACTTGTGAGTAGGGCAGAACAGACTGCTCATAAGCCTCATGAAACATTTTGTTAGTCTCCTCAAGAGATTTTTTTCAGTTTTGGCAAAACTTAGTAATCGCATACCGTAGCTCGATCGTCGATTCCATTTTTTCGTGACAAGCTCAGCTCGCAGAGGTTTACAATAACTGACGTTCTGTCTCTTCCACAGCTATTTCCAAACGTTGAGTTTATAATTCTTATTTGTCGAAAACTTCATAGTCTGAGTTTTATTTATATTAATTTTCATTCAATACCTATGATCTTTATTTCCTGATGTTCTCAATGACACGTATCCTTTTACTGACTGACTACTTACACCATTATTATCCACAAGTCAGACATTCATGAATTGCACGCCAAGTTACATTGTAACTCTCCAGCACTTCCCATCTTCTTTGCCATATTCTCGACCCCGTTTAAAATCACGGCTGATAATGGAAAACCCTCTTTAACCCGCTTTGCCGTATCCTATTGCCTAAAAATATCCGTTTCAAATCACTATTCGCGAAAATCACCTGAACAATCCGCAATATGAAGATTTGGAGCCTATCATTCCAGTCTAACGCTATCTTCTGCAACGCTAATTTATTTAACCCAATCTGTTCTATCTACCGCATTCTCTAACTTCAAGAATCATGTTTGATATAATGAATGCCGTAAGTTTGCAGTCATTCGCCTTGAACGAGACTCGAACTTAGATACTCAATTTTCAACCGACTGATTTAACTATTTAAACCACCAAGGCGTTCCCTTACCCTGTGAATTTGTAGGACTTTAAAGGAATGGTATCATGAAATACCATGCGTACAATGCCACAAATAATCGTAGTCGCGAGCACTGAACCAAAGTCCATTAGGCTAAAGCCAACTATTAGTCCCGAGGCCCGGTCAAGGCTAATGATTTTTACGTGGTACAATTCATGCATTTCCATGGACATTGGTGGATGACTCCGTTAGGAAAACTGTCGCAGAATCTCCCAAAAATCTTTGAATATGTCAAAGATTAAAAATTTTGGTAAAAATTATTTTAAAAAAATAATACATGCAGAGAGATATGCATCTTTCACATGAATTTATGCGTAATTAATTTTGCATGCTAAAATAGTCGTTTAGTATTCATTTTATGATCCAAGCCTGAAATTCTTATTTCTACACATGACCCTGGTGTTGGCACATGGGAGAAATTATCGTTGTACCTTCAAAAAAACAGCTTTTTTCCATACGATGATGAGTCGGCTGTAAGGAAAATATTTCTGCATGCTAAATTCAGAGATGCCGTGCGGGGATGATTGGAATTGATGTGTTTTCTATTAGTGGTTGTTAGGCGCACTGAAAGCATGAAGGTGGAGACTGCGCCAGAAGGGATACCTTAATCCAGGGAAACGTGTGGCTCTGTTCGGTTACGCCAAACACTTCGCTGCCTCCATATTTACGAGCAGCTGCTAAGCGATGGGCTATGGGTCGGGAGCTTTGAGAATCCCAACCACTAGATAGTAGAAGAGAGCGTAGCTTGCGGTGAAATTTTAAATCACACTCATACTTAAAAATATATCTGCGGTGAATTCAGCCAACCTTCTTTGCTTTTCATTGATTGACAATTTATATAAATTAAAAGAAAAATTTAAACCAAACATTTTCCCATTTGAATTTTTCACAAAATATTTGCAGTATTTAAAAATAATGGACCCCAAGCACTCCAATGGTTGAAAACAAAAATATTTTAACGACTAAAATTGCAACATTTTCCCAAAAATTAATATTTTTCTGATAGTTTTCGGGGCTGTTCTGTATGCAACGGCTGAAACAACCGATATTCCCGTACACATTACGGATATACTACGTAAGCTTGCTGACGCATGCGTTTGTCAAGAAAACTTGGCTAGTCTTTCTGTCGGAAAAGAAAGTATTTTGTTCTTCCACATACATTTTATTATTCACGACCTAGGTTTTGACTCACAAAGGTTACGACTTTCAACTGGCCGGATGATGACTTTGTAAACCTATATCGTGCATAATAAAATATATGTGGAAGAACAAAGCATTTTCGTTTCCGATATAAACCGTTTCCACAAAGTAGCGCCTCAAACCATTCTAGTATTTCCGTGTTTCATCTCTGTTATAAATTAATCACCAGTCAGTTTTAAACGGAAAGGTTTGCATGAATTAAGCTCCATTAATTAAAACAGTGTGAATAAATACTCTTTGAGGCAACATTCCAACAAAACCTACTCATGCGTCATCAAAGGCGCGCTATATAACATTTTGAACTCTGAACTCGAGCCCTATTTAAATCCACCAAACAGGAAACTATGCTAGATGCCACGAAAAGATATGCTAAGGGAACGTGAGTTCTGGTATAGGCACATAGAATGGGAAAATAGGAAGAGGGGGTTAAAGGGGGAATGATTGAAGAATTGAGCAAGGAAACGGTGAGAGAATTCGGAATAAACTGGTCCATTTATGTCATATTTATTATGTTTTTGCTCGCTGGTGTATGTTCAAGGTGAGGTGTGAGGTTTTATGATAGCACTCCTACAATCGATCTTTAATTGATTTTTGAAAATCTTATTTTTAATCAAATGAACAGGTGACCCTGATTTGTAGGAGCTCCGGGAAAAATATTGCCCAGTTGTATTGTTCCTGTATCCGGGATCAAATTTTCCTGTGTTCAACGTAGTTTCAGTCAATCGTTCCCGTGGCAGTTCTCATATCATTTACCCTCCCATTCAGAAGACGAGGTGACAACTTTTAATGTGACAAGGCTTCAGAAAAGACAATGCTTTTCCCACAAGCGAGACTCATATGCCTAAGCCTTGGAAGCCTAAAAGCCGTTTTGTCGTAGTCATAAATTGGAAGCATACACAAATTTAGAAGGTATGTTAGTTCTTCTCTGGAAATTATATTGATAATTACTAAAACGTAAGGTTCATTTTAGTATACTTTAGACATTATTGGAGAGGAAGTAGGTAGGTTTTGTATAGTCAAATTTTGTTTCTTAGAAATGGATTCATTTTTTATTAATATTTAGTTAAAGAGAATCGAAATACTCTTAGAGGGAGATCGTATTTAAAAGGAAAATGGATAAAAGAAATTTACGACTGTAGAAAAAATGTTTATAACTCTTTGCAGTAAAAATCCAACAGATATTGTTCATGCTTTATGAATTGCACCTTTTTGGCTCAGCGTTACTTGCGTTTGAAATCACCAATTATTTCGGTGTTTAGCTCAGCGCTTCAAACTTTACCCTCTCACTTTTTCGCCATAGAAGTCTTAGATTACATACACCTTGAGTCAAAGAAGTTTCGAGTCATGACAAATAAAACTCCCCCCCCCCCCGGACTCTAGCACCTCCTGTCAACAGAATTCACCCCATAGAGCAAAGCCACACAACGAGAGGTCAAGTGCGGTCACATCCCGACGTCCCTAATTTATGAAAGGCCTGCCATCAGAATCTGAACGCGCTAAGGGACGAGGTGACCCTGCGGGCCGGCCATAAAATCAAATGAAAAAATTTAACCTTGGAGGCGAGGCTTGAGTACGCGCAGTCAGAGCTGCTTGAACACAGCACCGAGCACCAGGCCTCGCACCCTCCCTCCTCCTCAACCCAACACACTCCCGCCCGCCTCTCCGACCACCCGAATAGCTCCAGCTATTCACTCCCAGCAGCCATCGCAGCGAATTGAAACGTCCTCTCGGCATGGCTTTGGTCCGGTGCCAACTTCGCTAAGTCCGCGCGTGATTAACGGCGTTAATGCATTTCGCCGGTTATTGGGATTAAGCGCCACATGGGCTGGGAAGATGGAAGGCAAAAGAAAGGGAAATTGAGGTTACAAACGGGGCGGGGGCCGCAACAGGATGAAGCCGGGTTGAATGGGGCTCCCAGTAGTGTCGCCGAGGAATTAGGCGACGAGGAGAGGGGGAGTAAGGGGGTGGGCGGAGAAGAATATGCCTCGGGCTGGATGCGCGAGCGATCATTTGCACGCATCGGTGGAGGGGGTGTTTTTTCCCTGTGGAGGGGAGGGTTTGAGTAAAAGTTTTTGAACTAGGGATTTTTTTATGAGGGAACACGTCCGGAGTATGGGGACTTGGAGCAGGACAAAATCAAACCACGCACAAGCTGCGTGTGGCGGCATATAGATCCGGTCATTTCGGAAATTAGGAATCGAAATCTGTAATTCAAGTGTTGGAGCTGACAAAATTTTCTTAGTGGTCGATGTTCTCCCATTCTCAGCGTAAAAGGGATTTGAGTATATTAAATAAAAGGTAAATTAAGTAAATTCTATTCTTCTTCTAAAACCATTGTGATTGGAAATATTTTATTTTTTTCACCTCTAACATCGACAGTAGGTTCTGTCTCACAAGAGGTATTAACTTTTAAATTATGAGGATCAATTCCGGAAATATGACACGCTATTTAACAAAATAGTGATAAGAAGTACCGTTGTTTAGATGCAATGACTAAATGACTGTTGTTCATGCTCATGTTCATTGTAATGGAATAGGAATAAAATGTAAAAAAAAACAAAACACTAGTGAGGAATGAAGCTTATTAATATTTCCCCCATTTCCATATAAATATAATATTTAAACATGTAAAAACAGATGTAGATTTTTAAAACATAGAAACACAAAGAAAGGACACTCACATATGTAGTTTGACGTTCCGACGGCACGACCGTCGTGTGTCCTTTCTTTGTGTTTCTATGTTTTCAAAATCTACATCTGTTTGTAAAAATATTTGTGCGCCGCACAAGAGCGTATATACATATATAAAATTACTTACAAAAATTCTCATTTTCTACCCAATGGTTAAAATACAGGTATTTTCATTGAATTGCATTGCAAATTATTTTGAAACATTTAAGCTTTCAAACCAAATTTTAGTTCAAATTGCATTTATGCACAATACTATGATTTGTATTAATCGGTGTCATATGAAACACATCTGATTATTTCTTTAATACCTTTCATTAAAATTTCATTAAAAAGCAATTCTTTTTGCGAACCCGTCTGGACCAAAGATAATTCCGAAAAATATGATCCCCTAAAGTCTCAGATTTAACCGCATGGCTTATAAAATCTCATGGAATGAGCAGGAAATTAATGTATTCAAATCCTTCTTGCCCATTATCACCGTGGGTGCCTCTCGTCGACGTCAAAAATCTGCCCAGTGTCGATATCAAACGATAATCTAAACCAATGCCAACAAAACCGTATATTCACCAATTGTTTTTACATATACGAGATTTCTATGTTCGTACATCCCTCATGTTATGGAAGAGCCCGTAAACTGAATTCTTGAAAGATAATCCCCTTATGAGGGAGTAATCTCTCAAATCTTCCTTGCCCATTCTTTATGCGGGATACAAGTGCTTTATTTATCTGGTTTTGTATCCCGATTAGTTTTTCACGTCACAAGGATTGAATGACACAGACGAGGCAAAAACTAGCGAAAAAATAACTAGCCGATAGGCGTAGTGTGAGCAAAAAGAGAGAAAATTTCCTTTTACAGATCTCGTGAGTACCTTATTACTGTTCATCAATTCATCTAAATCTTTTATAATAATCAGTTCAATTATGTTTGCACAAATTTACATAGGTTTTTTTAAAACTGAAAAACCAAAGGCGCTGGAATCGTTCACCTCCATGAGAGTGGTGTACAGCTAACTCAGTCATCCAGCTTTTCTCTGAGTCATATTACAATCAGAAGAGCCGGATCTTCGAAATGGAACGCCCTTCGGCAGCACACAAATATATAAAAACACATATATACATTTTTAAAACATATAAACGCAAAGAAAGGGCACACGTATGCAGTTTTGACGTTACGACGGCACAACCGTCGTCATCAAAATGACGTACTCGGGGAAGAGCGAAGAGGACGTGTGTTGGGGAAGGCTGAGGGGAGGAGAGGTAAGGGACCAATAGAAAACGGACAAGGGGGTGGGAGGGGATATATAGACGGATATTGGATGCATTCAGTGGGCTTGGTTCAGTCCGAGAGGTGAAAATGGCTGGAGCACCCATATATACGCCATCTTGCGGGTACTCACCTCTACGCTACTTTCAGATTTTGGAAGGGCTGCAATCACCGAAACAGAGAAACAATCATCGAATGATTGGTTGTGGGAAGCAGGGGGGGAAGGGATGGGATAATTAAGGAAGATGGGAACTCTTTAGTGGAGTGGCGGTGGTTATTAATGCGGGGAGAAAGGGTAGTGGTGCATTCACTCGCGCAGAAGGCAGGACAGAAGTTACGGGAGAGGCGATATATGTGTTTTGAGGCGCAGGTGGCGTCGGGTTGGGAATTGGTAGTAAGGGAGGTGGAAGGTCTTAGAAGATTGTAGCATTTGCAGCGTGGGCGGTTGCATGGTGCGGAAAGGGGCGTAGAAGAAACAGGGTGCCCGCAGGTGGTTTTCTTGAATTGATGTCTCGCAAGTTCGACGGGAGCTCAAACGAAACGGAGGGACAATGTGGGAATAAAAGTGATGCGGAATGACTGATATTATTAATTGGGAAGAATTCACGGATTATGTGTTTAATTTTGTTGGTTCCGGGGAAGAAAGTGACGATAAGGTTAGGGTTTTTTTGGGGTGCTTGGTTTGGGGAGAGTCTATTGGGTTGACGGTTTGATAATGTGACCATTCTGTAGTTTTTCAGAGTACCCGCATTCTCTGAGAGAGTCGTGTAGCTGGTTCGTGTATTTCTGTTTGGAGGGGATGCTGTTGCAGAGACGGACGCCACGGACTGAGAGTGAGAAGGGGATGGAGCGTTTTGTGTGCGATGGGTGGCAGCTTTTGAAATGGAAATATTGTTGGTTGTTGGTCGGTTTAATGTGGACTGAGGTGAGGGTAAAAGAAAGAGAAAAAACTTTGCACTTCCACACACTTATAATACAACACCATGAATGATGACCATGATTTCGATGATTCGCAGCATTGAAGCCATGGTCGTGTTGTATTAAAAGTGTGTGGAAGTGGAAAGTTTTTTTCTCTTTCTTTTACCCTCACCATGAAGGAGTTCCACAAAGTTAAGCCTGAAACTGTTAGCTTTATCAAGTGGACTGAGGTGTTAAACTTATTGTTCTAGAGGTGAATGTCGAAATCAAGGGAAGTGATTCAAGAATTTTTCTCGGGTTTCCTACCGGGTCAGGTTGATGAAGTGTACCGACGCGACGTTTCGAAGGCTGACTCTGCCATCGTCTTCAGGATCACTTCACCCTGAAGACGATGGCAGAGTCAGCCTTCGAAACGTCGGTGCACTTCATCAACCTGACCCGGTGGGAAACCCGAGAAAAATTCTTGAATACCATACGCCGGGAAAACCTGAGATCCTTCAAGGGAAGTGATATTCGAGTCTGATATAGAGTAAGTGAAAGATACCGAGTAGGAGGAGTTGAGAGAGGAAATGAAGGAAGATAAGTTCCGTGTCCGTGGGACCAAAGGAGGAAAATATCTTCAATATAGCGGTACCAGAAGAGTGGTTTGACGGTTTTTTGGTGGAGAAAGTTATGTTCTGGTTTACCCATACTAAGATTGGCGTATGTAGGAACCACGTGCTTATTGCAGTGCTTTTTTTGCAAATATATTTTGTCGTTAAATTGGAAATGATATTTTGTGAGGACAAGTTTGGTGAGTTCGATGAAGAAATCTGTGAATAGAGTGTGTGGTATGACTCGTAGGGAGAGGTAATATTTCAGGGCTTTTAAGCCTTCTTTGTGGGGAATGGAGGGGTACAGAGATATAACGTCTATTGTTGCCATGAAAATGGTCGTGTTGTGAGGGAATAGGATCGAGTTTCGACGTTCCAGAAAGTAGTACGAATCTCTGATGTAAGAAGTGAATGAAGTTACTATGGGTTGAAGGTGCTGGTCAATTAATGCGGAGATTCGTTCAGTAGGTGAGTTGATTATAGAGACAATGAGGGGTTCGGAGTTATTGGTTTTGTGAAGTTAGGGTAGCAAATAGAAATGGGGGGGTCATAGGATTAGGTGAAGAAAGAATGGATATATCTTTGGGTGAGAGACCTTCTTTGGGACCCAAATTGGTTAGGAAAGAGAGAATATCCTTTTGATATGAATGATTAGGATCTTGGGGCATAAGAAGAAAGTTCATTTAATTGGCGTAATGCCTCATCGTCGTAGTCTTTTCTGTTAAGCACGACAGCGGATGACCCTTTGTCCGCCGTCGTGATTATTATATTTTTGTTTGACGCTAAACGTCTGAGAACTTCTCTCTCAGAGGGGAAAATGTTATCTGGTGGCTTTAGGGAATCTATCAACTTTTTATCGGGAATCTTCGTCAGAATGAGATAGATAAGGATTTCTATTGATAATTGGATAGGAGTGGTTTGGGTTGGTTTTCTGAGGCTCGACGGAATCGGGTAAGTGCTTGGTTAATGGTGAAAGAGTTCAAAGGGAAAGGCTGCGATTTACAATGAGCAGCGTAGATTTCGACAGAAGTTTAAAGTGACGGTTACGATTTTAACGTTCTGGTTATGCATTCATTTATCATTATTCTTGAGATCCTCCAGAAAAAAGCCTGAGCTCTTGGGGGAGTTTCTCTCAAATATGTCCTAGTAAATTTTACTTCACTTTTAACATTTAGAGATTATCGTGATATTTATGGGGATTATAATCCATGAGTTCAATCACAGTTGACATGAATAGAGTGAATCCATTTACTATAAATGAGCAAAAATAATTTTGAATAACCAATGCGTGATAAAGATATCTATACTCAAAAATCTAAAATAATTGGTCAAGGTATCATCTTCCATCAAAGTTGAAATGGCTGATAATATTGTAAAAATTAAAGAATATCAATGTTATTCAACTTCCTTGAAATGTTCAATTGGACAAATTTATTATCGCTAGATAGATTTATCTTAGTCATCCTTGAAATTCTCCACACATGAGCATGTTGTGCCACTATTTACGAAGTGGTGGTTTCGTTTGAAAGTCAGCATTTTATTTCATAAGCACTCACAGCATGTGTCTACCTCCACGCGCGCGGTTTAACTAAGTTATGGATACTAAATTATGCAATAGCTATAATAAATCAACTCACATAATTCCTACATTTTGACGCTCGCGGAATGGCAACTAAAAGTCGTCCCCGTTATTGCACGACTGAGTTAATGGTGTTCATGTAATTACACAGTGCCCAATCTAACGTTTCCCACTCTTCCAGCTTCCGTGCTCGAAGAGTGATGACTTTGTCCCTCGGTCCATAGTTGTCGGTGAAGTGGAGCTCAAATGACTTTCGTCATTTCGTGAAAGATATTCCAGAAATTCTTTCCGACAGGTAGCGGTATTAATTGAATGAAATAAACTGAGTAATGGTAGTTCTTATGATATAAGTTTGGACATGGACATTTCCATGGACATTTGACAGGAGTCAGTCTCACATACAAGTTTACCCGTGCACATGGGTTTCGCGCAGAACTCACTCGAGACTCTGGATACATTTTTTACTGCATCCTAAGCTGCAATTGTACGGTAGTTGATAGTATCTGTGTTTACATGCGTGTACGTTGAGAGGGTTGTAGCAGGAATGTACTATACTACCTTGATCAAAAAGTTCCCGGAATAACCACCGTGTGGCGCTCCCATCGTTCCGCTTTGAGTTCTGTTTTTTTTGTTAAATTGGTACATCTGTTGTTGATATTCCCTTTAAATCTTAGTGTCATAACTTGACATTTGCAAAAGTTACGTAGCCAAGAGTACATCTATCTCTGTGTGTGTTGGCGATTTTTTACAATTGCAGAAATGGATTTAAATTTGCAACAACGAACTTGTATTAAATTTTGCGTAAAAAAACGGATTTAGTGGCGCGCGGACGTTGGAAATGTTGGAAAAGTGTTTCGGCAACGATTCTCTAAAAAAACGGTCGTTTACCAGTGGCACGAGCGGTTCAGAAGTGGTCGTGAGTCAATCGAAGATGATGAACGCAGTGGCAGACCATCGACATCGAAAGTCGGTGAAAAAATTGATAAAGTAAAAGAAATGTTGGTCAATAACCGCAAATTAACCATCAGAGAAATAGCGGAGGACTTGGACATTGCCTATGGATCCGCCCAAGACATTGTGGTTAATGATTTGGGTTTCCGTCGTGTAGCAGCAAAGTTGGTGCCAAAAGACCTCAATTTCATGCAAAAAAGAGACCGTGTTGACGTCGCAAAAGACATGATTTGCGAGGCTGAATCCGATCCCACATTCATCAAAAGGATCATTACTGGAGACGAGACGTGGGTTTATGAGTACGACACGCAATCCAGACATCAGGCAAGTGAATGACGTTCACCAAATGAGCCGAGACCAAAAAAACCACGTCGTTTTCAGTCAAAAAAGAAGGCAATGGTGACGGTTTTCATGGATTACAACGGTGTAGTGCATCATGAATTTTTGCCAGAAGGCCAGACAGTAAACAAAGAGTATTATTTGGGCGTTATGAGACGTTTGCGTGAAGCAATTCGCCGAAAGAGACCAGAAATTGTCGCACAGTGCGTCGAGACCGTCGCACAGTGCTATCATTATTCGTAATTTTTTGACGAAAAATGCAACAAATACCATCCAACAGCCACCGAATTCACCTGATTTGGCTCCCTGTGACTTCTTTCTGTTCAATCGAGTTAAAAAACCATTACGGGGAACGCGTTTTAGCAGTCGAGAGGAAGTAATGGAAAAATCGCAGGAAGCACTGATGGACATACCGAAAACCGAATATAAAAAATGTTTCGAGGATTGGATCAAGCGCTGGCATAAGTGTGTTGCAGTCAATGGGGATTACTTTGAAGGGGACAATATAGATTTAGATGAATAAACTTGTATTTTTAATTTTCTGAATAAATTCCGGGAACGTTTTGATCAAGGTAGTATTTATGTCAATTATATATGTATATTATATTATATCCATGGTGGATACAATATTATTATAAATGAAAACAAAACAACTGAATTACCCCTTCTTTCGCCAATTTTTCACCACGGAAGGGCTTTGAAATTGCAGAGCTGAAGTTCTGGGCTTAAGATACATGCATATCTATAATTTATATCATGCGTAAGGACCATTGATATGTGCGCGTTAGCAATACTTATTAAGAGATGTGTATCTACATTAAGTAAATTCAGTTTTTGATTTACGCTGCAAACCCAATTTAATACTTTTGTTATTTCAATGAACACTGATTTCAGACTTGACTGATGAAAGTGATTTTCTGTCATAAATGTCTTCAGTACCTAAACCAAACCTTGTATTGGGTACAATATGATGAACATGTTAATACAATTCATTTGTATGTATTTAAAGTTTATTTAATATATGTACTATAGTTTATATTTAAGTAAGTTATATGCTATATATAATTTTAAAATTAATTAGACATTAAATGCTGCAGATAAAAAATCAGAGAAATAGGGAGGAAAATCACGAAATTGTTGAGAATATTTTGCAGTCATAGACATGTGGCGAAGCATTGCATACGGACATTTATACCAATACACATCGAGTCATACCAATGTTTTAAATGTCACCACCGGTTAGAGATGAGGGGTGAATGCTGCAAAGACCCTAAAAATGGAATCATTCACGACCAACGACGAAAGTGTCTCCCTCAAGATGCTTTAATTTCGGTGCTTATTCCATCACATCCGATGAAATTATGGTCCGCCGCCGAGAACTGGAGTCGTGAACTCAAGTGAGCACGGAGAAGTAGTTTCGGAGGGATATGTGGAGCCATATTTTTACAAGCACAGAAGAGAGACGTATTATGCAAAACAATACGGGTTTCAAAGAGCAAAAGCGGCCCCGGTTGTTTCCCGGGTCGGAAAGAAAAGGATCTTAAGGAGCAAAATACATCGCTGTTATTTTTCTCCTATTGTAGTCACCCTGTTACTCTGAAGAATAAATTAACGGGAACATTCATCTGGATTCCAGAAATACTGTGAAAATTCTCTCTCGACTTGAAAGGGAACTTAAAAGCACATGCACATTGAATGATAAATATTTCACTCTCCTAAAACAATAGAAATATCCAAGTATAGCCGAGGAGTAGAATTGCAAAGGTGTCCCGGAATCCTTGTAGTTATGCCTGTCATCAGATGGGTTTCTCTTCGATTCCTCCATAATGTTTTCAAACACATTAATCACTATTTTAAAAGTGAAAAAAACACTTATCGTCGAGTTTACGGAATCTTCCGTGAACATTATTCGTTTGTTCTTCCAAATATTTTGTGAGTGCTATGAGGATGAAGTCCACTATAGAAAATTATATTAACTTAAGAAGATGTTAAATCATTATCATAGGATTACTAGAGTGAAAATTATAGAATAATATACAGCGGCGGGGACGAGAGCCAACGAGGAGTTACCGTAATATTAAATAAAGTGGTAGGAAGGAGTGTAGTCAACAAAGAGCAAGCAACGAATACAATAATACTCGTAATGCTATGTCATGTGAGGATTGCAGAGCAATAAGTTTGAAATCCCATGCTACTAACTTTATTCTCAGGATCATCACCAAAAGAATAGAGAGTAAGGCAAATGATTACTTAGTGGATGATCAGTTGGGGTTTTGAAGGAGAGAGGTACTCGCGATTCCATTGCAGTAATGAGATCACTAATCTAGAGGATAACAGAATACAATCAGGACGTGTTTGACTATTTCGTAGATTTCGAAAAAGCTTATTATAGAGTGAATTAGGACAAATTAATACGTGTATTATAGAAAATAGGAATGGATTGGAGGGGCAGGAGACTGACATGTCTCAGACTGCTCAGGTGCGAGTGGGGAACGGAGAGTCCGGATGGGCGGTGTTAGGAAGAGGTGCAAGGCAGGGTTGCCCATTGTCACCGGTACTGTTCAATGCAAATGTGAAGGAAATGATTAAGGAGGCTTGGGAAGAGCTGGAGATGGGAGGGAAAGTCGAAGGGGATTTCGTAAAAGCAGTTAGGTGTGCTGATGACCAGTCTTCGGTTCGTCATTCGGCCAAGGGGTTGCAAGCATTGCTGAGTGAATTAGAAAATCAGTGAAATAGATATGGCATGAAAATTAATATTAATAAAACAAAGGTAATGCGATTTTCCAGAAGGAAAAAGACTAAGCTAAATATTAAAATAGGTGGGGAAAAATAGAGCAGGTAGAACAATTCACGTATCTCGGAAGTGTTTTGGACCAACACGGTCAAAGTAATTGGGACGTAAGGAGAAGCTTTGCGCTAGTGAGGGAGCACTAGGCAAAGAAGCTTTCACAAGGAGGAGGGAGCTGATAAGGGGGACGTTGTGTAGGGATGTTAAGAAAAGTCTCGTAAAAACTCTGATAAGGAGCGTAGCTATCTATGTACGGCGCAGAGACGTGGTCACTGAAGCAGGAGGATAGACGTAGATTGGAGGCTTTTGAAATGTGGGTATGGAGAACAATGGTGAAGGTGAAATGGACTGAAAGGAAAACTAATGAGAAAGTACTGGAGATGGTGGGTGAGGAGAGGGGTTTGTTGGTAAATATCCTATGGAGGCAGGAGAAATGGATGAAAGGTGTATTGAGCGGCAGTGGAATGTTGAAGAAGGTAATAGAGGGGAGAATGTTAGGCAAACGAGGAAAGGGCAGGAACAGGATAGGGATGTTGGACGGGATGAAGGGAAGAAGGAAGTACACAGAGATGAAGAGGGACTTGATGTAGAGTAGGTTTCTGGATTTGGTTTTGTTTGGAGTAACATAATATTTATTTGGTAGTTGTGTCCAGCCAAAAACTTACCTTAACCGGTGGATTACCTCATAATAATAATTTATATCTATTTATGTATTATATTTAATATATTGTTACACATACGTGGAGCGAGAGAGAGGCAAAGTGAGTTCAAAGAGAGGGAGAGAGAGTCAAACGGTTCCTTTAACTGACATGTATGTTCAATACTTTTTGTAAGAAAAATTTCTTTATTTACGAGTTACACTGGAGTTAACTTACGATTTCTATTGATTGTGGAAATTGCTCAATTTATATCCCATAAATTTTGGTTCCCCCAAATGAATTCTAAAATATTTTAGCCTGATAATAAGATTTTGCTCGTTATAATATGATTTATGAAAATTATGATAACCCAGTATTTCTTCCCTATTATACTAATAAACTCTGATAAAACTAATTTCAAGAAACTGCGGGAGATGCCGCAACAGTAACTTTAACGGAGTCAACCGCTATGTGTGCATTACAATGCAACAATTTCAGAGAGTAAACGGCCAAGGCGAATGATTTTTACTCTCTGAAATTGTTGCATTCTGATAAAACTTATTTCTTTTTGGTATCGCATGCATAAAAGGTGTAACCCGATAAAATGGGAGTGCGCACACTTGAACCAAAGTATTTTGATCACGAAACGTTCTAATAAGAACATCGGACATAATTTAAATGATACCGATAAAAGTCACTAATTTAAAGGCTGATTAAAAATTAAAAACTGGTGTATCAATTTGGAATGTTGCAATTTACTCCTTTAATTTGGATCTCACTTCGTATGCCCACTGTGTGTCGAGGAGGAATAATTTGCGACACTATTAGGGTGGGAGAGTGTATCTGGAAACAAGACATTCGTTTCTCGCTCAGTCGTCTAAGAAAAGCTACGCGCTTAACAAGTCCGCAACGATAACGACTCGAATTCAGGTGATAATAATGAAGACACTGAGGGGCATACAAAGTTCACCGGAGTCAACTCCACCCCTCGCGTCACCTCCGCTCAATTTCAGGGGGCAGCACCAACCCGCCACCCTTTCAAGGGGGTGCAAAGGGAGAGAGAGATGATATATGTACCTCCTTCAGCCACCAATATCCAACACACAACCCACTCCCTCCCACCCTGCGGTTCAAAGGGCGGGGAGTGAAAAAGAGAGGGAGGAAAGGGAGGCAAGAATGCCTTTCATGGGAAGGTGGCGAGAGGTTTGTGGATGGGGGAGATGAGTAGGGGGGAGAGACCCTTCTTGCGTTATTCACACGACAGTACACATTTCGCGAGGCCGTTATTGACACCTGTCGGGCACATCATGTGATGGAGGCGGTGGGCGGGGGGGCTAGGGCGGAGCAAGGGGTTTGGGCCCACGAGATTTAAGGGGGGGGAGGAAGAGCGCCATTTTCCTCCTGGATTACGGGTCTTTGGAGGGAGCGGTCTGGGTGTCCGGAAGGGATGCGGCGTTTGCTGCGGCGGGGAGGAGGAGGGGTGGCGGCGTTCTTAAGTTAAAGGGCAGGCAGGAATAACTGGGAGACCTCTCCTGTGGGGCGAGAGGATGTGCTTATGTCGGGGGAGTGTAGTTGAACGAGTGAATGGGAGAAGACGCTGACAGAAGGAGGAAAGGTGGGACCATCGGAAGGGGGGGGAACGTGGTGATATACATGAGCGTATGATAGACAATATATATATATATATATATATATATATATATATATATATATATATATGTTTATTGCAGTCATATGGTTAGAAGGTAGTAAGTCCGACAGAAAACGATTCAAAGTTCAGCTCTTGAAATATATTTGGGCGATACATGGCGTTGTTTACATGTGCGTATTTATTTTCCACGCACTGATTACCATATACATTTTCACTCTCTGGTTATGCCACATAAGTTAAATTATATTTTTAAGAAAAATTAACTTATATTTAAGCTGAGAGATGAATTAAATGACGGTTTTTTCATTTCAGTGTTTATATTTTGTGACAACATTTTAAACCTGAAAGCATACTATATTACTGTATTCGAGCAACCAAAAGGTATTTTCTTCAAAATGTCCTCAAATATAAAGTGCTCTCTAAATAATGAGCACATTATATACGGAAAAGTGATTACTTATAAAAAACTAGCTATCGATAAATCTGACGAAGGAGTTAAGCATGGAAGTTTAACGCCGCAATGATCACCGGTATACTTAACGGCTCAACGTGAGTAGAAGCCAGACTCCGCCTCTGGCCCATACTACTCCAGCTCGTGAATGGTTTTACTCGTGCCGTCCCCACGATCAATTTTCACATTATGAACATTCGTGGAAACTTTGCCCATCGAGCGTTCAAGTTAGATCAATAAAATTCCCCAGAAACGGACGGTGATCCTCAGGTAGGAACCTATTCACTTGAAAATTCTTGAGCTGCTGAACACCAGTGGCCTTCCGTAACAAATTTTACCTTGGTGGACTCAGCAGAGTACAAATACATACGACAACTTTTTCACAAAGGGGTGTGTATATTACGCAGCGAACTCATATATGTAAGCTAAACGAAGCTAACATGCTGCATTCACTCATTTAGGTATGAATATGCAAAGGGCATCATGTTAGAAGTGCTAAAAATGAAACTGATGATTACCCATGGCTACAGTTACGTTTAGGGTTTCCAAATTTCCGACATTTTGGGAACTTTAGGAATCTATTATTGGAAATCGCTTTCCCGAAATAATCTGTTTATTTAATTCATAGTGGTCATCTTTAATAATGCCTTTCGCGCTAAATTATAATGCATAATAAAGGTCGTGGAGAAGGAAAGGCACCGGAGGTTAGTGGCGCAGTCTCTAGGGTTTCGAGGGTTGTCTAAACGTAATAGATCGACGTAAAGGTTTAGTTGATAAAATTTCCTACGTGGAGATCGATCGAATGGAAATGTTATATTTGTGTATCCTTTTCTCGTAGCGATAAACGGGTCCACTATGATATCATTTGGTCTGCATATGTTATAGTTCATTTTTCTCAAAATATAAACAACGTAATTAATAATAGGCATATAGTAAGCTTTAAAATGCCTCACACAATGAATGAACCATCTCAATCTATGTTCTAAATATTATTCTTTAAATTAAAACTAAAAAGAAAGTAAATATGTGTTTTTTTAAATTAGAAATAGGAATTCAATTAATTTTACTAGTAATTTTTAAAATTTAGCTTTAAGAAGCAGAGAAATTGGCCGATCAGAAAATTGTGGCGTAGAAAAGTTTTTTCTATATTATGAAGATTTTAGTCGATTTGTTGTGACTGCGCCTAAAAGAGAGTTGAGAATGAGAGAATGCTATCCTTCGTTTGAGCTCGTTTCCTCCCTTAGAGAAACATATCTTGCCTGGATGCATAGACTTTGCTATTGAAATTGATATCGCTTCAGACAAGTTACATTTTAGATAATATTTAAAGAATTTAAGAACTCTCATTAGAACAACATTGGCTACTCTCTTGCAACTTTGCCGTTATATGTTCATTTAAAAAATCTTTACGTTAGTGAGTTCACCAATCGTATAATTTGTTATTATTCTATTGGGGAAAAAATGATTCCTCATCCATCTTACATGGACAATCACATTTGCTCATATACTTTGTGAAGGACATAATGAATCTGTTTCTACGTTTAACCAAATCGAATTTGACTCCCTTGAAACACAAGTGGCTTATAGAAAAATTCCGTTTTTATAGTTTAATATATACGAACTTAGTTATTCCTTCAGTTGAATGAACATTAGATTCACTATTGCATAAGGTTTCAACTGCTAATATTACAGACTGTAATCAATTACGTAAACACACCTCTCATTTCTTTCAGTATTTTATAATATTTTTCTAGTGACTTAAAACAGTCTCAATTGAATGTATAATCTCGAATCATCTCCCTGTCATTCAATCCTGTGCTTTCCGACGTGTTTTACAGTCTATATAACTAACGTTTAGTTTCCTCTTATCATTCCTGGTAATTTCATACCGACAGGAATATCTTTCACGTAAGAATATTTAAAATTTTCACTGTTCTTTGTAGACTACTAATTGCTGTAGATAGATGATCATACCATACTTATCTGCTCGGGTCACACAGACAAACAAAAAGTACTTATATTGCGGGTATTCAGAATTTATGATTAACTATCACTGCTAAAGGTCACTGATATTTCACCTTTCAACTTTTCCACTTTTAGATACTTTTGTTTTAACACATTTTTAGCAGAAGTGTTGAGTAGTCGGTGATAACATTTCCACTTTTATTAGTCGAGCCTCACCATTCCTTATAATTGCAATTGCATAACGTTTAAACTTTGGCTGGAAGTTTGCTATTTTTTCCTGAAGCAAGAATAACACTTTTTCCGCTGAGTAGCTCCCAATTATCCTTATTACACCAATATTCATAGAGGTCCAAGGTTCATTCAATGCTGTTGCAATATACGTGAATATCATGTACGAGTATCAGTGACTGTTGCAACTGGCCTTTTCGTCTATTTGGAATACACAGGTTTTTTTCACACTTGAATGCATTCAATTTCTGGATGTTTTGTTCCTTCACTTCACTTACGTAATACGTATCAGTATCATACTTTAAGACGAGTTTCTTTGCAAATGATTCCCTTTTTGAGTGATTTGATGACCGAGTTGTGTGATTTTATGACTTGAGATCCCATCCCAGGTTATTCATTTACTTACGGTTGCTGATAAATCCAGTTACTATGAGAAGGTAATACATCCATTAAATGCATTGCTATATTACATTTATGCATACCACTATCTCAATACTGCACGGAAATAATTTATTGAAGCTAATTCAAATAATAACATTTTAACTGAGCATTCTTAATTGATTTTCCATATTTATTTTCCTTGTTTATTTTGCCGGCCCCGGTGGCGGCGTGGTAACGTCCTCATCTGCCAACTCAGGGGTCGCGAGTTCTACTCCCGGCAAGGTGGTTTTTACTCCATCTAACGCTTGGATTCATGTAATTTTCAAATTGTTAAGTAAATGTCCGAAGTCCGATGTAAAGGTCGAAGTGCTGTTTTTGGACTAATACAAAATAAACAAATATACGTATTGTCTCTGAGAGCACTAGGAAGAAGTGTGTGGGGTCATATTTGGGTGAGAATTAGTCTGGTGTGTATTTACACTCTGCTAAACATCCAAGCGGTGGCTTGTAGGGTACTAAAATATCTAAAAAAAAATGACTACTGAATCTGAATCTCTACTACGGCAATAAATAACGGATTATTTACATAAATCTCTTAATACAGCATTGAATTTTCCTTGTAGTTACCATTTGGTCGATTATGATAATACAGTATGGGACTATAATAAAGTCCCAAGAATGGGAATAAAGCTAAAATTAACTTGTTAACATTCCAAGTAGAAGCCATATAACTCATTTTTTAAGGTTTGCCCCAGAATTCCTACCAACATTTGTAATAAACATGTAAATGCTCTTATTTAAATTTCAGGGATATTTAATTAAATCTTTCAATCGCTACCAGATATGTCCAGGTGTACCGGGACAAGTGCCGCCAAAATTTGCCAAAACAACTTCGGTTTTCCTCTCCCAGCACATCTTAAAACTTTCGTCATAAAAAAATCTTTAAG
Organism: Hetaerina titia; assembly: GCA_037158775.1. Taxonomy (NCBI): domain Eukaryota; kingdom Metazoa; phylum Arthropoda; class Insecta; order Odonata; family Calopterygidae; genus Hetaerina; species Hetaerina titia. The sequence continues at coordinate 105,399,400 of CM073773.1, read as the reverse complement.
GCTCGCCTTTACTAAAAAAAGAGGCGGGAAATTGTGAAGGCAATAAATAGCGCGTGCATGCGTTAAGGGTCCCGAGTGGGGGTAGGGGTGGGGGAGTGGCGGCCCCACGTGTGTGTATGCATTACCAGGGCTTGGGGGGAGGAAAAGGAGGGGAGAGAATATTTGCGCGAGGGAAATTGGCGCCGCGGGTGAGGGCGAGGGTGTGGGGCGAATGGAGGAGACGGAAGAACGTGAATGGAGAGTTTTGCATGGCGGAGTGTTTTCGCAACCCTCCAAACTACGTCACAACCTGCTGTTGCCCTTTATACGACTATGCCTATGAGGCACGTATTGCCCACCTGTCCCTTCGGCCGGCCCAGAGAGCGAGGGGTGAAGGAGAGGGCGGAAAACAGACTCACACGAGTCCATTCCCTCCCCCCAACACTCCGATCTACTTCGCTTGAGGAACTTCCCACGCTGCCTCCCGTGCACCAAATAAAGTTCGGCGCGCTCCATATTCCCCCACTCCAAACTACAACATACCTCTCGCAAAACACTCCCCGTGGGGTCGCCGCCCCCTCCCGCGCACTCCCCTCCATGCCCCTTCCCCTTCCGGTCTTCTAAGTATCCACCCCTTTCTCCCACCTCCATCCCAGGCCCACCACGCTGTCTTCTCCTCACCCTCCCACTAAACTAACCTCCGGTTATTCCGGAGGAAAATCATCGGAAAAATAGAATAACTACAGTTTCCCAATTCATCGCCGTCCCTCAGAAATATTTGTAGGAAATTGTGAGACAAATCCGCAACTGGTAAGATCATTTGCGCTGGCAAATTTTGACTTGCAATTAAAATCTTACATAATTGATAGTGCTGGTAAGGGTGGTGGCTTTGATGTGCCTACTCTCAGAGGATGTCTTCAGCCCTCCTCGGAGTTCACAGTGATAATATAAGAGATCTTTCGTAGTTAGAATGCGAAGATTTTTTAAATAAGGGCCTGCCGACTATTTGCCCACGGAAGAAAGCGCTTTGCGGTGACTTCTTTCAGAAGAGCGTCATCGAACATCTCTTAAGATTGAGCTGCAATCCAGCTACCACAGATGGTTTCAATAGAGATAGTCGGAGAGAATCCCTCTATCCGTTTGATTGATTACTCCTCTGTATATTCCTGAGTTTTCAACGTTTGCTGAGACGGATGAGATTCTGATCAAGATATGTTTTCCACTCAATATTCCTCAAGCAGAAATCTGAATCCCACCGACAAATATAACACCACCTCTTAAACTCGATACGAAATCTCCTCCAAGGAAAGAGTGTACGGCTTTAATTTCATCATTACGGCCCATCATTAATTCCCATCCACAATTCTCTCTCATCTTTTCCTCGCTATTGAAAGAAATTTTTACCTCCCTAGAGGAGGATGACCTTCTCCGGTGGAGTCCGTTACGCAAATCCACATTTCGTTCATGATTAACCGTTCCTAATAAACATGAAAGCAGATCCAAAGAAAAAATTATATAAACAGCGTAAAGTGCATTAATAGAGTAAATCAGATCATCACCAAATATTACATTACATGAACCTTGGAACTTTTATATTAGTGAACATAAAATAAATTTTCAAAATAAAATCATCATTCAGAAATATGAATTGCAGATTGCTACAGCGGCAGAAAGGCAGTAATTATGCCAAAATAGTTTAGAAGAGACGGCCAACAGCGTCGTATACATTCTTGCACAAACACTTTCAACTTACACGAATGCAAATACAAATACTATCGACTAACAAACAATTGCACCTTAGGATGCTTTAAAAAAAATCTATAAACGGCGTACAGTGCTTCAATAACGAGCAAGCTAGAATTTGAAACGTAAGAAGGCGAAACTCCACTACCATATGGACATGCAATATACAATGATCTCCTCCCCCAAGGACACAGGGAATGTGACCTAACGCTACCGGGATTCGAACTTTCGAAAATATCTGCCATCACCAGGATTCGAACCCGCGCCCTCTGAGTGGGAAACCAGTACGTGAGATACCGTACCATCAGGAATTCTTTATGACTCAAATAATGTTTTGAAGTTGCGGTCTTCAAAGAAAATCCCTTTTTGCTAGGATTACAAAACAGATATTGGTCTGCTTGAGGGAGACAGGCATTACCATTTGCACAATTGCCGTACCGTAAACACCCGACTCGAGTTAAGCGTAGTTAGTTACAACGTAGGTCTTCTTCTGGGAAAATAAATGATAAAGAAATTATATGAGGGATTTTTAGTAAAGATCTTTCGTCGCGAAAGAGTAATTAAAAAAAAGACTCCACTGAATTTTAAGGTAAGTTCCTTAAACATTTTACACAAGTTACGAGAGTGAATACAAAAGCAGTGTCAATGGCAGCGATGAATCTTAGCGAAATAACTTTGTGAGCATGCAAAAAGCATTCAGATAGAAGGAGTCAGACCGGATAAAAATTAGAACTACCGTAGTATAAAAACCAGAAGATCGGATAAAGAACATATTTTGGTAAGCACAAAGGCACACGTTGTCGGAATGGACAAGGTTTGACGCCGGGGAGCCCGTTTCGCTAAAAACTCTTGCGATAAAACGAAAAACGTCACTGAAATGTTTCTAGAGTTGAGCTGGGAATCATTAGAAGAAAAACGATTCAATGCAAAGTTGAAATTACTAAATAAATTCAGATTTGCTTATTTCAGCACCGAGGTCTCGTAAATTATTCGCATATCAACCTACATTGGTCGCTTGGATCATGTGTATAAAATTTGGGGATTAGATGCCGGAACTAGCGGACTCAAGGACTCCTTCCCACGGATAATACAGGATAGCAGATGTAGGGTTATAGACAGCAAAATGTCCACTTGCCACCCTTAGCGTCTGGGGAATAATTAGTTCCACTCAATTGCATGCACTTTCACTAACCTCGTGTGTTTTGATGTCAAAACCTTTCCCGTAGGACCACATTAGAATGCTATTAAACAATGAAGTTCACTTTAAGGTACTGCTTGCTCTGCTTTGTCTGTTTTCAGTTTCTCCTTCATCTCTCGCCTCTCTCTGGGGGGGACCCTCCCACTACCAACAGTGCTCATCTACATGGATGTGTTGATTTTGCATGTGGTTTTGTTCCCTTTTACGGGTGGTGACCTAAAACCCCCAACCACATGCCCTTGCGGCGGTTTGTGGGGTATTATGTAGATGTAGACGGAACGAAAATCTGGCTAATGTAAGATATACAAACAGTAAGGTTTTCCCAAACGACTTGACGATTCTCGGATAAGACGGGTATAATGGACTAAATAGAGTTGCAGTAAATTCACAACTTAGTAACCAACGTTATAGACGTAACGTGCATGACATAGAAAGCGTTTGGTGCCACATAAAGGACTACAGCGACAAAAGCCTATTCGTGTGCTCACTTCACAGACCCTCGGATTCCAACATACATCTACATCTATAATAGATGTTCTAAATTACCTCAACATAGATCTTCCATCATGATCGACGAATATTGGCGACCAAATATCTACACTCGGCTACAAAAATAGCAACAGTGTATTTGTGATGGTTGAGAATATTAACCTGCCGCCAATTAATTGGGACTCGTACTGTGAAGGTAAATCTACAAAACACGAGATTTATGCAAAAATAATACCATTATTTTTGCCATATAATACCATTAATATATATAAATATAGATATAAACTGTGGAAAAGTGCAAATTGTCCTTATTTCATTATGATGAACTTCCACGACCTCAAGCCTGAATCTGTTGAACTTATCACAGTATATATTTGCGATGTATAAACCCGATAATATGACAAATATTAAAATAATTAAAGGCATTAGCAGTCATAAAGCTCTTCTTGTGTAGATAAAAACTTAAGCAGAAGGTTGCAGTCAGATTTAAAAAAGAGATGAAAGAGTAATAACGTAGTTTTTACGTAGAGATACAAACATATACTAAAATAATGCCATCGGAAAACAAAAAAAAATCATGCGCAAAGTCCTACACATATTCAAAAGTTAAATGCTGTGGAAATTTCTTGAGGAAAATCCAAAGTGATTCTAGTCTTAAAAAATAGAAAAACAGGATAAACGACCAACTGGTAAACGACAACAGAGTAAATGACCAATCAGTAAAGGGAGAAATCGGTGAATCCATTCCAGACAACATAAATGAGTAAAATATTAAAAAAATTAACTTCTCCATAGCGTCAACAAGAAATATATCAGCTGACCAAACAAATCTCCTCAACCACTCGGATAACACATCCGTTACATACAACTGTCCAGAATACTCGTAGATATAGAGGATCAAAGTATCCGTAGTATCAAAGCAACAGGTCCGAAAGAGATATCTGCTGGAATATTGAAGGAATTAGCAGAAGATATTGGATCGTCTTCAGAAAGTGTGTTTCTTACTAGATAGAGAGTGCCCACGACTGGAATCTAGCTCACATTACTCCCGATCTGTAAAGGCGGCGATACATCTACATCAAGTAAATACTCCGCAAGCCCCCGCAAGGACGTTTAAAGGGGCTGTTTGGGCACCACCCGTAATTAATAAAAAGAGCATGCAAAAGCCACAAATTTACACAGTTCACAAACAAAACATGATATGAATTCACGCAAAAACCCTTAGAACCCAAACACATGCAAAACTCAAACTACCAAATAACATACATATGCCCCCACAAATATACCTGATGTCCTTGCAATGTTTAATTTTGCTCCAAATTTTAAATAAACGTTTCTAATATTACTAAAATAACTTCGGTTTCTTACTATAATGATTCATGATAGTTCTGGGAAAGAATGAGTATTTGTATATATCTGTATTGGAATCTATTTCCCTTATTTTATCTTTGCGGTCTGATCTGCCTAAGTAGTGTGTCACCATTATCATTCCTTTAGTAGTATCGTTAAACTCATTTGTTCTGAATCAAGGAAAGCAATTAGCCGATTACACTTCCCTGAGGTACCCCCGAGGTCAATCGTACGCTCTATCTCTATCTATCTATCTATATCGCTCAATCTACGCGCCGTTAAGGACTAACCTCTATTCCGCTCTGAAAGAAAGTTTTCAACCCAATTTATTGCGCCTTTGTTTATACCTGCGAACTTTAATTTATGAGTAAGTTCACCATGGGGAACCTTATCAAATGCCTTTTAAAAATCTAAAAAGATCGCACCCCCTTGCCAACCACATTCACCTGATGAAAGTAAGTCATATGAGAATAATCCTAATTGGATCTCACTTGAAATCATATACATGATACTCTCACATACATTACCAATTGGAAATAAAACGCAATGCATGAGTAAATTTCAACAAAACGTAATGCATGAGTAAATTTCAACAAAATAAGGTACGTATGGGTTGCTTATAGATTGTTGCAGTAAACATATTAGCGATGGGATGAAGTACTGGAGGTTAGGGAGAACTTTGATTGGCTATACTGGTATTAAACTTGCATGAAAAAAGTACTCTGCATTGGATTAGTCATGTAAAAGAATTAAGTCACCAAAATGAGGTGAGTGAGTGATTTGGGAGGAAGGGATAATCCGAGAATATCATGCTCAAAGAGATTTTCAATAAATAAAGTCCGAGGAACGAAATGGCATGCATTAAACAATATGGAAGTGACAGCTGCAAAAGAAGATCACAGAGAAAGTAATATCGAAAGAATGACTAAAATGCCACCGCAGGCTCTTTAAACGCTCACTCTCATACCCAGAAAAGGAATCCGTGATGCGTACGTACGCTTGCATGCACGAGGCAAATGAACGCGTGACAGAGGTTTGGAAAGAGGCCAAATGGTCAAGGTTGGAAGGCGAGGGTGAAGAAACGAAGGCGAAGAAAAGGATGAAGGCCGAATAAGGAAATGAGGAGCGTTACCGAATGGAATAGGAGAGCCTGTAACATAAGAAAGCGGAATGGAGTGAACATTTTGGTTCACTTTTTTAAGTTTGCTGAGCTAGCTATTATATTAACGTAGTTGTGAAATGAATACCTTCGGAACTGCGTTCAGGATTTAGCTGAATGATTTTGCTTAAATCTTTCCCAAACTCCCTGTATTGACTTCCTCTATTCAAAAGATTTTCCTTTATGAAATTTTAAGATTTGATATTCTTGAATAGCATAAAGATTCCAAGGGGAGAACATTTCACATTTAGAAATAAAATCTCGTAAATCCCCGCTGAATTTCTAGAGTTACTTTACATACTATATTGCCGGCCCCGTTGGCGGTGAGGTAACTTTACCTCCAGCATATCCAAGAGACCACGGGTTCGAATACAGCCTAGGTGGGTTTTTCTCCAAATAGAGTTTGGTTGTTTCTAATGTTTTATCATTTTTAATTCAGATATAAAGACCATAGTTCCGTTTTCGGATTTATGCAACATAAATTAATAAAATAAATATTATATCCAGGGAATTTAAGGTGGCGATTCTGACGCCATTCAGACGAATATCTGTTAGTAATCGAGCATTAGAACAAGTGATACCTACTCTGAATAATCTTAATTCCTCAAAGCCAAACAACAAATAGGCTCCTTTTGAAGGTAATATTTGCCAAACTCAAAAGGCTTAACCAACAGGTGACCACCAAAACTCTAATACAACCTCTTTTCTACAAAATGAGAGGAACAACCCTCAAGTGGAAACGTTTACAGCTCATTTCCAAATCACAATTATATCTCTATATTTTGAATTACAGAAAAGAATAACTACGGCAGCTAATTATACTGACAGCGAAGCTGAGAATAAGGAAAAATAAATCATTTCTCTACCTGGTGCCAGTCCGATGCGCTGGGCGGGCGAGCAACGTTTACTCCAGGCGTTGACCCGATCTCTGGCCGTGTCCCGCGTCAGAAGCAGCTCGGGAATGCGCGGGGTCGACAGGTCTGCCTTCTTCTTGTCCGCCTCCTTGCTGCAAAACCGAGTTCCCTTCGCCGGCATCTTAACTTTCTGTGGAACTAGACGCCCGAGAACTTCCCAACTTCTTGGCCCTAGTTTTCCGAATAGCATTAGAGCCAAGGCAACAGCCTTTTATCTAATGCCAAAGCTGCACTTCGGAGAGACAGGTCGTAAGAGTAGTATGGGGTAGTATAGGTCCTGTAACGCTCAAGGGACTTCACCAACGCTACAAATGGCTTTCTTCGCGCGTGCCTATTCGACTTCAGCACCTGATCCATTATGCTCATTATTTTCCTTAAATGTACGAGCTTATCCAAAGAAATACTGCTTATTACAGCTCTTTTGAATGGTATGGTCATCCCGAGCGACACGCTGACCATCCTCAACCCGGTTTCCTGCAATCTCCCTATACATCCCACCAACTTTCTCTTCCCACCAGAGGGCTTAGAAATCCTTCGATTCATTTTGACAGGCATCTTCTCGAGGAATTCGTCGAAAATCCCTCTCTATTCCCTCCGATTAGAAATTCAGTGGAGTTGACGCTCTGTCTATCCAAGGCTTACCGTAATAGGTGAATGGAAATAGCTACTTGCCTCTCTCTCCTCTTTCTTTTGAACCCTGGGTTTTCGAGGCTAACGTTTCGCTCTCTATGCTCCAAACGACATTCAATAATGAACCCATATTTACTTATCCCTGAACAGTATATTTCACATCAACATTTCATATTTTACTCGTAAATTACTCCGATTTGGTCAATACCACACAGTTTTCTGTAAAAATACCCCACTTCGACTACCTGAGGATATAAGAATATTCCATCCAAAAGCCGCGTACTCATCACCACACTAGGCAAAGTAGGCTTCCTAGCAAGGCGTTTGAATCGTCGTTGGCGACCGGCGGCGGCCTATACCATTGGCGGTGCCGGGAACGGCACCGGGTGGGGCCCAATTGATGATTTCTGTGAGGAGAAGGAGGAAAACATGAAGAATTAGCGACATTGTCTTCAAAAAGTAATGACAGCGTTCCAATCAATTATTTGAATCACAAGACAAGAATAAAGATACTCTGAAATCAAATAGTAATTTAGTTCTCTCTTTGCTCATTTAGGGCATCGTCTAGTAAACACAGCTACGGAGGTAATTTCTTCCATCTCATTCATATGCTCATTTATTGGGTCGGTGGTTGTGTACTTTACTCACGTTATTGAAACTTTCTTAGTAATATTTGACACTTATTAATTACAATACTTAACTACGACGCTTCACACCATTATTAAAAGTAAAATATATGCACTCAGTACCGGTTTGCTTATACTACCGCAATATATAAATGAAAGCGGAGAGAGTTATAAGCATGCTATAGACACCATACTATAGGATGTTCTTCAAAAGTGGGTTGAAGAATATTGATATTTTTTCTCCAGATTTTCCAAGAAAACATCACCTTAATAAATGAGAGCTGTGCAATCATAGCTATTAATTGAGTCTACAAGCAAACTCCCTCCTACTCTATCTTAATCCTCTCAGCTATCCCTGGTTTGTAAGCTTACTGTCACTGAACGTTTACATCGTACTTTTGATACCGAGTCTGATAAAGGTTCTCACGAATTTCGCGATAAAAAGCGCGGAAAACATAATAGTATAGATATGTGGAGTAGCATAATAACATACACGATGTAAAAATAGTGTTAACAGTAACTTATCACGTTCATTAAAAACTAATGGATTTCTTCATGAATAAAACAAATTCATATTTCTGTTAATAAAACATAGAGATGCGGGAAAAAATACGCTATTTTGTAACAGTCGCGTCAATACTTTTTACATGTGAAGGAGCAGAGGTAAATTCGCTTTCATTTCATTGATGAAAAGATTAGCGTTGTTTTTTTTATGTCCCCTATCCTGATAATGTTCGCTTTAAGCTCCATAAGCCAAATATTTAGCTTAATTCAACCTCGGCAATACATATGCGTGTACCTAATGTACAAATTAAGTACCTTAAGAATTGGACAATCAAAAGTATACAATTCCTTTCCTATTCCATGAAGTTATTTGATTGTTTACAATTAATCTGTTGCAATTATAAAAATGCCCATTTGTTCCAAGAGAAACATTAGTATTAGATTCGGAAGGCGTTGGTGGGGGAGGAGTATCGACAGTGAAAATTACACCCACATCGTCTAGTGGTTTAGGGACTCAAGATCTTCTCCTCAAAGAACAATGCATTTTGTTTTCAATAATAGCCAGAATGAACACGAAATCTCCAAGACCACTTTCATTTTGCTGTCGGGTAACTTAAACCCGCTTTTCTCCGGTTCGATCTATTCCTGTTGATTGCGTTGCTTTGGAGTTTATACTTGCCTCTTGTGGTCAATTAATTTGCAAATCCACCTCTACAAAAGCATTGCTTTCTCTAGCGTAATGGTCGAAACTACTTAGTTCACTTTGTAGGTTTCACGGCACAATTTAATCATTTACCTGTATTTCCGAAAAACGAAAATATATGTCATTAAAAAGTACAATTTATTGGGGAACGGTTTGGAAAAAGACAATATTTAGCTGTAACGGCAATATTGTTCCGTTAAATATGACTGTTTTGAGAAACTTATCTTTAAATTAATAACGATATATTTTAGTACCGTACAAGCCACCCACATGGGGTGTGGCAGGGGTTGAATATACCCCAGGCTCATTTTAACCCGAATATTTTTACTCCTACCGCGGTCGGATAATATTATGCTCATCTTTTATCGTTCGTGGAAAAAATGGCATTTTAACTATAACTGTTCTAAACTTAATCTGTCTAACTTTATTGACATGATATCTCCTACCGTAATGCGATGGGGGTAATTATACATTTTCAACATCACTGCTAAAGAGACATCCTTCCAATTTATGCAAGATATTTGTATCTTGCAAATATATATATATATATATATATATATATATATATATATATATATATATATATTCATTCAAACATAGAAATAGGCATAAGGAAAGTGAATAGGAAAACACATAAAAGGCGAACACAGGACATGTGTTTTTTTTGTTTTTATGTGTTTTCCTATCCCCTTTCCTTATACCTATTTCTATGTTTGAATGAATATTTGTGCGCCGTATGGCGGGATTTTCAAGTTTGAATATATATATATATATATATATATATATATATATATATATATATATATATATATATATATATATATATATATATATATATATATATATATATATATAGCTGTAGTTTAACCAATCAGTCTCTAAAGGACGGAGAACTTCAGTGATTCTGCACATCTTCCATCATGGAGGGACAACAACCTCCGATATTTGTAGAGGAGGGGGTCGGGGCGGTGCAGTGGCTCATATATTTACTTCCAACTCCGAATTCGGATCCTAGGTTCGAATAACGCTGGTGGCGAGATTTCAAAGTGATATCCCGATTCCTACTTGGAGTGATCCCTCGTATGTGGAGGACACTTCAAATGACAACGCCGTCCGTCGGATTTGGCGTTAAATTCTGAACCTCTTTGCGCCTTTCCTTAAAAGTAGGATATTGCCGAAGCTGAATTTATTTACACCCTTCCTCCATTCCCTAAATATACTACAAGGTCACTCACCTATCCCTTCTGGTGTAAATAATCTCTGCTCCCTTAAAAACTACTACTGGTATGTTGAGCAAACACTCAGGCTTCCGGAGCGGATAAAGAAGCACCATTTGATAGCTGGATATTGCAAGCATGGGAAAAAAGAGCTGCTTGAATACCAAACAAAAGGTATTACGAAAAAACAATGACTTCCGGTACGTATTAGCAACAGCTATTCCTAAATTTTAAAGCTTAAAAATAGTACAGAGGAATGTGTACTTAAAGATATGCGTGAAGAATACATTCCATTTGCAACTCAGTATTACAGTAATATGGGTCACGGTAGTCCAGGGGTAGAGCGTTGAACTACTGACCGGAGGGCTCGGGTTTGATTCCCGGGCAAGCGTCTCTGGTCACCCTCAGGACTACCTAAGCTTTGCCATTCTTTGGGTGCCATATCTTCCTGGGAAACTATCACCGGCACAGAGAGAGAAACAGACCCCCTACCCTGATGTGTGAATTTCACACGCCATCGGGCTTAGCACTGGGTTAACTCTACCATCACCTACTAAACCTAACTTTGGGTTGATTACTGTATTTATGGTTGATCACAGAAATGTATCAGAAAAACTATTATAAAGGAATAATATTAGATCTATTTGAAATGTGTATTGATAAATGTTTAAAAATTATTACAAAGAAATGCATAGTGTCAATAGATAATAAGGATACATTTAATCTTTTTTTGGTGTCTCTTAATATTGGAGGAATATTTAAGAATTCAACTGCTAAAAAAATATCCTTATTCATGAATATTCAGGGACGAAGACATTTAAACTTAAGCTCGGAATAAAAGCTTCAAGTCACAGATCCAAATTGAGAATCTTAGCAAATTGACGTGAATGGATTATTCTGAAATAGTCCTGAGATTGGGATTTTATAGTAGCAAAGACTCAATTCAATGATTATTCCTACGAAACGAGGGAATTATTTAGAGGGAGACAAATAAGTGCATGAAAAATTGAAATGTGGTAAAAAAATCATTATTGTAATTCATAAAAATGCATTCTCTTAACAAAAATTAGATATCTAGAAACACATGATAAAGTGAACTAAAGATAATTAAAAGAAATAGTACTGCTGGTGTAGTGTAGTATTAGTTTCAGAGCAATTCACCTTCGTCCAACTTGCAAGAAGGTCACATAAATAGAGTCATACATTTAGGAAGAAGACATTGTCTAAGAGCAGCAGAATACTTTCCTTAAAATTCCAAATTAGTGAAGTGAGTAAACCATTATCTATTTTCGATGTAAATACACTGAAAATGAGTCAAATACCCATCAATCAAGTAAATTGACACAAACACAAGGATAATTTTTAATGAATGTAGCGGTGAGTGACCGTTGGGGGCTTTTGTCAAAACTAATAGCAAATGATGTCAAGTGGAAGATATACAAGGGTTAAAAAGAAGAGTAATGGTTTAGACATTCAATATCATTAGTTTTTGCCAATTAATATATTATTCGTGCGTCATATCAAGGAAAAAATGGGTCAAGTGGGCGTTACCAATTTGTGTCTGCTCTCTTTTGATGCATTTTCTTTCTTCTTTACGTAGCCATAGGAATAGGCTAACCATATAATACATGTTGGAATATTGCATGATTGGTGTTCAGTCACACCCTCTCCACGCGGTATTCGGTGGATCACGGGGTGCCAGGTTCATAAGGGAATAGAGGGAATCTATGCAGAATTCCTGGGGACCTACCACTCCCTGCCACACGTTCTTGCGACGGCTTGCGGGGTATTATATTGATGTAGATTCACTAACTATCGTTTTTATTTGAGCGGAAAGTTAAACAAAAGTGCTTTTAGAATATTCCTAGACTTCAAAGGATGGAAAAAAAGGAAATAGACTAAATACTACACCGCTATACTGGCGTGGGATTAATGGAGTCCACTTCAACTACCAAACGGAAACCTAGTGTTTCATTGTATTCTCGCGAGACCTTCATTGCGCTGCTCGTAAAATTGTTGACTGTTGATGAAGCCAGAACGACGAGATAATACATTTCCGTAAAATTAAACAAGTAGTCAACAGCATCGAGTAACACTATTAACGTAAGAGTTAAATATGGAAGAATAGAACGAAGTAATCACTCCAGCACTCGGTTCAATCCGCTAAAGAGCGATGAAGAGAGCATTTCGTGTAGCTACCTTTGAAAATGAGAATGAATGGAAAGAATAGGAGTGTCGCATCAAAACAGAAGGAGAAGAATCCACTCCAGTGGATATTAGGATGCCGAAGGAGGAGAGAACCGCCAAGCCAAGGGTTAAGGAGGTGCCACTTCCAGAGCAACATCCCCAATGCATAAATATGCACAAAGGAAAAGGAAGAGAGGCAGCGAAGAAGAGGACAGCGGAAGCCACTCAACGTCGTTAAGATTACTCTGGGTGGAGACGGCAGATGAAAATGTGCTCTCTTGAGGTCTGAAGAAGATGATGAATAGGGATGGCGTCCTTATGATTTGATTTAATTTTTTCTGTGATAAATGCTATTAAATATATTATAAATCGTTGTAGATTAATGTACATCTACATCATACCCCGCAAGCCGCCTCATGGGCGTGTGGCGGGGGTTGTTAGGTCACCACCTATAAAAGGGAACAAAACCACATGCAATGTAGTTTCAAAAGAAAAGGAAAATTATTAGTGTATCAAAAGTTATAAGGAGTACTGAACAGGGTACACGGAAAAAACCTTCAACGTAGTTTTGGCATTAGCAAAACATAAAATAAGTGGATGTTTCCATTTCCATAACGCACCTTTACTCGTGAAGGAACGGGAATGGCTACGGAATAGTACGAAATTAACGGCATTATAATATCACACGTTGTGTTTCGTTGCCTAGTGCAAACTAAATCTTTACCAGCCCTATTTTCTTATCCAAAATGTATAATAGACAAATTTTCGGAATGATATTCCTATAGGATACTGGTTCTTTTTTACCTTTGATTATTCTCAATAGCTTCAAAGTGTAGAAAATAATCTCAGGTCCTATCGGTAAGAAAAATTAATATCCTTTATAGTCCCCCAGACCTCTGTAATGTGTAGTGACTGTTCCCACTACGAGATGAATGTTGAAAACAATTCGTTGTTTACAATTACAGTACACAAAATAAATAAAAAAAGGTGAGAATCATAAAATGCGCAATAATCATTGAATTAGGCACGTCCTAATTAGAGAAATATTTTATCCCAGAAATGTAGGTACTGAGAATATTATGAGATCTCGGGACAACATTTCACCGTATTGATTTGGCAAGGCACTAGTTTAAAGAAAACCCAGAACAATGCATTCTGATAATTTTTGGTGGCACAAAAAAGTTAAATATTTGGAGATAAATTACGGTGCTGCGATCCACCAAGTTACTGAGCGACACGGTTGACACGCCAGCGATGTAGAACGAACGCATCAGTGTCGACCAGGATATCGGCAGGGGCATGAGAAAGGTCAGCCGTGCCGGCATTTCGTGTCGCGGGCGCACCAAGCAGGGAATCCTACGCCCAAAAACCCGAGGAGACACCAATGTGACCCGGACGTGCCCTCTCCAATGTTAGTGACTCTCCCGAGGGCCAACGCCGCCAATCATCTGCTCCACGCCCACACCTAGCGACAAGTGATCACCTGTTGGCCCCCGCCGCCTTCGTCCTTCGCGGTGATGACCCCAACACTATCCCACCTCGACCCATTCCTCACCTTGCACAACATTTGCACGCCGTGCTGTTTCATCTACTGGTACGTTCACGCAGTTTGTCTGTCAAATTTTACAAAGCGATTCCGATAGTGATAATTCGAATTTGTATTCCACTCGTTCAGAGATGGATGTCTCAAGCCTTTCCACGATGATTGCACCTGCACCTATAAAAATGGCAAACAAACCCTTAAACTTATAATTATTTATTTATATCCCTTTCGTTGTCGTTTAGTCGTTGGCGGCGAAAGAGTGGGTTTAGTAAAAATTTTCAAATAGCAAATTTGTTTAAATTATTCTTTATTTCAATTTGGACGAATGCTTTAATTTTTTAGGTAGGGTCAGTTTCATTGTATACGTAACGCATTATTTCAAATTGGCTAAAGAGAGATTTCTAAATAAAACACACTCTACTTTCTCCATGCGAGGTGTAGCTAGATATTGCTAAAGGGACGCTTTTCACTCCTTATATAATCGCGCCTCACATAATGAATTGCTAGCAAATTGTCGTAAAATCCATGATTTACGAACTTTCTTACGATGAACATTTCCTTTTTGTGTTGATAATATTTTATTAATTTTAGTCTAATTAAAACATAGGTGTCATATTCAGTATTCATGTCAAGACTTAAAGCACTGTTATAAAGTGGTAAATTTCCTAACGGCCAAAATGAAAATAGCACAGATGTGTAACAACCAGTGATGCTTTCGCCCATGGGATGAAATGCTTCTAAAGGTACGGTAGAGACAATTTCGCTCGATGAACTTTCACTAGGGTAAAGTGGATGGCGGTCTAGGGTACACCCGATCCCAATGCATAGCTGGCGGTTGTTTTATCAACTCTTACCCCTAGAGAAGATGCGAAGAGGTAAGTAAACATCCATTTGGGTCACTTTGTCGTAGCGATCCGAATAGTGAAAAATACGGAAAATGTCAAAAATTTTCCCGCTGTAACGGAAATGTCATCTAGTAGGTTTTTTAGTAAGATGAGTTAATTTCAAAGTTATTTCCAACAAAGCAAAGTGTTGTGGAAGTATAGGGAGGAGAATGTTGTTTCAAAATTTCAGAAATGCAACACCTGCATCGAAAAATGCCCCCACGAATATTGCACCCACAGATTTACATCTACATTACAATTATACAAGTTTCGTAAGTAGTCACATTAGATAAAATATTGGAAAGCTGCCAGAAAAAAATTTAAAAAGTCTAAATAGATTTACACGTACAAATAAACACATGCTTTAAAAATGCTCTTTTCGCATGATGGCTTTTAACTCACATTAAAAGAACATATGATGAGGTAATAACTGGACTCAGATATATTTATTAATGGAAAACAATATGACTCCGCATGTATCAATTTCAATCAAATTAGAAAGATTAAATGTTTAATAGATATATTTAAGATGTCACATTTCCACGAAAAATAGCGGATCAAAATAACAATGTCCGACCGCGGTAGGGGTCATATTCGGGTCAAAATTAGTCGTGTGTGTCCCTCATTCACCCCTTGCCACACACCCTACCGATGGCTTGTAGGGTACTAAAATATCTAAAAGATTTATCTAAAATATCTAAATACCTTCGAGTGCGCAAGCCTTCACGTGTTTTTCATTTTTCTATGAGTACGTAACCATTAAGTTCATTATATTAAAATCCAAACACCATTCTGTACGCCATTTTTTAATATTGCTTGAGTCTATGTTTAGCATTTCACAATCTATGTCATTTGCTATTTTCCTATATATTACAGTGTTTTCGATAAACAGTCTTATATTGTTTTTGGCATTTGAGTTGGTATCATTGATATTGCAAATAAAAAGTAAGGAGCCTACGACGCTATCTGGAAAAATGCCCGAATATAATTGCGCATAATTAGAACTTGAACCATCTAACACAGCTTTTTTCTTACGATTAGTTTAGTACACCAGTTTATTGCATTATCGTTTATTCTATATCCTCGCAACAGGTATATCAGTTTCTTGCGTGGGACTTTATCAACGGCTTCTTTTAAATAAAAAAAATCTACTTGATTATTCCTTTCCCCCGAATGCAAAATATCGTGTCCAAATAATCACGAATGTGTTTCATAAGATCTCCCGTTTCTGAATTCGTGATACTTGCTGGATGGAAAGCTGCAACACTCTACATTTCTCTAAAAACCTCTTATGACTCTAAATCCAACTCCCACACCAGTACAACAAGTATGAATAACATTGATCCTACACCGGCTTGGTTACGTCTAATCAGTAAAACAACTCATCCTTCTAGTTCAATACACTTCGCACACAGAACTCTCATCCCGCAGAGTATTCAATATTAACGGGCCAAGACTAAAGTACCCACTCCCACTACTATCCCCCCCCTTAACCCATATTTTTACTCATATCTTCCACGCCACTGCGTCTGAACTCAATACGCTGAACTAATTAATACCTAATATTATTGTAGATAATCCACCGGTCATGTTAGGTATTGAATGGATGCAAGCTGCCAAGTAATTTTCTTACCTCTCTCTAACAAAACAGAACCCAACATGCTACTCTAAAATGAGACCCTCTTCAACTCCGTGTATTTCCTTCATTAATTCCAACCATTCCTACTCTATTTTTTCCCCTTCCTCGTTTGCCCAACATTCTCCCCTCTGTCACAGTCTTTACCATCCTACTGCCAATCAATATTTTCTGCATCCATTTTTCCTCTGTTCTTATGATTTCGCCCAAAAATCTCCTTCTCCTCTCCAAACATGCCTCGCACTTACGTATTCCTAAAATTACTCAAATAGTTCGTAAATATATCGTTTATTTAGATTTAGAGAAAACCCTGTTAATGAAGAAAACAGGAACGCTATACACGGTTATGTCTATTATCAGGGCCAAATATTAATACGATGTCTTTTTCTGTCCATTGACCACTCTATAAAACACAATTTATATAATATCTAAAGTAAATCCTATGCATGAGGTTTTACGGTGTAAATAATATTATTGCTTAGAATCGTCATGCTATATTATCACTATAAATGATTCTATCGAAATGAAAACAACCATAAAATAGCGGTAATCAAGCAGGGAAACTGTGCATCATATAACCATTCTTGCTTTTTGAATAGAAGGGCATCTAAATCAGCATGCTTAGTCATAATATTATGAACTAGGAATTACGCTTATGAAGAACGCATTTCACGGATTTATTTGGACCACAATTTATGGAATTAATGATTTGCTGAGACTTCTGGAGCCACCAGATATTCTTCTGGAAGTCATACCTTTCTCAAAATCTAAATTTCCATAGAGTTTAGTTTCTAGAAGCACTTCCTGAGGTAGAAGTGCCATAAATGAGGTCGTAATCAAGGTCAAGAAAAAAAATTACCAGTTTAGTGTAGGATAATACTTTTCCCTAAGCTGTGCTATCTTAAACATGTCAGTCGTAAAAAATCATATCGTTTTGTTCTGTTTTACTTCATGGAAAATGTCGGTGCAACATTTCAAATGATTTTTAATTCTTCCTATGTGCAGTAAAATTAGTGGGAGATATGGGTGTAAATATTCAGATGAAAACAGTTCACGGTGGCTAGTTGGTTTTCAACCAGTCCTCATTATACACTACATGACTATAGTTTTGGGAAAACTAAATACAGTGAATGTATCGCTTATTATTAAACGTGTTTTTGGTCAAAAGTGGCCTTGTGAGTAACCAACCCCTACCACACACCTTAGAGGTACCTTGCAGGGTTCTATGCAATAAGTAATTTAAAAAAAAACATTTGTTAATTCTGCTAAACATTGTACTCGTTAGGCTAACGACGATATATACATTATAAATACATATTAATTTTGTACAATAATCTATAGACATATATAACATATAAAAGTTCCTTATAATAAACTACTCACTTAGCTAGAAGCATATGGCATAGAAAAAATATCCTGGGCAGGATTAAAACCTTTTTGAATGGTCGTGCACAAAGAGAAGTTATAAAAAGAGTTCGCTCTAGTGCAGTACAAGTAAAAGTCATTTCCGCAGGTGTTCCGCAGGAAAGTGTTTTCGGGCACCTTATATTCCTTCTTTACCTTAACGACATGAACTCCGTAATCACTAGTAAAATACGTTCATTTGCCGACGATGCAGTGCTTCACAGAGATATCAGTAATCCGGAGGATAGAGCACCTTAAGAAGATGACCTAAATGCTACCCAACGCTTGTGCAACACATAAACATTAGAATCAAACCTAAAAAAGTGCGAAGTTATGCATTTTTGGAAAAAGAGAAACCGCCTCACGAACGCCCACCGCATCAGAAACACCAAAATAGAAAGTTTAGATTCATTTAAAAACTTTGGCGTCGCTCTCACAAATTCTCCTGGGTGATATATATCGTATACGGGGAATATACGAATTTCCTAGCAAAAGCGTTAGGATTTATTAGAAAAGTGTCGCGGAAATGTGATGAAAAGGTTAGAGATAAATGCTATCCTTCGCTCTTTAGATGTCATTACAAATATGGTGCTAATATGTGGTATTATCATGAGATTGGATTGATTGCCGAATTGGATCTCGTGCAGCGTATCAAAATAATTAAAATATCTGGGTTCGAAATCACTCACGGAGTCAAGGCTAAATTAAAGATTCAATCTTTTCAAAACAATGGGAATATGTCACTTTCGAACGATGTAGAGAATTGTTTATTGGCCTCTTTGCTTTACATTTGGAGAGATCATGCCAATAAACTTCGAGAAAATGTGCAGAACAAATAGATTTAAGATGTCATTGTTCCCACGACCGACAAGGGATCATAATGAAATAACGTTTGTCCGACCGCGCTAGGAGGGGAAAGAGTTTTGGGTCAAAGGTAGTCTGGTGTGTAATCCCCCATGCCACACACTCTAGTGGTCTCACTCAGGGCACTAAATAAATAAATAAAACAGGCTTCTAACTTTGCAATTTGCTTACTACGAGGTACTTTGTCGAAAGCCCTTTTAAAAATTCTAGAGAAACCGCAGCCACCGAAACATTTCTCTCTCCCGAAGTAAGGATATAATGAACAAAAAGTAAATGTTGTCTCTCGAAGGATTTACTCTTTTAAAACCGTGCGTTTTTTCATCAATAACTCCTATTGATACTTAATTTGATATTTTAGCACCCTGCAAGCCACCGCTACGGTATGCAGGGGGTGAATACACACCAGACTAACTTTGACCCGAATATGAACCTATCGCGGTCGGACAATTTTATTCTGATCCCTTATGGTTCGTGCACAAAATGACTTCTTAAATCTATCAGTGCTACACTTAATCTCTCTCATTGTATTCACACGATCTTTTCTACCGTAGTACACATTTTCAGCACCATTATTAAAGAGATATCCTTCAATTTTATACAAGAGATTTAATCTGTAATTTAATCGTTCTAAGTGAGTGATTTCCAACCTTGAACTTCTAATAATTTTGATGCACTGAGTTGCTTGTCATAACAATGTTTTATAATTCTACCTCCTCTACGCTGCACGCGATCCGATTCAACAATCAATCCAAATTCGTGAGGCCTAACCAGCAAAAGATAACATTTCATTTTGATCTATTATCACACCAATACTCTTATAATAATTCCTAATTTTTGGTTAACTTGTCCACATATTCCCCCATATAGTATGTTTTTCACCCAGGAGAGATCGTGAGTGAGAGTAACGCCAAGGTAGTTATTAGAGTTTTCACATTCCATTTTGGTATTTCAAACGCAGTAGGCGTTCGGAAAGGAAGGACTGTCTCCGCCACCTCTGCACATTTTTTCCAGCGACACGGCCGTGACCGGTACGCGCCCTGGAAGGCGTCTTCGGGGACCTCTCACAAGACCGTCACTGTTCATTGCATCTCTTCTATGAACGAAAAACGGAACTCAAAAGTCCTTCTTTCCAATGCATCACATCAACAAAATTAGAGAGATTGAGCGTAAATAATAGATTTAAGATGTTATACCTATATCTCTCGCAATTCCCTAGAGATCAGAATAACGTTGCCGTAACGCGCTAGTGGGAAAGATATTCACATGAAAATTAGTCTGGTTCATTTTTCATTCGTCTGGTTCAATTCACCCTCTGCGACACACATTAGTGGCGTCTTGCAGGACAGTAAATATACCAAACATTAAGGAAAATATCACTATGTTGTATTATTGCAGTTGTAAAATTTTTTTTCTCCTATTTCCATCCATCCGTAATTAGCATTGAGAAGCACGCTGTATAAATATTGTCTCACGCTCATGAGTTCCGGATGGAACGGCCATTATATTTCTCTGCGTAACCATGTAAATTCAAATACATCATTATTAAGTACTGTTCTTACCCCGCGTGAGATATAAACACATCTTCCAGTCAATAAGTTCAACTTTTTCAGTAGTTCCCTCCCAAAGGCATAATATGATACATTAGTAACACCGCAATAGAATATGTAGACTCGTTTAAATACTTATGCGTTACACTCACTCACGATTTCTTCTGGGTGAAAAACATATGGGGAATACGTGGAAAAGCTTACAAGAAATTAGGATTTATATGTAAATTGTTTGGGAAATATGATGAAAAAGAGAAATGTTACCTTGCACTCGTTAGGCATCATTTAGAATATAGTGCTTGCAATGGGATCCACATGAAGTTGTATTGATTGTCGGATTTGATCGCGTGCAGCGCAGAGGAGCAAAATTTGTTAAACGTTGTTTGAATAACTGCTTAGTGTATTGAAATTACTAGGGATAAGAGGCTGGGAATCACTCACTCACGAAGATTAAATTACAGATTCAAACTTTTGCATAAATTGGAAGAAAGTCTCTTTAACAATGACGTTGAAAATATGCTATTAGCCCCAGCGTACTACAGAAGAAGAGATCATGTAAATGAAATTACAGAAATTAAGTATTGAACAGATGAATTCATGATGTCATATTTCCCACGAAGGATAAGGGATTAGAATGGAGTTGTCCGACCACACTAGGAGGAACATAATTTGGGGTCAAAATTAGTCTATATGTATTCACGCCCAGCAACACACCATAGTGGAGATTTGCAGGGTATTAAAAAACTACTAAAAACTGTCAAATAATTTTGTATCTCGAAAAATAATATTTACGACCGACAGGTGACGTTCAGTTTTCGAGGGTGGAACGGAATCGTGAAAAAAAAACATTTTTGAATAAAACTTTTGCCGAATAACTCCGGAATGGTAAATGGTACAGCTGAATGGATAAAATACCAGGTTGCTGAAAGGATGGAAATACTTTGCACACCCGTTCGTTGGAGAAAGAAAAAATTAAATGTTTCTCGGAATCGGCAACAGATCACTGATATGGCGAAACGAACGCAATTTTCGGGTTTTCAATTAGGGAGAATTCACTTTGTGTCCGAGGGTTATTGAACAATTTAATATTTCTCGAAATGGATAGCGGGTTTCAATCAGCCGGTAAACCGGAGAACAATTCGTGTAAGACTGCCATCCTTCAGGTTTGACCAGCCCTTGAATTATGTAGCCCGAAAGATAATTTTTACGACAGTGCCTTGAGTTTTAGTTTTCGAGGTTAAAATGGATTCGCAGAAACAAATGAATGTTGGAAAGGCACATTTTGCCAAATATCTGGAGAACAGGTACAGAGAAACGGGCGAAAATTTTGCTGTTTTCTGTAGGGGGCATCATTATAAACAACCTTTCCCGTTGGTGTAAGAAAAAATCGTTTTTTTTTTATTGGAATCGGCTAAGGGTTTCCTACAACCCTTTAACGGGGTAAAATATCGAGCAAGAGTGCTCCCAACTTCAGGTTTAGCCGTCGAGTTTCAGTTTTTGAGGTTCTGATGAAATCGTAAAAAAACACGATTTTGGAAGGAAATTTTGCCTAATACCTGGAGAACGGTAGGACATACGACAAAACGGGTGAAATCTTACGGGCGATTTCTTATGGATGGCATCACTTTCACACCCTGCTCCGATAGTGGAGCACAAAATTATTTTTTTCCAAAATCGATACCGGGTTTCCTTCAGTCCTTTCTTAATGGAGGAAAAATTCGAATACGAGTGCTTTTTCCTTCAGTTTGAACGCACTTTTGAAATATCTATCTCCGAAAATAATATTTACTGTCGTCCGATGAGTTTTCGACGTTCTAATGTAATCGCGAAAAATTACGAAATATTGGAATCACATTTAGGAAGAGATCACGTTGGGCATCCTCAATCCTGTGGCCCACAAAAATGAATTTTTCTCAGAATCAGTTCCTCATTCCAGACAAACCGTAAAGGTGGAAAATATTCTCGCAACTTCTCCTTCCTTATATAATTCGTTGTCTCGGGCGTGACTTCATGGAATCGACACAATGAAAAGAGAAACTTTATAATTCCACATAGATTTATTAGACGGACGACCTAGGTTTCGACGTGGCACGTCATCATCAGGTACATTTTGCAAAGAAGACAGAGAATATATAGTCACACAAAATTTGGGGGGGAAGAGGGGGAGAGATGGGGGAAGGGGGATGGAGGAAAGGCGAGAAGAGAGAGACAACTCCCTGGTCTGAGGAGAGGGTTAGGGGGTGGAAGAGGGGAAACCCCAGGGGGGGGAGGTTTGGCCCGGAGGTGGTTAAGGGGGCTGAGAGCATAGGGACTAGAAGAAAGGAAAGGATTAGGAACTCCGTAATCTAAGGAAGGGGGAGGTAGTGTAGGGGACGCGAGGGTCAGGAGGGAGAGGGGAATCCCGAGTATACGTAAAAACGCTGTATAAAGAACCGGTAGGGGAGGTAAGGTAGGTGAAGAATCATGAGCTGTGGAAGGAAGGAAGGTCTATGACGCACGATTGGTGTTCCTTGATCCTTTCTTTAAACTTTCTCCCAATCTGGCCGATGTATCCTGCTCCACATTGACAATTTAATTTATACACGCCACTTTTCTCACTTGGAGGAATTCTGTCTTTGGAATGAGAAATTAAATTCCTCATGCACCGTTTGTTATAAAACGCTAGTCTTATTTTGTCTTTGGGGATTTTTCTGCATACCCTCATGGATAATGGGCCTAAATAGAGAAACCTTCTCCATTGAGGACTTGATATATCGCTAGGTATAGACCCATAAATACAGTTTCTGGCTAACTTGGACATTTTCCTATTATAAAGTTTGTCTATTAATTTTCCGGGTAGCCATTGTTCACTGCTATTGTATTAATAATATTAAGTTCCTTTAAAACCCTGGAAACGGTCATTGGTATTGAAGTTAGTCTATCGATCATGGAATGAAATGCTGCAAGTTTTTGTGAAAAGCAATGTCTGGAGGTGAAGTGAATAACATGGTCCGTGTATGTGTCTTTCCTCTCCTTCCTCCACGTTTTACCCGCCCTTGAAATCTGTATCTAGAAAAATATTTTTGTACCGTATGGTAAATTTTAGTCTTTGAGTTTCTATTTGAATCGCAAAAAATGGTTTCGAAAACACAAATTTTGCCATATATTTCGAAAACTGTTGGAGATACGATAAAAGAAGACGACATTTTAATAATTTTTGGCAGAAGGACATCACGTTGTGTACCACCTTCCGTTGTTGCAGGTTAGTATTAATATTTCAAATTATTAATTCAAGTTTCAAATCATTAATCAAAGTTAATATTTCCCGGAATCAGCAATGAGTTTTCTTCATCCCGTAAACGAAAGAAAAATTCCAGTAAGAGTGTTACTTCCATCAGGTTACATCCACCTTTGAAATATGCACCCCGAAAAATAATTTTTACTACCTTCCGGTGAGTTCATGTTTTCGAGGTTTTGATGGAATCACGAAAAAACACGATTTTGGGGACACATTTTGTCAAATATCTCCAGAACGGTATGAGATACGTAGAAACGGACGAAATTTTCGGCAATTTTTGTTGAGGAGCTATCACATTGAGAAGCCCCTTCCCATGGTGCACGATAAAACAATTTTTTTTGTAATCGTCACTGTCCTTCAGCCCATGAACGGGGGAAAATTCAAGCAAAGGTTTTACTTCCTTCAGGATGCGCCCGCCCTACAAATATCTACGTATCTCGAAAAATAAGTTTTATCACATTCTAGTGAATTTTATTTTAAAGAAATTAGAATCGATTCGCGGAAATTCTAAGAGAGAGAATTAGGCCCGAACTTTGGTTGAGTGGCGAGTGATATTTTCCTCTACGACAACGCGCCGTCTCAATGATCTCTCAGAACTCAAAAGTTTTCATCCAAAAACAAGACCGCTGTGCTTTCCCCACCCACCCCATTCACAGAACGTGATCCCATGTAACCTTTTCCTGTTCTACAAACAAAATACCCCACTGAAAGGAAAAAGATTTGCCACAATTCCAGAGCTAGGGAAAAATCCGGAAGAGGATGTTATGAGCATTCCCGTAAGAGGCGTTTCAGGCCTCCTTAAAGAGTGGAAACACCGTTGGGTTAAGCGTACAGTAAGTTGGGGAAGAGACTACTTTGAAGGGGACTCTGACCAATAAATTGTTGAAGTACTTTTTATAATAAAAGCTTCAGGAAGTTTTTGAACAGCGGCCATTTCATAAAATACGAGCCAATATTCAATATTAAAATGTAATTGAGTACTTATTGCATCTTCAATTGGGTACAGTAAAAGACGATACTATTCTTCTTCGAAAGGGATGCCATTAGAAAAACGGATTCGCGACCGTGAACATTTTCTATCGGTTATATTGGTTATCAGTGCTATCCAGGATAGAGTTTCAGTAAATGAAATTAGCGGAAGGTGAGATTATACAAGGCTATGAAATTTGTCACATGGCTTGCAAAAATATTGAAGCAAGCTTGATTACTTCCATAGCTTAACGTAGAATTCCAAATTCAAATTTGCGAAATAATTCCATTGCGGAAACCATTGTGCTTAATATTTCCAATGAATATGTACATAATTTATTACATTAGATGAATGCTAGCAAAAAATTGAAGTGTCATATCAGTTTCATTAAATAGCGTGAAAATCTACGCAGGAAGGCATTAAAAAGTGTGTTAGGACAGGAATATATAAATGGTATTTTACGTTGGAGAGGAATCGGACTTTTGATAATTATAATATTGATAGCCTAAAGGAATTAAATGAAATATTACCTTCGCTATCATGAAAAAAATAAAATGAAGCATCTGCTCGTGAATAATGTGTCCCGCAACAGAAAACGAAAAAGAAAGACTCCAGCATCAAACGAATTCAAAAAGAGCGCACAGTCATGGTAAGGAAACAGCCACGCCAATTTCGACTCTCACTTGTCTCAGGAAGAGGCGGTACTAATTCAAGGCCTGACCAACCCCGATTTCCTTCTCTCGCGAAATTCGTTCGAAAATCGGTTGGTCGCCAGGGGAGGGAGGGAGGATCCGCGACCTCGAGAGCTTGTTGAAGGTCACTTTTAGGGACGGGAAGTGTCTATTGAAGCATTGTATAGAAACTCAAATGAACTGAAATAGCAACTGAAGTTTAAAAGTAGGTTTAGGAAAACAGTACATGAGAATAAATCCAACCACACGAAACGAAGGGTGGAGTTTTTAAATCTAAAACCCTGTATTTGCTATCTCGTATCGTCTCCGGGAAGAAGAGGTCTTCGAAAAGGGAGTCGGTTACTTCTGGAATCTATTTCCCGAATTTTATACACATGATTCAAACGACCGATTTATGTTGGAGTGCGAGTGATTTCCGAGCCTTTGGTGCTGAAACATTTCCATCTGAATTTATTTAGTCCAACCTAGCATTGAATCGTCTTTCTTTTAATGATTCCCAACCCAACTCCAAAAGCATTGCAGTGACGCCTTTTGCTTTATCGTAAGAGTTTTTAACGAAACGGGCTACCCAGCGTTGAACATTCTCATTTTCCCGAATGAGGCCTTTTCCACTCGGATCACCACACAACATGCATATTCTAAATGAGGCCTTACATGAGCGTGAATGATTCCATGAGCATGATTCGTTACATTCTTCTGCATTGTATTATTTTGGATGTAGTTCCTTCGATTAAGAGGTAGAGTTTTTTTCAGATTTTAAATCATGAATGCGCATAAAAGCATATACCTGAGTCCCAAGTTGCCTCGGTGTGGCTAGGCGAGGGGAGAGGATGTCGGGAGGGAAAGAGAAAGTTACGGACCGTAGTTGGATGGGCCTGCGCAGGTTAATCCATGGACTTTGAAAAGTAACCAACGCCCATATCGGAACACAATTGGTACAACATCTTTTCTCATATTCAATTTAAAATGTATTACGTAGACTAGAGTAAGAATATCCTTACTAAATAATTACAAACGGGGGAAGTATATTTTACCGAGATCAAAACTTTCATCCTTGGCACCAATCTTGGATATTAGCATGGGTTAATACTACGGGCTCTTTCAACGAAATTAACGTTACATTATATTTCTCGCCTTAAAATGGACTTTTAATAAGATTTTCACACAAAAGGGTATATTTAGTCATTCCTATCACTTCTGGCTGTTATATACATCGACACAATATCCCGCAAGGATGAGTGGCAAGGGTTGTTCATGCCATGAATCCACCAATCTTGTCACCTCTACACAAATAATAGTTTGACCGTGCATTCTAAAAAGGCTAATCACACGAAAGAAGGTGCTTACATGCGATAATATTCAATAACAGGATACGTATGTTCACTTACGGGCATGATGAGCAACCAGACGGGAAATATGCGGAAAAGCTAACAAAAATTAAGATTTATTAGAAGAGTGTTTGAGAAATGAGATGAAAAGGTTAATGAGAAAAATTAACTTTCGCTCGTTAGGCCTCATTAAGAAAACGTATGCTGCTAATATATGGGATCCTCATGAATGTTTCCAAATTGGATCGCTTGCAACGTTAAGGAGATAGATTTGTAAAACGTTGTTATGACAAAGTGAGTCGTGTTTCAAAATTACTTGAGGATCTAGGTTGGGATCTCGATTTTTCCCTCGTTTCAAGGTTGAAAGAAACCCGGCGCCACATCCGGGAAACTTAATATTTATCTGCGCTACCGCAAGAAGATGTCACAAAGTGACGCCCTCCCCCAATTTGAAAATGTTCTCCGTTTCGTCATGCCTTTTACCGTTATCGACATCTTTGGCAAATTATCTGTTATCAAAACTCGAGCCCGGTTCGTGTCCCGCGGCCCGTCGGAATACGGCTTCTTGTCTTGTGGAAGGCGTATTGCGCCGTAAAAAAAGTAGAATTTAAGCACGCGAGTGAGAAAGCAATGTTTGGAGTAGCATGATAGTGGGTGTCTACATCTACATCTACATAAGTACCCTGCGAGCCACCAAAAAGGTGTGTGGCAGGGGGATGGTGTGTGGTGTGGGTGTGTTTAATGGATGCCAGTGATAGGTGTGCCAGGAGGAAGACAGCCGGGGGCCATCAGAGCAGCTCAGGCAGTATTAGCACAGTACCTCATTGAAATGAATGAATTAAAATATTAATTCTGATATCAACATGTTCTATAATCTGATACGAAAAAAGAAATTTTTCTTTTTTCATTCACGGACGAAAGAAAAAACAAAAGCATAGGTCAAGTAAAATCCATATACAAGTAGTACTTGTATTAGGGTAGCGGTGTGAAGTTTTTTGTATGCGGTTTTCCAGGCCAATCTGGAACCTGAAAAATCTGTTTGATCAAGTAATCCTATCTGAGTAAATCCAATTGTGTAGAGTTAGCCCGCGATTGCTGTGTCCGAGAGGTAGATGATAATATAAATGGTGATTACGTGATGTAACGGTGCAAATATTGGATAATCGAAAACAATAAATGGATAATATTGTTGAAAATTAAAGGAAAAGTCTAACTATGCAAACATTAATGCGAGAAAATGTGCCGACTTAGTGACTATCACATTGTAATACGTAACCTATGGTTTGAAAAGCCCGGTGTTATTCACCGTGGCCCAAGTTTAACAAGTTTGCTATGAGGTGTTTGGCTTTCGTCCTGTCAAAATGAAAAATATTAAGAAAGATATTTTCGGCGACAAAAATAATGAGATCGCGCGTGATTAAAATATATCTAGGGCAAATGAGATGAATGCATTTCGGAAAGCGTTAAGCGAATTGAAAAGGAAAAAGCGAAAAATTTGAACGAGAATCCAAAAGCATTTTGGTCATACGTAAGAGAAATTCAGTGAAATCAATCGACTGTTAATTCACTCAAAAATAATAAAGGCGAAAGAGTAAGCAGCAGTTTGGAAAAGGCTTACTTGATCCTTTTTATGCACACCATTCACATCTCGGGACTGTCTGATGGCCGCGGAGACAGTCTTACGCCGAATATTGCGGATGTAAGTTTCGGGATCTGGATCCTGGGGAGTCGTCGTTCCCCAGCTCCCCAGTGTATCCAGCAGGATCTCCTCCTTGAAGGCGCACCAAACTCGCATTTTATCAACCAGGGCGGCTTAATTGGCCAACTTCTTCCGACGTGCAGCGGCAAGGACCTTTTGAGGTGTGTCAAAACGTACTGTCTTCTCCATGACGTGTACCGTACCCTTGCACACTTTCCAGACGAAAGACAAGAAAAAATCTTATTATTAAAGAAAATCTCTTTACTTCAAGGTTTTAATTTCTTCTTAATTGTGAGGTTATCGCGTAGAATGGCTACTAAAATATCTTATTTGGTCTGATTCCATTTTGAAGAGGTGTTGCGGAATTTGGATAAACGAATTATTTGAAAAACAGCACAGTCATAATATTGCTTATAAAGGATAAAGTAAAATGAAAGAGGGGACATTAAATTGAGTTGATTTTAAAAATTTATTTTAGTGCTCTGCAAGCTACCGCCAATTCTTCGTCTGACTCTTGGAGTGAAAGGACGTGCCTCTCCGAGCTCCGGACCTCGCCTGCGACGCTGCTACCTGCACGCTGCTACCTGCAGAATCCCTTGCGACGCACCTAGAATAGCCGCCTAGTCCTAGCTATATATTAAGAGTAGTTTTAAGTAGTACATATTTCTATATATTTTAAATAACTTTATTTTATTTCGTTCTTTTATTGTAAGATAAAGTGTTTAGCTATATCGATAGCTATATTTTTACAAAGTTGATTGCTTCCCCGAATTCTGCTTATTGCCGTGATAGTAGATCGTTTGCTTTAGTTATTGTGTTATCCTTATTTTAGATAATTATTTTATCGTATATCCACTTTAGTATATATACCGTTTGACTATCTTAAATTATTACATTATATATTTCCCTTACTTTCCGTTGCTTACCACTAACGTCTTCGCGTATTGTTGTGATAGTGATATCGTTGTTTTTAGTTGTCGTGGCTTGCTTAAGGGATTGCAACAATATCATTCATACTGACAGTGAGAGTAAAGCCAACATTCTAAACGATTTCTTCCAAAGCGTTTTCACGAACGATGTAGCCACCGCGTATCTCCAAGAAACAATATATACTGAACCCATGGAAAAAATAACAGCGGACGAGCAAGGAAGTGTCAAATTGCTCAAAGATGGCACCAAACAAATCACTGGGTCCCGAAAACATACCAGCTTGGGTGATAAAATACTTAGCTCCTAACATCGCCCCGTACCTCGAATTTATATTTAACAAATCCCTCACCGAGTGCAAAGTCCCTAAGAATTGGAAAACCGCGCAAAAAACGCCTATTTTTAAAAGTGGTGACAGGGAGGACCCCAGAGGACCTCGGTGGTAAATTTCTTTAAGAGATCCACGGGATTTGTTTACAAATTAGCTGGAGTTGACCTTGAAGTAGTTGATACGGTGAAATACCTAGGTGTTACATTCACTAAAGACTTAACTTGGGGGACCCATATACATAAAGTCTGCGGGCAAGCATATCACAAATTAGGATTTATTAGACGCATTGTGGGCAGAAATGACTCCAAGATTAAGGAACGTTGTTATCATGCTCTTGTAAGGCCCCATTTAGAATATGCATGCAGCGTATGGGATCCTTGTGAAAAAGGCCTCATAATAATTAGTTATACTCAATTGCATGCGCTTTCACTAACCTCATGTGTGTTGTGTCAAAACCCTTCCCGCATGCCCGCATTGGAATGCCATTAAGTAATTTATTGCTGTTTACAGTATTGTTTGCTCTGCTTTTGGTACCCTAAATTTCCCCTTCCATCCCTTGTCCCTCCCCGTGGGCGAGTCCTCCTCCTACCTGCAGCTTTGGGCCAGATTCCACACCTTGGATAGGAGAGAGTTTTATGTAGCACGTTCTTGTGGTAGTGGTATTTCGCCTAGCTACTTACTAAAATCTAGCTTGCACGTTCCTGATAAATTTCTTCCTGCATCCTGGGGTACAATTATTTGTTGTAGTTAAGCGTATGTACTTGCATGCTTGTGTAGTGAAGGGAGGTGGATGTGCGTTCGCATGCACGTGGAATGATGGGATATGGATTGGGGTTTGCATGGGTGTGTTGGTTTTAAATTCGGTATTTCTTTTTTCCTTTTGGGTGGTGACCTAACACCCCCCGCCATACGCCCTTGAGGCGGCTTGCGGGGTATTATGTAGATGTAGATGAGATTAAATGCACTAAAGAGAATAGACAAGGAAGTACCAAGAGCGGCTGGTGATATAATTATTAAAACCATTTAATTACAAGTCGGAACAAAATTAAAAATTACACTAAACGCTACTTACTAAAACCTAGCTTGCACGTTCCTGATAAATTTCTTCCTGCATCCTGGGGTACAATTATTTGCTGTAGTTAAGCGTATGTACTTGCATGCTTGTGGAGTGAAGGGAGGTAGATATGTGTTTGCATGCGCGTGGAATGATGGGATGTTTCTATGAATTTGTGCACTGCTGTGGATTGGGGTTTGCATGTGTGTGTTGGTTTTAAATGTGGTCTTCCTTTTTTCCTTTTGGGTGGTTACCCAACACCCCCCGCCACACGCCCTTGCGGCGGCTTGCGGGGTATTACGTAGATGTATATGTTGCCGTGTTACCTTCTCCTTGCATATTTTTTTTAGCGTGTATTTCTTGTGTTAGATACTCGGTTCAACTACCTGAATCAAATCCTTCTTATGTAGTAGCGAATTTCCATTAAATTTAAGATAAATTATAAGCTTAGTGAATAGATTTGCGTGTGATATGCATGTGAATTTAGCTGAACACTCGTTAAGCTTCCCTTCTGTTTTCTGGTGTATGAGAGTTGCATTAATTTTCCTTGCTAGTTCCTAAGTATTAAACGCTAAATTTTGTCTAAGCGTAGATAAAGTTAACAAACCTAAGAGAAAGGTTTATTTCTTCAATAAAGCTGATTATGATAGCTTAAAATGTGAATTAAAACGCTCTTTTTTATATTTGACGAATTAAGCAAAACTAGTAGTGTCGAGGATATTTGGAATAATTTTCTTACGATAACACGTTCAGCAATACAGAGGTTCATACCTAGTAAATATATAAAAGAGAATAAGGAACCCCGATGGTACAACTCTGAAGTACGGAAATCACTTAGGCGGCAAAGGGTGTGCCATGCCAGAATGAAAAACGCAGTTAAAGATTCCTCCCCTGATAAAATCAACGAAACCATACAGAACTACAAAGCATCTAGGTCCACTGCCAAGAAGGCCTTCCGGAAGGCGCTAGCGGAAATCAAAAGGAAAAAATTAGGCGAACATTTGAACTATAACCCAAAGATGTTTTGGTCATACGTCAGGAAAGTGCAGGGAAAAAAGTCCACCGTAAACTCATTGAAAAACGAAAAGAGGGATAAAGTAACGAGTAGTTTAGATAAAGCCAACATTTAAAACTCATTCTTCCAGAGTGTTTTCAACATAAGCTCACAGAATATACCCGAGAACCTTCCGAAAACATTTCAGCAGTCAATGCAAGCAATCAATTTTTCCACCCGCGGAATAGAATTACTCCTTAAAAACATAAACCCCAAAAAATCTCCGGGACCTGATGAGATATCGGCGCGCGTGTACAAAGAACTGTCAGCTGAAATTACCCCTTATCTTGATATAATATTTAAGAAATCATTAGCAGAAGAAAGCGTGCCAAAGGGCTGGAAGGTAGCTTCGGTAACACCAATATTTAAAAACGGAGACAGGGAGGACCCCAGTAATTAGAGGCCAATATCGCTCACTTCCATTTCCTGTAAGATTCTTGAACACATCATTGTTAGTTCCATAATGAGGCACCTCGATAGCCAAGATTTATTGATTAATAACCAACACGGCTTCCGTAGGGGTAGATCCTGGGAAACTCAGCTCGCACTTTTTGTACATGATGTATTGAACTTCGGTGAAAGTAATATTCCAGTTGATGCGATATTCCTAGATTTTAAGAAAGCTTTTTGCAAAAATTGCTGGCGAAATTGGAAACTTATGGAATACACGAAAGTATTGTTAACTGGATTTACCGATTTTTAAGCGATCGTGTCCAAACAGTCGTCCTGGACGGTGTATCATCCGATACTGTCAAGGTCACGTCGGGTGTACCACAAGGAAGTGTCATAGGTCCCCTCCTTTTCCTTATTTACATAAATAACCTCAGTACCGTAGTTAATAGTAAGCTCCGTCTTTTCGCCGATGATGCAGTAATTTATGGGGACATTCAAAGTCACGAAGACAGAGTCGCATTATCCAACGACCTAGATGCAAGTCAAAATTGGTGCGATACATGGCAATTGGAATTAAATTTTTAAAAATGCGTAGTAGTACATTTTTGGGAAAAGCGTAATTCCCTCCCTTATAGCTACAAAGTAATACAAACCAAAATCCTTTGAATACTTGGGTGTAACAATTACTCACGATCTGTCCTGGGGAAAACACATACGAGAAATATGCGGTCGTGCTAATAAAAAATTGGGATTTGTGAAAAGAGTGCTAGGTAAATGCGACGAAAAAGTGAAAGAACGATGTTTGCTTGCCTTGGTCAGGCCCCACCTAGAGTATGCTGCCAGTATATGGGATCCTCGAAATATAAATTTGATTTCGGAATTAGATCGAGTTCAGCGGAGGGGAGCTAGATTTGTCAAACATTGTTATGACCAACACAGCAGCGTATCCACTTTGCTAGACAATTTAGGATGTGATTCTCTTACAAAGCGGTGTTTACAATATAGATTACACTTATTAAAACATTTAAAGATGGGCCCTTTTCCGATGACATCAAGAATATAATACGAACCCCAACGTATTACGGTCGAAGGGATCACGAATATAAGATTAGAGAGATATACTGCAAGACTGACAGGTTTAAAATGTCATTTTCTCCAAGAACGATAAGGGACCAGAATGTTTGTAGTCGAAATTCCCCAGGATATAGTTCATTACAATAAGTATTAACGTACAGGTTAGGGACTGCGCGAGCATATATATGTATATATATGCTTGTGTATATACATATATATTTTTTTTAGGTAATCTACCGGTTAAGGTAGGTTTTTGGATGGACACAACTATCAAATAAACATTTTGTGACTCCCCACCTAGCAAACTAATCTATATCAGGTCCCTCTTCATCTCGGTGTACTTCTTTCCTCCCTTCATCCCGTCCAACAAACCTATCCTGTTCGGACCCTTATCTCGCCTGCCCAACATTCTCCCCTCTATTACTCTCTTCAACATTCCACTACCGCTCAATACGCCTTTCATCCATTTTTCCTGCCTCCATAGGATTTCTCTCAACAAACCCCTCTCCTCCCCCACCATTTCTAGTACTTCCTCATTTGTATTCCTTTCGGTCCATTTCACCTTCTCCATTCTCCTCCACACCCACATTTCAAAAGCCTCCAATCTACGTCTATCCTCCTGCTTCAGCGACCACGTTTCCGCGCCGTACATAGCTACGCTCCATATCAGAGTTTTTACGAGTCTTTTCTTAACATCCCTACTTAACGTCCCCGTCATCAACTCCCTCCTCCTTGAGAAAGCCTCCTTGTCTAGCGCAATTCTTCTTCTTACGTCCCTACCACTTTGACCGTATTGGTCCAAAACACTTCCGAGATATGTAAACTGTTCTACCTGCTCTATTTTTTCCCCGCCTATTTTAATATTTAGCTTAGCCTTTTCATATATATATATGTATGTGTATATATATGTATATATGCATGCATGTATATGTATACATATTTTTTCTTGCAGGTTCCCCCCACCTTTCCTCACCTATTTGATAACCCCAACCCCCTCATCCCTTACCCTTCCCTCATTGTGCTACACCCCTTGCCACACACCTTTTTTGGTGGCTCGCAGGGTATTTATGTAGATGTAGAAGGATAGTAAACCAGGTTTTAATACACACCAGCCTAATTTTAACGCGAATATGACCCTGCCGCGGTCGGAAAATATTATTCTGATCCCCAGATCTGCTGATTATGATGATAATAATGCAGAAATGAGCACAGTTTGTAGCAAGAGAAAAATAAATCGGTCAATACTAATGAAACTAATAGTTTCTGTTTCAAAAAATAATAAAAAAGAGAAAAAATATATGACATACACATTCTCTTGAGTATCGTATTATTATCCTAATGTTAAAACAAGAAATTTAAAACACATCGAATGGTCCCAAGAGATGAGAATAAATCCGAGTTCTAACTCAGTGCAAATATGCAGATTAAGGACTCCTCTCTGAACTAACACATCTCGTTTTATTCCATGCGGATATCAATTTCACTCAAAATTCCGCAAATTCGGACAATGGTTGCTCAAAGCGAGAAGTCATAAATTGGATGTTTTTACAGTTTAAATTGGACGTCAACAGCAAAGCATTTTTTTGCGGTGGCTTCCTGGGCATATTTTTTTAGCGCTACGAATGCAGCATTATCAAATGCGACGCACGGGAGGGAGGGTGCACTTATTATAGCTAAAGGTTGTTGTTGCTCCAAATGAAATGAACACAACATTCAATAACCAAAAGGGGATTAAAATAAAATCCTCAATGATTGAATTAAAACATTGGACCATTTTTATTTAATCATGACACCACTAATATTTCGAACGAAAGTGAAAATCAAATTGCCAAAATTGATGATTTATACCTAATAATTCTACGGAGGAAACATCAATAATTTAATGAGCTAGTTAAGGGCAGATACATATCAAAATATAGTTCCAAAGAATATTAATTTTGGCCATAAAAATATTTATCGCTCTCGCGTCATTGCAAATTGAGTTTTCCATTCATCTAAGTAAATGGTGTTGCTATTTATATAATGATATTTAGGAATCGTATTTTATGTTTCCTCCCTGTGTTTGAAGAACTGGTTTTACCGAATCTCCTTGAGGGGTTTTCGAATACGCAATAAAACTTCGTAAATTAGGGAAACTTTACAAAAATAAGAATATTTTTCAAGGTAATGACATATTTTAGGGCTAATTTTATTGTTCTAGTAAAAATAATTATAACATGTCGACCATTCAATTATTAGAATTCAAATATTAAATATTCAATCAAAGATTTTACCCATAAACCACTGTGACCAAAACATTTTTTCTGCCGATTTCATCTGATTTTAATATTCTGCATGAAATTTCATCAGGAACTTTCTCACGATTCACTTTCTTGTGGCAATCATTTCTTATTTTAACTATAACATTGATCTGTGGCACCAACCTACGGCAACAGATTTTAAAGTTTTCCATTATTTTCGGTCTTGCTTCACCAATGAGCCAAGCATCAGATCCGGGAAATGCCAAACTCCACCCAAATAATTTTGCCTACTGCTTTCTTGTTTGCTGTTCCTTGAGATACGTATTTGTTCTTCATCGTGAAGGCTTCCTTTGCTCGAACTATTCTGCGCTTGATGCCGGTAGAGCTTCTTCCGTCCCACGCCACTCAGCTTTCAAGGAAGGCAAAAAATATTCCACGTGTACTAATTTCTCTTCTTGCACAGTCTCTCCTTTCCCCATGCGAACAGTCCTTTACTTCCGTACTTTGAATTCAGTTTACTTCGTATCGGTTGTTTTACAAGGTTTACAAGGATCCTTATGAGTCGCATAGACTTAAAACATCTTAGAGATATGTTACAAAATTAGATTACTAAACTTTGAGAAAATTATTTAATATGTAAGATTAGAAAATGAAAATTCATATACAAGTACATAGAACATGAACATGTATATTTTTTTATACAATCTTGAAAATTATTTCCCTGAGTTAGGTATTATATTA
Organism: Hetaerina titia; assembly: GCA_037158775.1. Classification (NCBI taxonomy): domain Eukaryota; kingdom Metazoa; phylum Arthropoda; class Insecta; order Odonata; family Calopterygidae; genus Hetaerina; species Hetaerina titia. The sequence continues at coordinate 105,363,043 of CM073773.1, read as the reverse complement.
CAGACGGCTCTGTATATAATAAGGCGCTTTAAATTAAACATTACTTAACGAAAAAGAAACATTGAAGATTAATTTAATCTTTTTTATATAGAAGAATTTTTTTATTGAATATTTTCGCACGACCAAGCAATGGTGCTGTTTGGCGTCGCACTTATACCTACTGAATAACCTTCTCATATTTTCCTACGAAAAAAAATATTCGCCAATGAAAATATGGAGGCAGATAAAATAGTTGGGAGGAGCAAAAGTGGCATCGATCGTATCAAAAGGGATCGCTGAATGTGTTGTTGTTGAGAGCAAGCGGAGCTCCACTTAGTTTTTTGTTCCCGCCCAATGGCGGCCAAGTTTACTGCTCGACAGTCCTTCGAGAAATTCCCTGGATAAAGTTTTCACCACGGAGAAGAATGTCAGGATGGTTAAGTATTATGAGGAACGGAATGAGGACGGGAAATGAGCGTATAACTTCCACAAGTTCTGCTCTGACTTGAACATTGAGGAGGAAGGCCCTCGAAAACAATCCCCCTTTACAAAAAAGAGAGTCTTTGCAATAAGTGAAAGAGATGGAAGGCCGGAATTCTCCCCAAAAGAAGCCCAATAGTGTTAATGGAAACATTTCGGATTTGTGAGGCCTGTGGTTGTTTGTTTGGGGATGGAAATGCATTCGTCTTCTTAATACTGTTTTCTTTCTCTTTAGTCTTTTATGAACTTCTATTATTCGGTATTGAGACAACGTAAATTTTGGAATAATATCGAGAAGTAAAATCACGATCGGGGTTCCATTATTTTTATCTGTACTCATTAAAGAAATGTTTTTGAGCTAAAAGGGGAAAAAATCGTCAATAAGAGATGATGTATATTTGTATCCCTGGTTTAATATTTAAATCCCATTCAAATATTTAATGCAACAGCCAAGTTGGGTTTACCAGCATTTTTATCAAAGAGAAGCAGGTTTGTCCTAGAAAAATGATACAAAAAAACGTTACGGAAAATTCCAAAATATTTGTATTCATTTACTCAAATTAATTTTTTTCTTTTAATAGTACTGGGCATTCTCTGGAAACAATATAACCGTTACGTGTTACATCAGCTACTGGTTTCTATACTAAATAATACAAATATCTTAATTAATACTTAGTTTTTGCCTTAAAGTCACCTTCTAAACGCAACGACAAATATACTGAATAGTACACGAAAACACTATGATAAACCTCAAATGAACATGTAAGAGTACAACATGATTTTGAAAATTGTCCTTGAAAAAGGTTTATCGGCATCACTCGGCTCTCTATGCAGCGCAGCATTACTTCTTAGAATAGATCATATGGTTAAAACTTAGAATTTTAAATAATGAAGCTGAATTACAAGAACAAACCCAGTCATTTATCGGTATGATTTATTTTAGGGGACTTGTAAGGGATAGAAAATTATCTGGAAGATACGTCACGCAATTGCTTAGTGATGATCAAAAGCAATCGTGCGAAACGTTTCATGGTCGGTTTGCAGCCATTTCAGGGAAATCCGTAGCACTTTATGCATCACTTTATCACTGTGGACAAAACATGGATACACCACTAAACGCCTAAAACCAAGGAACAGCCCAAAAATGGCTTGCCTCCGGGGAAGGGGCACTAAATAAGATGAAGATCGTCCCTCGGCCGGGAAGGTTACGGCGATTGTTTCTTCAGTTTGCTAGGAATTATCTTAATTGCCTCTTTGGAAAGGAGTCAAAGTACTACAGATGCAAAAAATGAGTCATTATCAAACAGTTTGAAAACAGAACTAAAATAAAAACGTCCACTGTTTGCCAACAATGAGGGTCCTTTCCGAAGCTCAACAAATCAACTATCAATGTAGAGTATGACGAAATTTGTATCCCTCTCCTTACTGTAATCTACCATGCGTAACGCCTGTGTCCATCGAAAACAAAATCCGGTTGCTTAAGAGTAATTATTTCAGCCAGCCATACCATATTTAGTTCAAACTCAACGTCTCTTCGTTGCACATAAATGATGGTTAAATTTTTCATTACAACGTTTCATGCGCCTTCTTTTATATTTCGAATGTACCGATTTAGGTAAACCGACAAGAAACTATTCACTATTCATATGATGACAAAAATATGATCATATAAAATTTTGAAAGACTTGCATGCATGTCGAATAAAAAAAACTATCGGTGTTATTGATAATCTTTCAACAAATAGATGCGAAAATTATCAAATGATTGTCGAACGAATGGCATTCATTTAAATAAATACATGTATGCATATAAAAATACGCGGTAGTCCAGGAGGTAGTGCGTTGGACTACTGACCGGATGGTCCCGGATTCGATTCCCGGGCAAGCCACTCTGGGCGCCTGCAGCTCCACCCAAACCATGCGAATTTTTGGACACCAGATCTTCCTGGGAAACCATAACCGGCACAGGGAAAGGAACTGGTCCTCCTACCCTCATGTGTGAATTTCACACACCATACATACATATATATATATATATATATATATATATTCAATTGCGCTAGGCAAGGAGGCTTTCTCAAGGAGGAGGGAGTTGATGACGGGGACGTTGAGTAGGGATGTTAAGACAAGACTCGTAAAAACTCTGATATGGAGCGTAGCTATGTACGGCGCGGAAACGTGGTCGCTGAAGCAGGAGGATAGACGTAGATTGGAGGCTTTTGAAATGTGGGTGTGGAGAAGAATGGAGAAGGTGAAATGGACCGAAAGGAAAACAAATGAGGAAGTACTAGAAATGGTGGGGGAGGAGAGGGGTTTGTTGAGAGAAATCCTATGGAGGCAGGAAAAATGGATGAAAGGCGTATTGAGCGGTAGTGGAATGTTGAAGAGGGTAATAGAGGGGAGAATGTTGGGCAAGCGAGGTAAGGGTAGGAACAGGATAGGGATGTTGGACGGGATGAAGGGAGGAAAGAAGTACACCGAGATGAAGAGGGACCTGATATAGATTAGCTTGCTAGGTGGGGAGTCACAAAATGTTTATTTGATAGTTGTGTCCATCCAAAAACCTACCTTAACCGGTAGATTACCTAATAATAATATATATATATATATATTCGGTTTTGTTTGGAGTTACAAAATGTGTACTTGATAGTTGTGTCCATCCAAAAACCTACCTTAACCGGTTGATTACTTAAAAAAATATATATGTATATATATATATATATATATATATATATATATATATATATATATATATATATATATATATATATATATATGTATTTGGTATATGCAAAAAATCTTGATCAAAGCTTAACTAAGCATAGACACAAAATAGACCCTCATAAATATGGTTGACGTCAGGTGTGGGAGAAGACTCGATTGTACATATGTGTTTATATACATATATAAATTTATATCACCCTTATTGCGGTCCCTCTCCCGACGCGCGCTTAAACTTCATCCCCTCGCTCCGAGGATCGGAATATAACTTGGCCGTCATCTCCAGAGTGGCCGCCCGGCCTCTTCTCTCCCTTCCACAACTCCTGCCTCATCTCCCACCTACCCGATCACCGCCCCTTACCAATATATATATCCCCGGCCAAATCCCAGTCCACATGCCTCCCCTTTATACTCTTCACCCTCTCTTTCAGTGTCGTGCGAACCGCAGCTCCGTGTTCGTCGTCTCCCCCTACTCACCAATGCCTTAGTTTCCAAACCTACCCTTCTCCCGGCACCCCTGAACCCCCGTATTCACCGCTTCGCCCATCCGCTTTAATCCACGGATTAGCCGCCATCCGACGGAAAAGATGGTCGGCTGGGAAAGGGGTGGTTAAGTACCGGTGACCCAGGGGCGAGGGGCCAATTAATGGACTGGTCCGTTTGGTCGGATTTTTGGAGGGACAGACCATAGAGAAGATTTTCGCGAAAATTCACAAATGATCGAGACTTCGTTATTTCTCCTGCGCAAGGTCTTCCGTCAATCCGTTCGCTTCGAGCTTTTCGCCGAGCATTACTTATTGATTTATGGGGGAGTAAACGGGATTAAATGCATGGCTGGAAAGCCAAGTTTTAACGTCGTGCCCCACGACAGAGAGGAGAAACGGCCTACTGAACGGCCATCGGGTTGACGGCATGAGACAAGAATGGACGCTTAACACGCCTGCGCAGGCAGAGAAAGCTTTCTCGTTTCACCATTTGAAATCGCCCGATTAACGGGCGAAGCTGTCCTTCGCTCGGGGATCTTCTAACGACCCGGAATTGTGCCCAGCCTGGAATATGGCTGGCTCCCTTCGTCTCGTGAGTGTACTGGAGGTAACTCGCGTATTGCAAATTACAGACGATGCATTAAGAAATATGGCTCTCACGTAGCAGTCATTCTGATTCTGGGTCGACGATGTGCGTGAGCAGGAAATGGTAGCCTTCCGCTTTCGTCCGTTAGCAGGAGGGAGGACACGAATCAAGGATAATGAAAGAAAATTGAGCATCAACCAAACGAGTTTGAAGGCAGCTATCTTGAGTAAGCGAACATTTATTTTACTTTAGATGCAGAAAAAGCGAAAACATTTTCAACCGTTTCGTTTCCAGAAAGACATATTTCGACGTGTTTACAAATTTAGTATTAAGTTTGGTCAAAAGTTATCTCAGTGCGGAAACGCACCTATTAAATGAATAGGAGTGGAGACCAGGAGTCACATGTCCAAGTGATAATAGAATGAATATATGCAACTCCATGGGTGTAGGTTTGCAAGTATTTTTTTTTGGTTTATCAAGTGGTATTTTCCCATTGTACGAGTGGTTTTCTAACACCCCACTCCCCTTCGGCGACCCTCGAGGGATTATGTAGACATAAAAATATTAATCAAAATTTAATACATTTTATTAAAAATTCATTTGTTTAAGAATGTTTACGAATACATCTGTTACAAAATATAAAATTCCAAATGTATTCACAATAGTTCTACCATGTACAAAGATCTTTACTGTTTTTAGTTCTACCATGCACAATGATCTTTTCTACCAATATGGTACTAGTGAATTATACTACTACAGTCTATAGTATTTCAAAGCAATACATAAATATAGTGACTATTTGAGACTAATTTATAGTGAACAGGTAACACCGACGAAACACGTGAATTTTCTGGCATATCGAAATGAAAATTTCCATGTTACTATTTTCTGGTAACTCATATTTTCAGTGAGTAACATGCTAAATGCTACATTATGTCGAAACAAATCAAATAAAACAAAACAAATTTTCCAAAATTACTTTCAGTCAGTTTGAATATTATGAATATAAAAATAATAAATAATTACTGCTCCTAGAAACAACCTTAACGCCTCGAAAGCTGTCTTTTTAGCGAAAAGACACTGGTTAAACACAGAAATCAAACAAAAATACGCTAAACTTGCAAATACTGAAACTAAGACTTACAACCTAAACCTTAAGTTCACGAAACACTTCAATTTTATACAACTGCAAACATTCAACGAAAGACTACTAAACCTGGACACCATAAACCAACACAGACTGCAGAAAAAACTTAAAACTTTAGACCGAAAATTCCAAGCTATTTACAAAAATATTCCCATTCCTGAAAGTAAACCTAATCCCGTAAAAAATGTTATCTTAAACATTTCCTCCAAATATTTCACTGATGAAGAAAACAACATTTTGAACAAAGGCCTAAAACATTGCCTCCCATACAAATATCCCCCCACCGAAGATTTAGTTGTGGATATAGAATCGCACATTAAACACCTTTAAGATACCGAGAAACAATTCGTAAGACATGCCTGCCAATTACAGTTGAAACTTAATAGCACAAAACTTAACACTAGACCGCATAACGACTCGGTAGAACGCTCACTCAAAAAAGAACTTAGAAATAAAGACTGTTATTACATTAAGGCCGACAAAGGTAACACCACAGTTATACTCGACAAAGTCGATTATATTGAACGCATCGAAAACACAATCGCCGAAGGTCCATACATTAAAATACACAAGAACCCACTCAAAAAATGATTACAGACACAAAAACCGCACTTAATCACTGTACTACAATCATAGACAAAAAATCACGTTTCACCTTAAAAACGGAAACCCCTATGGTGCCTAAACTCAACACTTTGCCCAAAATACACAAGACTGGTAAGAAAATGAGACCTATCATTTCAGCTTTGAATTCCCCCACTTACAAACTGGCTAAATAGCTCACCAAACAATACAAACAATTAGGGTCTGAAGAAACTTTCGGGGTCAAGAACAGCAAAAATTTCATCGACACAATAAAAAACCTACGCACCCAGCCCCATTAGATTCTTGTTTCTTTTGACGTGGAACAACTCTTCCCGAGCGTACCCATAGATATTGCCCTTGAAAACATCGCAGACTGGCTAAACACAAAAGACATAACATCCATTGAGATTAAAGAATACGTTACTCTTACTAAAATTCGCATGGGTATAACATACTTTCAGTTCAACCAGAAATTTTACTAACAAACGCAAGCCTATGGGAAATCCTCTTTCCTGTTTTGTCGCTAACATCTTCCTACATTACTTTGAAAAAGACTGTAGATATACGTATGACTATTTCCCTAACACTTGGCTTAGATACGTAGACGACATTTCTGCCATTTTTGACACCAGAAATTGTGACATAAATGACTTTTTGGACCGGCTGAACAAAAAAAAACGATTCCATAAAATTCACATTTGAAGTCGAACAACACAACTCACTGCCTTTCATGGACATACTAGTAATTAGAAACCAAGAGTTCTTAGATTTTGAAATTTTTAGAAAACAAACCCACTCTGACAACTACATCAAAGCAGATCCACACCACCCCTTCCAACAAAAAATTGCAGCTTTTAATTTTCTCATACACAGATTACTGACGAACCCACTCAACAAACAACGCTATTTCAAAGAGTTGGAAAACATCAAACAAATAGCCATTAACAGCGGATATACACCCCAAATTATAGACAAATTAGTTAGTAACAAAAAAAGAAAACTTGCCAATAAACATACAACACTCCTACCACAACGGGAAGACAACAATAACAAATTTATCGCACTACCATTCTACCCCCCATTAACCCGATCCCTTGCTAAGGTCTTTAACCAAATTGGCACCAAAGTCACTTGCTCTAACCGTAACACTCTTCTTACGTGTTTAGGGAACCCAAAAGACAGAACACCACATTTAGACAAATCGGATATTTACGAAATAACTTGCTCACACTGCCAACTCTCCTACATAGGACAGACGAAACGTAATCCCAAAATCAGATTTAAGGAACACATAGCACACTATGTGTTCCTTAAATCTGATTTTCGGACGGACGTTCCGAAGAACGGACGTTTCGAAAGATCAGCTGTCGCCAAACACATTTTTGAAACTGAACACTACATCACTCAAAACGACTTAATATTATTAAAACCGATACAACACTGTAAACTCGATGCATGTGAGAGTTTACACATTCACTTAAACAAGAATAAACTTATGAACAATTAACTAGGCAACATCAACAGTTCACTTTTTTAATTTCGTTAGTCAATTCAAAAAGAGGCAGCCCCCTCCTAATAGTCACCACTCTTCCCCCTCTCCTTCCCTCGTGACCTCAACAAACTCCCCCCACCTATCGACCATCGCTTAACCCCTCCCCCCTTGCCCCTCCAGTTATATATACCTCACCCCCCGACCTGAATACCCACTTGACTTTTGACAGTGCCTGGTGCATAGCATTCTTTCAATTGTCAAGTTCCCTTTCGATTTCTCTCCCCGTAGATGGTCACCTGGTGACCGAAATACCGATATTGGAGTTCTTCTGCATTTTTTATTAGCTATAGGATTTCCTTCTTTCCTTGTGACAACTTGTTCAACAGCCAATAGCTCCACATTCGCTATTTAAGTGTTTCGGGGATAGGAAGAAGTGCTGTCACAAGTGCATGATCTCCAATCGGGACTACTTTGAAGGTGACAACAACAATGTATAAGAATAAAAAAATATTATTGTACGAAAAATTAAAATTCCCGTTGATTTTTGAACACACCACGTAGATCGAATCCCGCAATCATCCGACGGCTTATCCATTTAAATATCTTTGTGTATATATATATATATAGTATTTTTCATAAAACAGCACTTCGACCTTTACATAGGACTTTGTACATTGTTATATAACACTTTTTTTAGGCCTTCTCAAGGAGGAGGGAGTTGATGACGGGGAAGTTGAGTAGGGATGTTAAGACAAGACTCGTAAAAACTCTGATATGGAGCGTAGCTATGTACGGCGCGCAAACGTGGTCACTGAAGCAGGAAGATAGACGTAGATTGGAGGCTTTGGAAATGTGGGTGTGGGGAAGAATGGAGAAGGTGAAATGGACCGAAAGGAAAACAAATGAGGAAGGACTGGAGATGGTGGGTGAGGTGAGGGGTTTGTTGAGAGAAATCCTATGGAGGCAGGAAAAATTGATGAAAGGCGTATTGAGCGGTAGTTGAATGTTGAAGAAGGTAATAGAGGGGAGAATGTTGGGCAAGCGAGGAAAGGGCAGGAACAGGATAGGGATGTTGGACGGGATGAAGGGAGGAAGGAAGTACACAGAAAAGAAGAGGGACCTGATGTAGAGTAGGTTGCTGGATTGGGTTTTGTTTGGAGTTACAAAATGTTTATTTGATAGTTGTGTCCATACAAAAACCTACTTTAGCCGGTAGATTACCTAATTATTATTATTATATAACAATTTGACAACTACATACACCCAAGCCCTAGGTGGAGAAAAAACCACCTAGGCGGAAATCAAACCCGCGGCCTCTGGATTGGCAGACGAAGACGTTACCTCGCCGCCACCGGGGCCGGCATGTGTGTGTGTGTATATATATATATATATATATATATATATATATATATATATATATATAATATGCAATATATGTTTCAATGTATATATATGTATTTATATGCATACATTGAAACACCAAAACCCACCATATGCCGAACAATATCCATTCGCATTGAAATAGATAAAATGAAAAGAGGTCAAAGAAAATATTTCCTTGACCGGGACTTCATCCGCCGATGCTATAACATCGGTACTTGCTTTCATAAACCGTCCGCAGATTTCAGTGTAAATTGCGTTTCCTCGATAGCTAGTACGTGCCTGTGTTTACCGAGTGTATGTTTCCGCCAGCGTCCAAAGAAGACCGCCGGGATTTGGAGTGCCGCACTTCCGGATTCTCTCTGAAATTGAGGTTCCAATCGTGTTTATTTTCGAGTGACTGTTGACCGCCTAGTTCTTCTAGAAGCGTAAAGCTTGTCTCTGGACTTTCTTACACCGGGAAAGCCTTGGTCCCGTTTTGTTTACTGGTTCAATACTGACCTTGACTCCTGGTGTAGATCTTTGTTTGCTGCCGCCGGGTCCTTGTAGCGGGGCAGGAGTGAACGTGATTATTTTTTTTCCCTTTGGAGTGCTTATTATTTTGGTGTGCTTCCTTTTCTCACGTCAACGTGCTGAATTTTATTTTTTTAATGGCTATGTGCCGCGTAAACACACCAAGTTGACGAGAAGGCTAAGCTCCCTACTTGTTGGATGCCCAACTCTTCACACTTAGAGTCGCTGGGCCTCACACCCAAAGAGATAGTGGTGATCCAATTTGGATACAATCGCCATTTGATATTCCTGAATTTGGCAACCGAAGTTGCAATGACTAGGATTTTAGAGAATACTCCGCGGAAACTACCGTTTCCGTCTTTGAGTGATCAGAGGACGACAATAACTATTGACGAGACTTCCGGCTGCCCGTGTAATGTCGGGGTTCTTTATCTCCCGGTTGGAAGATATAACAAGCAAGCTCCAACGTTTTGGTAAAATCCATGCTCGTGGGAGAACAGGTGGGAGGGATAAAAGATGGCGCGGATGCTTACTGGCACCGGGGTTGTGCGGATGACGGTCGAGGGAAATATCCCCTCGTACCTCCACATCGGTGGCAACCGGGCCATCACCATCTATGAGGGTCAGCGGCGCATTTAACGCCCGCTGCAGCCAAGAAGGCCACGAGCGCAACACCTGCCCTCGGAACCAGGGAGGGAAGGGCTCTGCGGAGGCAATGACGATGGCCTTCAACCCTAATACAGCCGTAAAGATGGATGAGCCCGAAGTTGATGTGGGTTTGAGAGCGCGGTCGCTACTACTCATCGAGGGTGCGGCCCTGGCTGCTCCCGTCGGTCCCCCGCATCCCCCTCCACATGAAGGGAAACTGTTAGTGGGAGTGGAAATCGTCAACAGATGAAAGGGTTTCGAAAAAAAGACGACTCAGGGTCTCGAATACTCATCTGCAAGTAGCTCACATGGCTACCTCCTCGCATAGTCGCACATGAACTCCAACCCCCTTCTCTCTGACCTCGTCAAATGGGATAGTCTTTAACCACATCTTCCCCCGTCCGCGTTATCGACGTCCTTGCATCGCGATCTTCAAACACCCCGAAGCCTCTAGTGACAGGTGAGAAGGATGCATCTGATTGCGATTGTTTCCCGTCTCAAACAGCTCGCCCCTCGACCCCTTTATCATTGACTATAAAGGAAGAGTCACCGATCCCGGAAGTCGACACGCATACAAGTTTCCCGACTCCAAATATCCCAGATACACCATCGTCTTTCCCCATTGAGGACAGCCAAGGTGTCGACGATCTTCCCAGGGCTCCTCTAGAGAAGGACCACATGCAACCATCTTCCCTGATTTTTCCCAGCCACACTCCTTCAGCAGATGACCCCCATTCCGCCATTCCGACCCTCCCCGAGGCCACCTCCTACCCCGTGGCGGCCTCAAACGGTGCTCTCTCGAAGATAGCCCCCCGTGGAACGCTGCCGAATTACCCTCTCTTCGTGGGGACCACGGCTAGCTCTTCCTCTTAGAACGAGGTAAGGGATAGGGATGCGGTTAAATGCCGCGCCTTCGTCGCTCGTCGACCCGTCGGGGGGGGGGGGGTGGCCGGGAAGCGGCAAGGAATCGAGTCCCGGGATCGAGTCGCGGCCGGAGTGAAACTAGCTATGACCAGTGCTCTGGTAACTAATGTCCGGTACCCACCCGGTGTCGGACGCACTTAGTCCATCGTTGAAGAGTTTTTTTTCAGAATGACTGAACATCATCGATAATTTCTTACAATACATAGTTTTCTATCGCTAGTTAAAATCTTACTCCTTTTTTCTGTGGACCTTACTTTCCTATGTTTTCACAGTGTCAATGGTCACTGTGTATGCGTTTGTATGCATATGTTTATGTTTTTGTGTGTGCGTGTACATATGTATGTGTGTTTTTATGTATGTGCATGTGTATATGTATGTGGTATATATGGATGTAATTACGTATGTGCATGTATATACTTCATTAAAGGAAAAGCATGATGTACACATAATCTGTGACCTGATATTCTGCATGATGCAAACAAACTCTGTAAAATTCTCGACCGAATAAAATAATTTTTATCATATATAGTATTATATGGGAAGAGCACGGTCCCGGCAATTTCAAAGATCCGTGTTTCAAGTCCCGATCAAGGAAATATTTTTACACTACTGATCTGCTCGATTTGGCCGTCGCCATATCTCCTGTGTTCGTCCTTTGTATGTGTACCTATTCCTTTTCCTTGAATCTATTTCCATGTGAATTAATGAATATATATATATATATATATATATATATATATATATATATATATATATATATATATATATATAAAACTTAGACAGTAACACACAGCACGAGAACACATAAAAAGAACACTCACAATAATATCTTGATAATTTCGACGGACTTGAGCTCCGTCTTTTCGGAAGATAAGATATGACTAAGGAAAAGGGTACGCGGTGCAGAGAGAGTATGGGACGAGGGAGAGGGGAAAAAACAGGTAGTGGGAGAGGGGTGAAGGAGGAGGTTATGGAGGGGGAAAGGGAGGCCAGAGGGGAGCGGAGATGGAATAAGGAGGATGCGGAAATAGTAACAAGCGACACAGAAAACTAACAATTCATCCACAGATCCCACAACACCCATGACCAAGGCATCAACTCACCAAGTCATCATAAGGGCTTGACAAGGCAAAACACAGGACAAGGATGACAAAATGTATGCGGATGAATAAATTGTCCCACCACCTCGCAAGAAACAAATCCACCTCCATCCATCTCAGCCCCACCCCCCCATTTAGTGAACGACATTGAGACCCGGATGTTGATAGGCTTTACACAGCCATATAAATGCCAAGTCCATTGTTTTTAATTTTATAGGGTTATCGGATGGGGGAAGGGATGCTAGCACGGAAACATTGTAACAGTGGTTGAAGGGGGTGTTGTGGTGGGAGGCATGTTTTGGGATGGGAAGACCCGCGGACGGGGAGGAGGGATTACATGAGGCGCGATGATTGTTCACCCTGAGGTTCAGGGGTGTAGAGCACTGGCCTATATAAAATGCCGGGCAGAGTTTGCAAGTCAGAAGATAGATTACATTCTGAGATGTGCATGAGGAGTGGGGGAAGGGCGGGAGAGAGTTAAAAGGTGGGATAGAGAGGGGTGGAGTGGTGAAAATAGGACAAGTTTTGCATCTAGCTCGCAAGCACGGAGTGGGGATTCTGGGGGTGGGAGGGGATTTGGAAAGAGGCTTGGTGGATTTGAGGAGATCTGATAGGTTGGCGGGCCGTTTGAAGGTAACAGAAGGGCATTTAGGAAGAAGGTTGGACGAAACGTTGTGATTTTTGAGGATGGGGTACAGGTCTTTGAGGATGAATTTAAGGGACTGGATGCCAGGGAAGTAGGTGGTGCATATTTAGAGAGGGTGGGAGTCTGTGGTTGAGGGAGGATTGGGGGTGTAGGATTGTTTTAGGATTTTTTTGTGAAGGAGAGAATCTGGGTATCCCCGTTGGAGGAGGGAATGGTGAAGGTTGTTGAGGTATTTGTTGAGGGATTCGGGATGGTTGCAAATGCGGTACCCGCGGATAGAGAGGGAGTAAGGGAGGGAGCGTTTGGTGTGGTAGGGGTGGCAGCTGTTAAAATGAAGGTATTGTTGTTTGTTAGTAGGTTTAGTATGTACGGAGGTTAGAAATTTGTTGTTAGTTAGGGAAATATATACATCGAGGAAAGTGATCTGTGATGATGAGATGTTGGAAGTGAAAGAAAGAGATGAGGAATCATTAAGTTGGGAGATGAAGGAATTGAGGGAGTCTATGTTCTGTGGCCAGAGTAGAAAGATGTCATCAATGAACCGGAGCCACAGAAGGGGTTTAAGAGGGTAACTGGAAAGGAACTTCTCTTCCAGGACACCGAGGTGGAGGTTAGCGTATGACGGGCTGAATCTACTTCCCATAGCACAGCCCTTGATTTGGAGGTAAAAATTGTCATTAAAAGAAAAAGAGTTACGGGTGAGGATGATGTGAGAGTGATGAGTTCAGGTCAGACCTGAAGAAGGCCTCGGAGTAGGCCGAAAGCTTAAATCATCTACAGTGTGTGTCCTTTTACGTGTTATCTGTGTTCTATTGTGCCGTCCAAAAGTTAAATTCCTCTCGTGAGTACTTCCGCATCATATATATATATATATATATATATATATATATATATATATATATATATATATATATATATATATATATATATATATATATATATATATATATATATATATAAAGAAAATGGATAAGAATGCACATAAAACATAAATATAGTTTCGGTGGGGAATGGGGAGTCGAGCGGATGACAAGTGTAAAAAAAGTTTCCTTGAGCTGAACATCAGAAATTATTTGGGAATAATATGAAGGTACTTTGAAGCGCAGCTGGAGGAAGGGTATTTGATTAATGAACTAGAAATATTATTTGACGTAATGACCATAAACATATTTGACCAAGGTAAACTATTTAAATGAAATTGGTGTGGATTATTTAAACTAAGTATCTCCAACATGGCTGTCTTTCGTATGTTCCTTAACATCCTAATGCATGCAAGTAACGTCTCTCATGACTTCATTAGTTTGATTAGACCCACATTGATTTTTCTTTTCTTGAAGTGCCTGGCATTAAATTGACGATTTTCCCTGGCAGACCACGCGCGCCCGGCACGCAGCTGCTTTGTGTGGTGGCGTGTTCCACATGGGGTGGCCGGCTTTGAGCCTCCTCCCTTGACCTTTGCTCCTGGCGGTGAAGTCCCCGCCGCCAACTAACCGCAAGTTCTACACTCCCGGTACAGCATAGTAAGACAGCAATAACGTGATAATGGAAAAAGTTCGCCGGATGTGTTTCATGTCCCGACAAGCCTTCGGCGTACCTTACCACTGCTACACATGTTCCAGGATACAAAGGTCAGGGGCGAGTGATTTTATATCGGGTTTATATGTTTCGGTTGATTAAACGGCTCTTTCATTAGTAACACATTATTTTACTGTTGAAAATTCTAAACCCAAATTCTTCTTCATGTTCAAGTCACAGAGAACTTTACCTCCTATAAATGATGCTGTTTAATAGCATTTTATTTTCGTTTGATAATGCATTTCGTGAAAAATTTATTCTCATATAAATATTTCGGCGTTGGTGCAAGGTCTAAGTCTTAGCCCATGTTGAGGCATCACAGCTCTTCAAGTGTATTTTCCTGTTACCTTGCAATAAATAATAAAACATTCCCTCGTGAAAAGAAGGTTAAAGTATAGATTAAATTTCTTGCAATAATTGGAGGAATTTCTTATTTCGTACTACGGTAGGAGATACCATGCCAATAACATTAGAGAGATTAAGTATAGAGCAGAGAGAGTTAAATGGTATTTTTTCCACGAACGATAAGGGATCATAATATAATCAATTGTTCGACCGCCCTAAGGGAATAAATATTCTGGTCAAAATTTGTATGGTATGTATTAACCTCCTGCCACACACCCTAGTAATGGCTTGCGGGGTTCGAAAATATATAAATAAAGTTTTCCGACCACGCTCCGAAGAAAATGTTCGTATAATTTGTGTCAAAAGCAGTCTGATTCTGAACCACCTCCTGCCACACACCCTAGCGGTGGCTATCAATGTCCCATGTATGCAATGCATGTAGAAGTAATATTCAAATTCGTATTCATTGTTAATTGGAATACACTCATTAAATGAAACCAAATATTAAAATGTAATTTTAGCTAAAACAAACAACTTGTGAATATAACACTCAGGGTTAACTAAAGATGAAAACAATGGTGCCTTGCATATCCGTTTGATAAAATTTAGCTGAAATTCAATCCACGAAATATATAGAGTAAACTGGGTCAGTTAGAGCAAAGGATATAATGATAAATTGCACTACCTTACATGCAAACTAAGCACATTTGGGATTAAGTACATGTAGTATTTCCAGACTCTCCACTGAAATAATAGCAATAAATTTATAAATGAAGAAAATAAAATAAAAAAATAAAATAAAATAAAACTAATAGCAACACAATATCTAAAATATGTTATAATGGCACAACAATAACAAGTGTCCAAAAAATTTTAGACATTTTCAATGATTACTTTGCCCAAGTAGGTGTCAATCAAACTCCCAAACATTCGCCCACCAACACAGGTACTTCTAAAATGGTCATCAATTCCTCCTCTATATATCTAGAACCTGTTACTAAAAATGAAATAGTGAGGATAATCAATCAATTAAAAATAAATATTCATGTGGCCCTGATGGTATACCTGATGCTGTTATAAAAAGTTGTGCCACCTTTATTGCTGAACCACTGACTGAAATTTGTAATCTTTCCCTAAGTGCTGGTCAATTCCCCTCCAAATTTAAAGTTGCAAAAATGAAAGCTCTGTTTAAAAAAGGAGAGAAGGAAAACATTGAGAATTATAGACCAATTTCCTTACTTTCAGGTTTCTCCAAAATTTTGGAGAAGGTCATGTATCTGAGATTGATTTCCTTTTTTGATAAATCCTCTGTCATTGACAATCATCAATTTGGCTTCAGAAGAAATAAGTCCATTAATGATGCCCTTCTCTCATTGACAAGGAATATATGGAATGCCTTAGATAGTAATATTCATGTTGCAGGGCTTTTTATTGATTTAAAAAAAGCTTTTGATACAGTTAACCATGGAATTCTTTTAAAAAAATTAGAAACATATGGTATAAGAGGCAATGCAAAGGACTGGTTTAAATCATATTTAACTGATAGGTCACAATATATTGAAATGAATTCATCTGTATCAAGTACAACTTCTGTTATTTGTGGAGTTCCGCAGGGCTCCATTCTTGGACCACTACTATTTTTAGTCTTCATAAATGATTTACCTACAAATTTACCACTCCCCAATACAATACTATTTGCTGATGATACGAACTAATTTTTAATAACCATAATCCCACTCAGTTAATGAACGAGGTGACAGAAACTACACATAATTTGATGAACTGGCTCACTAACAATAAGCTATCTTTAAATGTTAGTAAAACCCATTATTTAAACTTCAATCTCAAGAAGAAGTTAATAAATTTATATCCAATAATTAACAGTTGCCCCATAAAAGAACTAAAGGTAAAAAAGGTTTTAGGTATTTGGATTGACTATAATCTTTCATGGGAGGAACATATTAATAATTTATCTCAAAAACTGACACAAATCTGTTATGCATTCCGTGTACTCAAGGAAATCATTTGCATTCAGGCATTGAGGACTATATATTTTGGCTATGTGCAGTCACTTCTCCATTATGGTATTCCCTTTTGGGGTTCCTCCATCTTCCTTCCAAAATTATTTAAAATGCAAAAAAAATTATTCGCATAATAACTAATTCTAATAATAGAGCTCCCAGTAAACCTATTTTTGAAAAACTAGAAATCTTACCTCTTCCTTGTCTATACATTCTTGAAACAGTGTCTCTTATTAACAAAAATCAGGACATGTTTATTAAAAACTGTGACCTTCATAGTCATAATACGAGAAGCCAAAATGCATTCCATGTAAGTCAGCACAGAGTAAATAAAACGATTAAAGGGATAGATCATCAGGGAATACTTATGTACAATAAATTGCCTGCTTATATTAAAAATATCAAAAGTTCCTTTAAATTTAAGTGTGCTGTGAAAAAACTACTTTCATGTAAATTATTTTATAGTGTAGATGATTTTCTAATGCATACCATTTCAAATGTATAACTGAAATGTGTTAATTCCAAAAAGTTGTAAATTGTATGTATTTGTACTTGCATATTGTTTTGATTTTGCATAATGTTTTTTTTACTGAAATGAATTGTAAAACATGTATTGCCAAGCCATTAATAATTCTATGCTTATGGTGAATGAATAAATTACAATTACAATGAGAAGTCGCACCCAAGTTTACTTCACGTATTAAGTAAAGAAAGAATAGCATCTTTTGATGAGTGTTCCGATAATTTAAAAAGTCTTAAGACCTAATATTTCTGTTTTTATCCTCTCCATTGTACCTAAATAAGTTCAGAATCGGCAAGAAATTAAATTATTAACTTAAAATAACCTACAGATCTGGGCTAATATTTGATAAAGAAAAAAAAGACCTGGTTTCGTCAGAATTCCGTGCAGTTTGGTTGAAATGCAATAGATTAATAACTTATAACCAGGGAAACAGATTCCTATTCGGATTATATGAAATTAAAAAGAATTACACGGAAGTGGGTAGGTAGTGATTTATTTCTTGCGTATAGGCCAGGTAAAGAAGCAAAAGAAATGAGAAGTCTTTGAAAATGAGATTATACGAAACAAGATTAAGCAAACGAAGTGAATTTTTTCGGGTGAGAGGACGACGTTATAAGGATTTAGGGAAATCTCGTAAGATGAGAAAGGGCTGAATTATGGGATAGGAGGGATTACATTAAATATACGAGGAAAGATTAGGAACGGGCGTTATGCATGAGGGTCTCTTTAATTTATAGATTTTCGCTACAGGGGCGCATGTCACAATATTTTTCAATTATTCACTCTCAGTGTTCCCAAAATCATAAATAATTTCCATCATCAATGTCTCAAACCTGATCTCAACAAAAGTAACGATCTGAATTTTAAACAGTAATTATTGAAAATAATGACCAATTCAACTTAATGAAAATGATTTTTACATGCGATTAAGTAACGTACTGATTCGTAAAACAAAACTTATTGAACTCAACAGAAATTTCGATAGAAAACTAGAGCAGGAGAATCAGAGGAAGCTGAGTAAACAAACGATTCGTCAAAACTTTGATATGGAGCGTACTTATGTAAGGAGCGGAACCATGTTCATTGAAACAAGGTGATAGGTGTGGATGAGAGGCCTTTGGAATGTAGTGAGGAGAACGATGGAAAAAATGAAATAGACAAAAAGCAAAACAAATGAGGAAGGGATAGGCATGCTGGAGGAAGTAAGGGGATTACTGGGAGAAGTCAAAAGGAGGCAGGGAAGAAAAAAAGTAGAACATGTTGACTGGCATTTGGATTTTACAAACTCTAGACAACGAGGAAGGAGAAGAAATCAGATAGGCATATTGGACGTTATGAAGGGGGGATGGAAGTGTGTGAAATTGAAAATGGGTTCGTTGGAGCGTTAGTTGTCAAGATTTTTGTCGTTTTGTGAGACAAAAAATATATCTTTACGCAACTATAATTTAAGCTCATCGGAAACATTTATAAAGGGGTGGAATTTTATTAATGATGATAAAAATAGTTACATTATTTTTACACATTGTATTTGTCATTAAGTGCATAACGTCATTTAGTCAACATAATAACCTGGATCCGTCACAATTTTCAATACGATTTCTCTTGATCTTCTTCATTAGCATATGTCATATTTTATGTGTAACTTGAAGAGCGACTTCTGACCATATTCCATTATAGGACTGGAATAGCCATCTTGAATCCTTCACCATTCATTATTAGTAGATGGATGCGAATGGCACTAAGGAATGGGAGAGAATGAGTATCCCTGTATATGCTCAAAAATTTCTTACGAAAATCTTTAAAAGTAGCAGGAGGAATGGAGCCGACTACTGACAATGCTGCGAATTCGACCTATCGTTGGCACGGGATGCTCTCCTTACGGAGATCCTCTTGGGCGAGTTCTATGGGGCCTGTATCTGACACATCGGCAACGAGATGAATACAACTTCCTTTCTAAATTTCAGTGGGCAGTGCTCTTAGACTTCCGGCAGTTAAGTTTTAATTATCTCCCACAGGATAAATTTTGAATTCGGCATAATTCTCCATAAAATGTCACCATACACCATTTTGGAGTGGAATAATTTCTAACTATGCGTTGATAAATGATCTTCCTGTATTAACACAACAAATGACGACATTATGAACCTAGCAGTAATGTTTCTACAGTGTTACAATAACTTGTCCTTACCTGTTTTTTAATTACGAACCAATAATAAGTACCTTAAGCGCTTTAGGCAAGAATTTCATTCATTAAAAGTGCATAGCACATCTTAAAGTGGCCTTGGAAATAAGTTAGAACTATTTAGAAATCATATTAGTTTATTTTTCCATTACCTGTTAGGTCCAAATTATCAATAGCTTTTCCCCCGTCATGATATTTCATTGAGATCGACTTCAGTGAAAATACTTTGGAAAACGTATCTAGAACGCCCTAGTAATTAGGTAATTGAAGCTTCAAAATCGATAAAAACAAATCACTTTCCAATTGAAGTCCCGAAAATTGATTTTTTTTCGACTCCCACCAAAAGTGAAAAAAGTACGAGCTAGCACCGGAATCTAACTCACTGCAAGCCTCAAATCAACTCACCATTTTGTTCCAATTAATCACATCAGAATAAAACGTGACTGATGAAAGGTCCTAGTGAAGTACGTTATCCAATCAGGTGTTAGCTCATTATCACCTCTGCTCTCTGCCCACGGCAAACTCCTCGCTCGCCTTGCGCCCCCTCCCCTCGACTGGCGAAATTCGGCCACTTTTGAACAATGACCGAACGTTGAGATGGTTTTGGCTCCCCAGTAAAAGCATATATGTCAGAGTCACAAAGCGGAAATGAACCTCCGATTCGGATGATGAAGCTTCCACAGAAATGGAGGTAGGCGCGTACGTGCATACGTGCGTGCGCTTGTACGTGCAGATATTCATGTGAGAAGTTGAGATCGGAGGAGGAAGGCAGGTTGGAAAACGGGGGGCGGGTCTAGTTGGAAAGGAAAGAGGGATAGGGCGGAGGAGAAGGGGGCAGGTGTGAATATTTTATCAAACCGGAAACAAGAACATCCACTTTCTATATGAAATAGCTTTCATGGCCCTCGATAATCATGGAATACGCGAATGAGGTTTCGATTTGACGGAAATTCAGAGGTCTGAAAGGCACTTTCGTGGGTTTTTGAGAGGCGCCCGCTTTGCAACGGGTGGACAGGCGCGAAAGGGAGAGGCGGGAAAGGAGAATCGGCGCGTCGGAATTTGTGAATAGCCGGGTTAGTGGCGAGGATTTGGGCGAAGGGCATGAGATTAGTCGGAGAAGATGCATATTAGGATGGGACGAAGGGACAATAGGGAGAGGGAGGAAAGTTAAAGAGGGTTGCGAAGGGTAGAGAGGCGAAGAGTAGGGGGAGGTTGGAGGAGGATCGCGTTGAGGTGGCCAACGGGAGGAGGAGGATCAATAAGGGAAGGACGAGGGAGAGAGCGAAGAAGGGAGAGCCCGTTGAACAGGAGCACGGATTTGGAAGGGGGGGAGGCACGGAATGGAATTAATTGCAAAGCCACAACGACAGGAAGTTAACGTAATTAATAATCAAATAAAGTACGATCAGTGCGTGAAAAATTAGCCTACGGCATTATTTTTTCCCAAAGGATTTGCGTTCAGAGAATACCTTAAAATGTACGGATGGCATATTTTGGTGTCATTAAATCCCTGGGATTATTCATTTGAGATATTTTTAAGGGCAGTTACTGGAAGGATTATTATTTTTTTCTTAGAGAAACATTCGCATATAAATATTTCATGGACAGGTGGAAATCGGAATAAAGAGTTTATCGTTACACCAAAGTTTGGAATTTTCTTTCATCTAAGGATGCAAATTTCCGTTTCAATTTTCCGTATTGAAACGGAAGGGAAGCATAAACGATTTTTACCAAATAAAATTATTCCAAATATCCATACAAGTGGATATATTGGAATAGCTAAAAAAATTTTGATTTAATCAAGGAATAGAAATATTACTTTCAACGGGAATTCAGTGGATTGTAAAGGTTTTAGCGTCATTCCCATAGGAGAAATCGAGGTTCCGCGTCACTGAAAGCGTGTGATCGGGGACACGTAGTGATATATTCGATGGCCCCGGTGCGTGCGTCTTCCAGTGCGTGTATGCAACGTGTCCCTAGCGTGCACTTGCGTGAATGTGTCACTGCGATACATGCGTGCGTAGATGAAGACGGTTTCACCCGCCGGTTCGTCCACCAAAAAACTTATAAATCAGAAAAGGAGTCTATTCTATCAACATCTATTTGGCTTATTCATCTACATCTACATCTACATAAATACCCTACGAGCCACCAAAAAAGGTGTGTGGCAGGGGGTGTAGCACCATGAGGGAAGGGTAAGGGATGAGGGGGTTGGGGTTATCAAATAGGTGAGGAAAGGTGGGGGAACCTGGAAGAAAAAATATATATACACATACATGCATGCATATATACATATATATATACACATACATATACATATGTACATACACAAGCATATATACATATATATGCTCGCGCAGCCCCTAACCTGTACGTTAATACTTATTGTAATGGACTAAATCCTGGGGCATTTCGACTACAAACATTCTGGTCCCTTATCGTTCTTGGAGAAAATGACATTTTAAACCTGTCAGTCTTGCAGTATATCTCTCTAATCTTATATTCGTGATCCCTTCGACCGTAATACGTTGGGGATCGTATTATATTCTTGATGTCATCGGAAAAGGGCCCATCTTTAAATGTTTTTAATAAGTGTAATCTATATTGTAAACGCCGCTTTGTAAGAGAATCACATCCTAAATTTGTCTAGCAAAGTGGATACGCTGCTGCGTTGGTCATAACAATGTTTGACAAATCTAGCTCCCCTCCGCTGAACTCGATCTAATTCCGAAATCAAATTTATATTTCGAGGATCCCATATACTGGCAGCATACTCTAGGTGGGGCCTGACCAAGGCAAGCAAACATCGTTCTTTCACTTTTTCGTCGCATTTACCTAGCACTCTTTTCACAAATCCCAATTTTTTATTAGCACGTCCGCATATTTCTCGTATGTGTTTTCCCCAGGACAGATCGTGAGTAATTGTTACACCCAAGTATTTAAAGGATTTTGGTTTGTATTACTTTGTAGCTATAAGGGAGGGAATTACGCTTTTCCCAAAAATGTACTACTACGCATTTTTAAAAATTTAATTCCAATTGCCATGTATCGCACCAATTTTGACTTGCATCTAGGTCGTTGGCTAATGCGACTCTGTCATCGTGACTTTGAATGCCCCCATAAATTACTGCATCATCGGCGAAAAGACGGAGCTTACTATTAACTACGGTACTGAGGTCATTTATGTAAATAAGGAAAAGGAGGGGACCTATGACACTTCCTTGTGGTACACCCGACGTGACCTTGACAGTATCGGATGATACACCGTCCAGGACGACTGTTTGGACACGATCGCTTAAAAATTGGTAAATCCAGTTAACAATACTTTCGTGTATTCCATAAGTTTCCAATTTCGCCAGTAATTTACAATGAGGGATTTTTTTACGAGTATTGTCTTAACATCCCTCTTCAACGTCTCCGTCATCAACTCCCTCCTCCTTGAGAAAGTCTCCTTGCCTAGGGCATTCTTCTCCTTACGTCTCTACCACTTTGACCGTTTTGGTCCAAAACACTTCCGAGGTATGTAAACTGTTCTACCTGCTCTATTTTTCCCCTCCTATTTTAATACATACATATATATATATATATATATATATATATATATATATAAAATGTATACAGAAATATGTATCAGGAAAGGGGATAGGAAAACACATAAAAGGCGAACACTAGACATGTGGGGAAGGCGGATTTTAATCAGATCACAAATGTAAAAATATTTCCTTAACCGGGATTTGAACACCGGACCTTCCACTTGCCGGGCGGATGTACTACCAATTACGCCACTAGGCAATCTAAATCTAATTTGCTGAGGCGTAATGGTACGAACATACTACTTGACTGTTCTCTACTTGCAGTATAAAATAGAGTTAGCATATTTCAGTTGCATTGACAATCTTTCAAGGAGCCCCTGATCTTTATGTAAAATCGGCTTTAAATGCAAAAAAACTGCACGCAAATGTCCGGTTATTTTGGTATGAGCAAGTAGGTCACCAACGCATTAGCGGCGTTCATGTAAATTTTCAATATTTCTCTTAGAATCCTTAATATTATTTCATGATCTTCCCTCATAATGACAGCAGGTTAGTCAATGTTTCCTTCCTTAAGGCTGAAGCTCAGGGTATGACCTCCTTTTAAATTTATACCCTCGCCTCAGAAAACATGATAAACCTTATTCCAGCATCTGTGGGGAAGAACATACTCTCCATAAGCCTACGAGGTGTGTAAATTAAGTAATGAGACTGGCAATATAGCGTTCGATCTGGCAACACTGGAGGCGCTGGACTTGGGGGGCGGCAGGGGAACTTGTGATCCGCCTTCCGTATGGGTTTGAACCTGCTTGGGTCATTTGGTTGTCCAAAGCGATTTTTTTGTGAAAGTTTTTTCTATTGTGTTCTAAAAATAAGTGGCATCAGTTTCGAGCAACGGTTTGCCGTCAGGTTTCACACCAGACTTGGGCACAGTGTAGCAGAAACTCTTGCTCAACTGCAGCAGGCCTACTGAGATAGCGTTTTGTCAAAATCCCAGATATTTCAGTGGTTTAAGGCGTTTTCACAAGGAAGAGAGTCGATTAAAGATGACGAAGCCACCAAGCTTCAAGGCCATCTTCTTCAAGAACCGATGCAAATGTCGAAGGAATCCGGGATCTTGTGCGTTCAGATCGTCGGTTGACCGTCAGAATGGTCGGGGAAAGGGTTGAATTTGGATCACACCACCGTTCATCAGATTTTGACCAATGAATTGGAGATGAGAAAAATCTGCGCAAAAATTGGCTTCGAGAAACCTTTCGCAAGACCAAAAGGACGTCAGAAGGGAAAGGTGCCTTGAATTTTTGGATTCGATTGAAAATTACAACCATTTTCTGGAACATGCCTTTATGGCCCTTGGATGTTTGAGTATGACGTAAGCGATCCAGCTGACCCATTCGCATTCTCTTTAAAGACGAGGGTTATGCGACTTTACAATTGAGTAGCTAAATCCTAAAATGAGAAAACCAATGCATTAAGAAATGCCCAACTCTCACTTGGGTCAAATATTTCTTCAGAGCAAAACTGGGATATGAGTAGAAAAATTAGGATCAGAGAGACTTCGACGAGGTGGAAATTAATTATATAACCACTGACACTCAGAATGGGCATACTAATTATAAAATATAGTGGTGAAAGGTATATAAACTAGGCCCCAGAATCGTAGTTTTAAAAGTCAGAGGTGTCTTTGCTGGAGCCATACGAGATGTTAAAAGGCAAATAAAAATGTACAATTGAAGAACTGGATCTTATAAAGAGTTATCTGTCATTAGGTATGCCGATAGGAGCTTACAATTATGTGGAAGTTAATAGTTAAACTCAATATATATTATAGACTGATCACTTAAAATAATTTTTTCTTAAGTCGTAAAGGGTTTTTTGCAGCATTGCTTTTTCTGCAATACCTAAGAGAGTGAGTGTGTCTATTATTCCTCCGAAGGAGATCCCTGGTGTCTGGATTATTTTCCTTGAAAACTTATTCGGTCTCTTTCTAGTAATACGCAAGGTAGCCCAGAGGGGGCATCCCGAGCGTTTCTTCATTCCTCCGTAAACCTTGTTTTTGCAACCAGTGTGACTGAGAGTGTATTTTGTCAGTTCCCGAACACGGTCCCCGGTAATAGGATTAATTTCCTTGTAAACCGATTGGTGAAACCCCTGTGTAAATATGAGCGTCCTAAATTTGTGTACCTGAATTTGAATGTGTATCTGATCGCTAGCGAGGAATTAAATTTCTTGTAAATCACCTCATTTATCTTAATATTCTCCTTCTTTTCCTTTTACACTAGTTTAAAAAATCCTTCACGGCTCAAGAAAAAATTATTTGATATCGTCGGTCTTAAAAATATCGTAAGAAGATCAATGTCTTCTTTCCATGTATTATAGTAGATATCACTCACTTCCATATGAAGCACAAAGAAAATCACTTTATAATTCATACATAAACGTTTCTCCGTGTTTCACCGATACTCATTCAAACTATCCGGCAACCTCAACCTCAACCTTTTTCTCACGGAATCGACCCACACCGATTCCCTATACATGCATTAGACCCAGCTGAAAGACGCGCTCAACTTCAATCAATTAAAACACCGCATTGCCAACTCCTGCTGGCACGAAGAGCAGCAACAATCCCTCCGAGCGTCGTCCGTCACCACTCTTAAAACGGTGAATCTATTACAGTGAACAGCATGATCCGCGGTTTACGTGGGGGAACGCACAAGGTCCCTTTGCTTATGGTATCATTACCATCATTCCTCATGCAGAGACTTCTGCTCTCTCCGACCTTCCCATCCCTACCCACGCAGAGACGCACGACGAGAAATTATATGGAAGGTTAACTAATCCACTCCATACCTATCCACGCACCTTCAATCAATTTCCTCAATCAAGACCTTTAAGGTCCTCAATCAGTCCCAAATGAACATTATTCAATGAATGATCACTCATATACTTACCTCATCTTCATTCTCACAAATTAGTTTTCAGATTTATTTCGCACTCCAGACATCAAATCTTCCTGCATCTTTTCCATTCTTTGCACCCAATCATCTCCGTAAACCTCCAAATTTCATAAGAGACACATTCCAGAAGGGTGAGAGCTCTTGCCTTAAAATAAACAAGGGTGCACTAGACGTTTCGTAGGATAAAGTAATGAAAAAGTACGGGAGACGTACTACTACGCTTTAATTAGACCACACTTGGTATGTGTCAACTATTTTAAATCCATGGCAGAAAACCTTATTCAAGGAATCGGAAAGGGTTCATACAACATCAGCTAGTTCGCTGAAAATCGCTACAGGGAGAGAGAGAGTGAGCGTGACGGGAGTAAATGTGTTCGAACCTCTTAATTGCCGAAGAGAGCAATTTACAAGGTACAGGTAACTTGAGTTTTCGTGCGACACCGAGGAAGATATTATGGTTTCAAATTATAAGTATTATGATATAAATTATATTGCCAGATTCGACGACTAATATGAAACGAGAGAGATGACACCAGCACCGATAGATTCTCGTTCTTTTCTCGCACGATACGCATTCACGGCACACTCTAACTCAGTTACCCGATTATATTTTTCCACAGACTAAAATTAAATGATTTAGCTATACATATCAACTATCACACAATACGTATAGGGATGTACATGTCCAGGCCATTGCTCTGTTTTTGCTTATTAGGTAACATATCGTATATTCAAATGCACGAATTAAGTCATATTTATGCATGAATGCCTGGTATCATAGAGCCCCACTCCCTTGAGGCGGCTTGTGGGCTATTTTGTAGACATATATCTTTCTTAATAGAGTTCTCGTATCAAGTTATTGAAGTTAGATATTCCTGCAATACACACATAAAAGTGTATCCTTCCTTTGGACAACCTATAAAAATTATTCCCTTCGCATCATTTTCATCAGTATAAAAAAGAGAGTGAACAGATCGCTCTTAATTATAACAGAAGTTCAAAAAAGCTTTCTTTTCCAAATTATTATAAATACGGCATTTAATTAGTTATTGCCACGCATTTTCCCAGAATCACAAATGAAGAATGCGATTTTCAAAATGCCCCACGCATTTTCTTGCTTTCACGAGGTAAGTTTTGTAACGGAATTGCTATGTGTCGATTAAAAGTATTTATGGTTATATTTTTTTGGCTAACAATGAGGAAAGAATCGGAAAAAAATGAACAACTATTAGTCTATAACAATAAATAAAATAGTATTTCATAAGTCTCAGATTACGTTTGAGAGGTTCAGCAAACTATTCCGTGAAAAAATCTATAGAAACAGTCATTTTGATTCTTTTTGAGTAGCAGAAAAAATAATAAAGGAATATTTTTATCAGACGAATGAACCTCTGGCTCTAAAATTAGAAGAATATGAAACACGTATAAGGGTGGAAATTGGGAGAATGAACGAAAATAAACAAAAAGGTTTAAGGTGCAAATAAGGAGTGCCGGTGGAAGATGGAAAAATCCGATAAGGGTGAAATGGTTGGAGTGGGCGGGGATGAATGATGGAGGGGATAGCACGGGGCATCAAAGCTTGCTCCATAAGGCGAGGGAAGGCGGACTTTCATAATGTCTCGGTGAGGAGGGAGGAAGGGTTTTTGGGAGCGGACGTGGGGGTGGCGCAGGTTGGGCAGATTGAGAAAGGGGGGCGGCGAAGCGGGAGGGGAACAAGGACTAAAGGAGAAGTGGGCGCTCGGGTTGAGGTCTCTGGGATCCAGGCGGTGTGTCCTGCAGCCCCTGGGGCTATTCTTAAGTGGAGAATGGACGGGGATTTAAATGGCATTGCCATTTAGTGCACTGCCCAGAGAGTGTAGGGCAGTGGAAAACAGTTGAACCCGGAGAGAGGGACCTGATTGAGTGGCTAATTCCTGCAAAACAATACCAGAGAGATTTTCAGAGAGGGTAAGTTATGGCGAGGTAATATGTTTGAAGCGAGCACCGCATTGAGTTGTGAATACCGATGTATTAATTTTTTTTCGAATTTTTTATAAGCAACGTAGCAAATAAATGCCACAAACGAAGGAATTTGCGATGAAAACGACTGTTAAAGATTCAAATCTTGCAAAGTAACTACACCGTAATTTAATTTTTAAGATAAATAGTCTGAAGATAAAACTGTTTTCGCAAAAAATAAAAGTATAATTACCCCAGAAAAGAAATTAGTTGCTAGGCCATTTTCAGTCATTAACTTAGGTCACATATGCATCCACACAATATAGGACAGCGTACACAGAAATGGCAAACTTTCAGGTGGAAAACTAGCAGCGCAGATTCTGACGGAATAAAGAAGTTTATTCCATAGAAATTGTAAGATGATAATAAGGAAAAAATGCAATACAACATAGGAGTCAAGGCAGCCTTAAGAAGACAACGAAATATTCCCTCAAATTTTTAAGGTGCTGTAAAATACACTGATGAAATTCCAATGAAGAAGTGAGAGGATAAAATCGTAGAATGTAGAAATAAATGAAAAAGGTTAGGCCCAAAAGCTTACGTAAGTTTAAACGCAAATAATTACGCGGATATTTATAGAAAAAGCCAAAATAATTTTCGTCATTCGTGTAAGTAAGGCAAAAAAAGGTATACTTTCCCTACAATAACTTACTTACATTACTTGTATGGAAGACTTTCCACTGTAATTTTAAGGTGCATAAAATGGGTAAATTGTTAATGACAACTGAAACAAGGCCAAAGGATTTTTTAAATAGTCTTCACCTTAATATTAGTGTAAAAAACGTCCCCCAAACAATCTTACATCTCATGGGGAATATAACATTTTCCCACTAGAAAAAAGGAAGAAAAAAAGAGCTCCAAAATATAAAAATGAAGTCCCAATTTCAGATATAATACTCACTGAAATATTAAAGAATCTTGTATCACGATTATTTAAAAACGGTTTATATAAGTAGATAGTGGAAAGCTCACTCCCTCGTGACTGTACATTATCTCACACAACCCGTCTTTGCAAAAGCGCCACAGTGATGAAGACACCAGTAATAACAGATCGACTTTCTTTGGCATCGCTAGTATGCATACTCTTAAACCGTATCATTTTTAGCAAAATAACGGTTATTAACGGCAGTAAGGGTATCCCCTACCATAACCACTCTAGTTCGAGAAAATAAAATTATACAAAATATAACTGGGTCATTTAATCATTGGTGTATTTGACACATTTATTAAATTTTAATCTTTATTTTGATACATTTTAGCATTTGGGTTCAACCTTGCCATGATTGGATACCGTTCGAGGCAAAAAGGAGTACTGCAATCTGTACAGGACGGTTTTCATTTCTCTTATTCCTAATCGTTCGTGTTCTTACCCTCAAATTGGTGCCATGATAATTCCCTCCGCATGGCAAGAAAACTCTGGGTCAATAGTATGAGGCATGGAGGGAAAAAATAGTTGAACCTCTTGTCTATTTTATCTAGGTGATTCAATTTCTTCTTCTGATGTGTTGTCATCAGAATTCCCGATGGAATGATTAACCGTAGTTGATGAAAATGCAAAAGAAGGCGGAGGCTAAACGAAAAAAACGAAGTGCTTAATCGTAATCGACGATGGAGTACAGTGGGGGACACTCTAAAGATAATCTTGCAGTTGTCTAATTTGACTTGAGAGGCAGAAATCGCAATTAAGAGGAAATTAAAGTGAAGCAAAATATATAACGTCTGCATATGGAGGTACATCTTACGAAAAGTATTGATTTTTTAGGTGAACCATTAATTGTGTATACTCAAGAGTTCTTTCCTTTCGTCGTCCAATTAAAACGTCAAATATAGTATTACAATAAGCATTGAAATACTGTGTATTTTTTTAAAGTTAAAAAATATAAAAAATAATACATATACGTATATTCATACTCATGGAAATAGATATTAGAAAAAGGGATGGGAACACATTAAAAGACGAACACAGGAGCGGTGGTATGGCGGAATCAAGCTGACCACATGTGTATAAATATATTTTCTTGACCAGGACTTGAAGACTTGATCCCTGGACTTGCCGGGCCGATGCTCTAACCACTTGAGCTATCGAGGAAACCTAATTTACATTGAGATCTACGATCTTTTAAGCGACCAAGTTCCCAGATTCTTTGGTCAAGAGATGATCATAAAGGATAGGAACACTGCGTTTCATGGCATGTATGACTCCTCTTGTGTGTTATCTATTTCTCCTTTGGTGGGTGAAAAAGCTCCCTAGCGCCATCTCTTTTCATTGGATCTATTTCCATGTGAATGAATATTTGTATACATGTTTTTTTATACAACAAATTATATCGATGAATTATGCACATTAAGAAAATAGAATTTTTACGGTCTATATTTGGCTAAGTCGGAAATTTGAAGTGAAAATCTATTAAAAATAAATTGAAATATATTAAAAAAAACTCATGAAGTACACATCCAGATTTGAACTCGAAGGTTAACTGAAACTGAAATCAAGTTCAAAATGTTCCAGTTGCATATTTCTGTATGTTCAATATAAAAGCTGATGATTGAATATAATCTCTCTTGCATGAAATTTTCAATCAGTAATTGATCAATAATTAGTTATTTTATTTGGATCAAAGTAAAATTTTCGCAATTAGGAATAAGTTAAGCTGTTAACTGAAATGAAGTAATTATTTCAGCTCACTTCTCCCGATTCTGCTGAAAGCTGTGAAACTCAGATTAAATAATGACTGAAAAAGTAAATTCTTCGACATCAACGCAGAAATGTTCGCCATTGGAATTGGGGCATTCAAAAATGGCAGAATAACTCAATGGCACTTTAACGGTCGTATGCATATTTTAAAAGTGACGAAATTCAACGGTAAAATATGAAAAGCTGTTAAGGTAGAGAGGATTATTATTTTAATTAAGCATCTCTTCTATGCTATACCAACAAGAAACTAGCAGTTAATTATTTTCGAGAGTATCATTTCCGAGGTAGCTAATGCAAACAAGATTAAACCAGGGTCCTTGATAATTGATTAATGACGTCCATTTAAAGAAGTTTATTCGCGCACAAATGGGTAGTATTAATGAAATGCTTTCATCTTCAACGGCAACAAGTTTTCTCTCTGCGAAATGTGACTGTTATGGTACCGGAAAACGAGGGTCTGTAACACTCTCGGGCTTCTATTCGGTCCAGGGTTTAAACATCACGCAATCCTTGCGAGAGATAATGTCTTTTCTGAGAGAATGGCCTTGATTCTCGGGAATCCGAAGGGATTCCGCGAGTGGTGAGAAGGTGGGGCAAAGTTGTGGGATCTAGAAGTAGTCGGTAGTTGGAGGCCGTCTGGGGAAGAATCAGCTGTTTCGGATAGGGGTTACGTCCGAGTGTGAAGACCTTGAGGTCGTGGACGAAGCTCGGTTACTCTCAGGATAATGGACTTGAGAGAAGCGGAGGCCTGGTCAGTGACGAGGACGAGATAATAGCGCAGCAAGAGATAGAAAATGCGTGACAGGAGGAAGGGTAGAAAGAGTAAAAGTGATAACCGAGATTAGCGGTAATACAAAGGGAAACGGCAATGAAGGACGCACAATCAGTCAGTGGAAGGTTAGAGGAAAGTCGGGGAGAACTACGGCGTCAGCATTATGAAAGAATAAGACCGAAAATTGCCAATCAGAGATACCGAATAGAATTTTGTCTTTCAGTATCCATAGAGGCCATTGGATGAGAGGCTGAAAAAACGACAAATAATTGTTTAACGCCTGCGAAAAGCATAGGATATAATTACAAATAATGACATTGGTTATACCGAATAATAGGTAATCGATTGACCATGAAGAGAATGTGGAAAGAATGTAGCCAATATAACGAAAGAAATAAACACTTAGTGACGAAATTAAGCACGAAACCCGACAAGATGAGATAAGGCAGTAAAAAACGCAATTTAGAGTCTGATAGGTTATGGAAAATATATTTGCGAATGCAAACGTATTTTTGATTATGATAATAAAAAGATACAAGTCTCAGTAGATTTTACTCAAATCGTTAAATTTTTAAAAATGAAAGCAAAATTTCCATCAAAACTTCATAATAATTTTAAAATCAATGAATATGATGATGAGGGTAAAAAAGAAACTTTACACTTCCAGAATAAAGATTTACTATTTCACAACCATGGTTTCGATACTGCGCATCATCATTAGTACCTGACGATGATGCGCAGCCATGATGGAAATGTGGTCATGAAATATTAAATCTTTATTGAGGAAGTATAAAGTTTCTTTTTTACTCTCATCACGAAAGAATTACAAAAAGTTTGACCTGAAACTGTTATGAATATGAAAATAATTAATGAAGCAGTGGTTGCAATTTTTTTCTTAGGACGATCATAAATGAAAATTTACGATAGATTTGGCACACCGTACTATTTTTCAGAAAAGTGAACTTCCCACCAATAGAAGCGAGCATGAATCCAAAGAAAGTGCGGAGAATGGTGCGATGATAACTTTAACTGAGTCATTCGCTATTTTGTATAAAAATTGAAACATTTCAAACCATAAAATGTGGTGTAATAAAACGTTCGCCTTGACCGGGATTCGAACCCTTGCTATCTGGTCTTTTGCTTCACACAATTAAACTACCGAAGCGTCCTTCAGGACTCCTTAGGCAATTAAGCTACTAAGGCGCCCTTTAAGCTAGCGAGGCGTCCTTAAACTGCCGAGGCATACTCGAGTACGCATCGGTAACTTAATTGCCTAAATCACTATGACGCACATGTATATCGAGAGATCTGGGTTCGAATTCTGGACAAGGTGAACGATTTTTACACTTTAAAAGTGATGCAGAAGTGGTCATACATGTTCCCCATACTATGCACGCTCTAACTGGTAATAATTGACGAAAAATATTTTAATAGCAGTGCTAATTAAATCCATGTACTTTGGTTGACTACATGAATTGAATACGATATACCTATTCTATTATTCTCAGCTCCATAGTTAAAAAATCATAATTTTACTTAAAATGAAGTGTTTTTGTAACATTTCACAGTTATTAGTAACAGTGCTGACAGAAAATAAGTATTTCAATGACCCCTCTAATTTACGTACTCATTAGAATTGCCAATACATATTATATGCAGTTAGTATAGCAAAACATTTTTGTCTAATACAGTGAATGCGACGCTTTAATAGGCGTATTACATATCACGGTGACGGCCACCCTTCTTTAAGAAACGGACTATTCCCAACAGCACTCTTAGAATAGATACGTGTATATCGTGGATTCCGGGTAGAAGTACATCTAAGACAATCTTCATCAAAATCTAAGGCAATGGACTCCTTCGTAGGTCCAACTTATATACCCAACTCGCACTTTCTGAGCGAGGTAAATGACTCCTAAGGGCTCTCTTATTCAATTTCAGCAACTTACTGATAGCATTGCATTCTCGTTAAAATTAAAGAACATTGATACATAGTTCGAATTTATTATGTAAAAAATTGAACAGAAAATGCAAAATCTGGCTGAAAGAGACGAAGCGTGGTAATGACGTTGAAAAACAAAAGGAGCAAGGAAGTGGAAGGGTAAAATGGGATATCCTAAGACGTAACAATGAACAAGATAGGAAGATAAAGAGGGGGGAGCCAGGAGAAATAGGAGGGGGTGAGTTTTGGGCGGAGATTCTGAAGAGGATTACTTCCCGTTAAGACCTCGTCCCGCGCTATGGGCTGGAGAACTTCGTCCCTGGCTTGAGAACATACGCCCAGCCCAACATCCCATTTCATATTTTATCTATAGCACTCCCAATTGTCATTACACCTTTAAAGTTGGTTGCACTAAGAGTAAATTGGAGAAAAGAACTTCTCATCAAATTCCCATTGTCTTAGCTCAAGAGAAAAAATAATGTCATAAAATATTTTTGGACTTAATTTAATTCAAGTTCACTTTATAGTTTATTATAAATACTCTCTTGAATTGCACTGATGCTGAGATCAATTAAAATTCGCGTTTGAAACCATTTTTGAGATTGTGGTATTTCTGGGGTTATCCAGCAGTGCGAGTGGCATTTTTAGTCAATAGTATTACAAAATAATGATAAAGTTGACTATTTTCATTCAAAAAAATGTCGCTCAAAAATTTAATGAAAATCTTTACCAAATACTGTACCAATTTTTTCAACATTTTGCAGCCGCGTCCATCGGGTGAGATCAAATAAAATATATGGAAAATCCATCTTTTTGTTGTGTTGTGGTTATTGATTCTGTTTGGATGTAATCAGTCTTTTTATTTAATGCACAGGGGTATTCCCGTAAAACGCATTTGGATACCTACCTCCAATGAGTGGCATACATGTATATTATAATTTAATGCAGCACGGGAACTTGATTAACGGAAAATCAAATGCTTTGAAATTCGGTACAAGCATTGAACTTGAAAAACATACTTAGGTTCTCCTATGCCGTGGAATTAAATTCATTTCAAAGATTATCTAGCCAAATGTTTGCAACATTACGCATGACTAATGGTTAGAAAAATCACCCTCTCCCACAGGATATATATATATATATATATATATATATATATATATATATATATATACCTCAATTTCACCCAGATCATAATATACATAAAGATTATGAGTAAAGAAACCTTCGTTTCAACCTATTATTTTTTAAAGAAAATCAATTTTTAGTCTTGATTTAATAATTTTTCAGTTTCGCTCCTTATATCCGCACTTTCTGTAGTACTTGGATCGATATACTCAATTTATTATGGAAGATTGACCACTTATTTATCATATAATTTATGAGTAATATCGGAAACTAAGTTTCTCAGATATTTTCACATGATTATTTTCTCATAAAGGTTTCAATTCAATGTTAAGGGTAGCATCTGTGATTGGTTAAATAGTGGCTTTAAACTCTCTCTGTTCAAATTCAATTCAAATTCACTTTGAAAGAGGTACTTGGCGAATATATTAACAACCTGGTTCTGCCTATTATTAGCCTAAGGTTTCTTCAATAAAGGCGCAGAAATATTCTTTAAAAGAATTAAAAATCTGTTATGGTGGCCTAACTTTATCTTAATCAATATTTTTTAAAAATAAAAATGAATTTACTTGTTTATTTTCATGAAAAGGGAAATGAGATTCCTTATAAAGAAAATTAATTTCTTAATGCGACTTTTCTTAAGTTTAATGTATCAATGCAAGCGTACAAAATAAGTTGTCCAATGAAGTGAAGCCAGTTCACTTTTAAACAAGTAATTAGTCTAAAAAAAGTAGCCAATTCAATGCGAACACGAAATACGCCTCATTTTTGCAGTCGTATGCATAGTGAACATTTCTAACTGGAAGGAAGTAGCTCTGTTCACATCAATACCTACTTCACTCCCTCAGTATGGACAAAAGCATATGCATGCCGGGGGATAGTGAAATATTCAACTCTTCAAAACATTCATTTTTTATTTCCATGGTAGTACAGAATACGCCTTCTCCCTTCAAGTACACGAAATGAAAGATAAAAATGCAACCAATGCGCATCAAAACCATTTTTTCTACTTGATACATTTCTGACTTTCTGTAAACAATGACGCAGATTAAAACATTCTTAAAAAAGAAAAACAAGTCCCGATGAATAGAACCCTGTTAAACATTAACGAGTATAATCTTATTTCAGGAGTTGAAGGGTTCGAGGGAGATTGCTCCGAAATGTAAAATCTGACGAGAGGTCATTAATCTGATCGGTTCATGACCGCAGTTTCCTAGAAAGCCAGCGGTGGAGCAATAAAGTATTCCCTTAGTGAAAGGAATTCCACAAGATTTATTCATATCGTAGCGTGAGCTCGGTCTTATAGGAATATGGCAGAAGGTGTTAAGGTGTCTCTCAATATATTTACATCGGTATGGTACTCAAATATTCACCAAAGGGTGGGTGGCAGGTGATGTTTCCGCACTAGGATCTTAATTAAAGATTAGTTAACATTGAATAAGGGTAGAGGTATTTCATTCATGATAATAATGCATCTAAGCATCAAATTTATGTCCAAGAATAACATAAAAGGCGATAGTAAGGGGAACAGTAAAATATGAGTTAAGAAAAAATTATGACTACAAACTAGGCCTTTCAGCATTGAAAGAATATTTTCATAAGGCCGTCGCTATCGCTTGTGAGACAGATGACATTATCGGTTCCAAAGGGTATCTCTATAATCTCATATTCACTATCATTCCTCGTAATATCAGTTAAGGAAGAGATAGGTTTAATTATGGTATCTCGTATTTCCTCTTATGAATTAATTTCCACAATCGGAATCATAGAATTAAATTTTAATTACGATAATTCCTTCTGCTTAAATAATGCTCATGTAATCAATCACACATACCGGGTCAGATGGAATAACGACAGCGACCTACGATTAATCCAATTGATCTACTCCGGAGCTTAACTTTGCGAAAGTTTTTGTGACTGAGAAAGCTCCATTTCTCTATAAAACACAATTTGACCTGCAAATTATAATTTTAGCTTATTTCATACACGTGGCGGATATCATTTAATCATCACGTGATTCCATTTTGAAAATTCACTCCTATGTATTTGTCAAAAATGAGAGAAGGGAAGAGAGGACAAGGAGGAGAGGGAAGAGAAAAAAGCGGATTGAAGGAGGCGGAGGAAGGGTTGAGGAGAGGAAAAAGGCATAAATAGGGAGCTAAGGAAAGGAAAAGTTAATGGAGGTGAGGGAGATGGAGGCCGGCCTGCGAACGGAAGATCCCCGGCGTCATTTCCGGTCACTCATCCCCGATATCCACTCGTAGAGGGCAGGGGAAGGTTGGGGGGAAGAAGACAGAGGGAGAGGCTGCGGGTGCCAGAAAGAGGCTGATGGGCATTGAGAGAGAGGGGTTGGGAGAGGGAGAGAGATAATGGCCTCCACACGGATAGAGAAAGGAAATGAGAACAGCGGTGTGAGAGGAGAGTGGAGATTGGAGCCTGTGTAGAAGTAATGACTACGGCCCTTGATGGACCAAGGGCAAGAGATGCAGGGCACAGACACCGAGTGTGGGAGTGCTCTGCGAGGCACGCGCACCTGGAAAGGGAGAGGTGAGTGGGGGAATTGGAGGGGAGAGTTGTCTATTTTGAACCCTAAGGCCGAACAATGAAGTGGGGGAAAGAGCTATGAGGGGTTTAGAGATTTTGAAGAGGGTAAAGATTGTCGTTGGCACCAAAAAATAGAGGCATTGAATTTGGAGAACTACAGGCCATATAAACATACGCGTACAGTCACACCAATATACAGTAGAAACCCTATGCATATATATAAAACATTTAAAATTTTTGAAATGTTTTATATGTAAACAATATATATATATATATACATATAAAACAGAAAGCGCATCTAAATCCCAGTTATAGTGTGAGTAATTATAAGCACAGTCATCCCGAACCCATGACTAAGCCCGATGGCATATGTAACTCGCACATCAACGTAGGGGGGACCAGTTCCTTTGACGGTGCCGGTTATATTTTCCCAGGAAATGCCGTAAAATCACAGGAGCTAAGGGTGCCCTGAGGGTCTTGTCTGGGCAAGACCGAATTCATTGGAATAGGAACTTGGAATAAAAGGACAATGTTGAGACAGAGAAAGTTAGAGAATATAAAGATAGAGGTGGGAATAAGAAAAATAAATATATTTTAGGTTAATGAGATGTAAGATGGAAGGATAGCGGACATTAGTGGAGTGATAATTATAGAATAATATACAGCGGAGGGGACGAGAGCCGACGAGGGGTTGCCATAATATTGAATAAAAAGTTAGGAAGAAGCGTAGTCAACATAGAGGAAGGAACGGATAATATTACTAGTAAAGATAAAAGCAGAACCGACGACCTCCGTCATTTTTTAGGTAAACATGCCACCAAGCAATCATATGGAGGAAAAGTCGATATGATATATGATCGGTTTAGAGGACATAATAGCCTGTGTTCCTGCAGAGTAAAATTTGATGGTGATGGGGAATTGAAATGCGACTCTAGGCGAAGGAAGAGATGTGATGCTTTGAGAGACTACGGTTTACCTACGAAAAATGACCGCGGGGAGGAAATAATTTGCATTCAGTATAAGACAGGAGTTAGCCATCACCAAAACTTGGTTTAAACATAAAAAAATGCGTAGGTATACATGGAAAATCCCAGATGACTCATAAAGGAATCAGTTAGATTATATTATGGTAAGTAACAGATTTAGGAACATTGTGGTCGATTCGCACAGCTTCCTGGGAGCGGATGCTGACCACAATTTAGTTGGTATGTAATGTAGCGTCCTTTTTTAAAAAAAGGCAGGGGCGGCGGTTTGGGAAATTGAATATGGAAGCATAAACTGGAATAACAAAGGGGTATCAATAGGCTGTAAGGAAAAACATAAATGAGGAAAAAGAGCTGAATACTATCCAGGAAAATGGAAATCTATCGAAAAAGAGATATCGAAAGCCGCAAAACAATACATAGGAACTGTTAATGGGAAAATGGCAAGGAAACCATGGATCACGAATGAGATGATTATGAAAATATTATTCCTATTTCCAAAAAGTAAAAGGTTACATCATGTCTAGACTACAGACGCACGCACATTACTTTCATAGGGGTCCGTATATTTGTGAAAGAAATGATTAGAGAGGGAAGGGCAGAACTAGAGATAGGTATGTAAGTCGGTAGATAACTCGTAAAATCAGGTATGCTGTTAACAAGGTAAATTTTTTCAAACGGCCAGTGTCGAATGATTAGGAAATTCAGTGCGACCGATATGACATGAGAATAAATGTAAACAAAAACTTTATACGGTGTACCAGAAAGAAAAAGGCTAAGGTTAGCATTAAAATAGAAGGGCAGAAACTAGAGCACGTTAAATAATTTACGTATCTCGGAAGTGTTCTGCAACAAAATGGTCAAAGTAGTAAGGAAGTAAGAAAAAGAATTGTACTAGACAAAGATGCTCCCACAAGGAGGAGGGAGTTGCTGATATGGACGTAGAGTAAGTATCTTTAGAAAAGACTGGTAAAAATTTTAATGTGGAGCGTAGCTATGTACGGCACGGAAACACGTTCATTGAAGCAGGAGCATAGACGTAGATTGGAGGCTTTTCAAATGTGGGTGTGGAAAAGAATGGAGAAGATGAATGGACCGAAAGGAAAGAAAACGAGGAAGTCCTATGGGCGGTGGGAAAAAAGAGGGAATGTTGAGAGAAATCATATGGAGGCAGGAAAATGGATCAACGGCGTTTTTAAAGACAGTGGGAAGTTGAAGACTGACACAGAGAGGAGGATGCTAGGCAAACAAGGACAGGGCAGGAATAGGATAGCGATGTTGGACAATATGAAGGGAGGAAGGAAGTACACGGAGATGAAGGATTTGTACAGTAGAGTTTTGTTCGGTGGTGCTTAGTTAGGAGTTATAAAATTGTAGTTATGTTTTTCCAAAATTTAAATTAATCGATGGATTACTTTAAAAAATGCATACATAAGTTTAGACAAATATTCCTCGGAAGATTAGTTGGAACTCTAATTCTAAGTCCTAAATAATCTTCCGAGAAAGACGGAGTAGAATTCCGTCGAAATTATCAAGATATAACATGTAAGTGTTCCTTTTGTGTGTTCTCATATTGTGTGTTGCTGTATAAGTTTATATATATATATATATATATATATATATATATATATATATATATATATATATATATATATATTATTTATCAGGGTCGCGGTGGTCCAGCGGGTAGAGCGTTGGACTGCTGACAGGAGGGTCCCGGGTTCGATTCCCGGGCAAGGCACTTTGGGCACCTGCAGCTCCACCCAAGCTTGTTGATTTTTCGGGTACCAGATCTTCCTGGGAAACCATAAACGGCACAGGGAAAGGAACTGGCCCCCCTACCCTGATGTGTGAATATTCACACGCCGTCGGGCTTGGTACATGGGTGAGCTCTACCATCACCTACTAAACCGACCTTCGGGTTGATTACTGTGTTTATGGTTATATTATTTATCAAGATATTATTGTGAGTGTTCTTTTTATGTGTTCTCGGGATGTGTGTTACTATCTAAGTTTTTTCTTCAACACTTCCGTGTTACTTCGAAGAAATCATCTATATATATATATATATACACAGTAATCAACCCGAAGGTCGGTTTAGCAGGTGATGGTAGAGCTCACCCATGTACTAAGCCCGACGGCGTCTGAATATTCACACATCAGGGTAGGGGGCCAGTTCCTTTCCCTGTGCCGGTTATGGTTTCCCAGGAAGATCTGGTACCCGAAAAATGAACTAGCTTGGGTGGAGCTGCAGGTGCCCAGAGTGCCTTGCCCAAGAATCGAACCCGGGACCCTCCGGTCAGTAGTCCAACGCTCTACCCACTAGACCACCCCGACCCGTTATATATATGTGTATCTATATATATACATATATATATATATATATATAATTAGGTAATCTACCGGTTAAGGTAGGTTTTTGGATAGACACGACTATCAAATAAATAATTTGTAACTCCAAAAATACCCAATCCAGCAACCTACTCTGCATCACGTCCCTCTTCATATCTATGTACTTCTTTCCTTCCTTCATCCCGTTCAACATCCCTATCATGTTCCTCGTTTGTCTATCATTCTCCCCTCTATTACCTTCTTCAACATCCCACTGCTGCTCAGTACGCCTTTCATTCATTTTTCTTACCTCCATAGGATATTTCCCAAACAAACCCCTCTCCTCACCCTCCATCCCTAGTACTTCCTCATTTGTATTCCTTTCGGTCCATTTCACCTTCTCCATTCTTCTCCACACCCACATTTCAAAAACCTCCAATCTAAGTCTATCCTCCTTCTTCAGCGAACATGTTTCCGCGCCGTAAATAGCTACGCTCCTTATCAAAGTTACTACGAGCCTTTTCTTAACATTCCTACTCAATGTGTCCGTCTTCAACTACCTCCTTGTGGAAGCCTCCTTGCCTAGCGCAATTCTTCTCCTTACGTCCCTGCTACTTTGACTGTGTTGGCCCAAAACACTTCTGAGGTACGTAAACTGTTCTGCCTGCTCTACTTTTTCCCCGCCTATTTTAACATTTAGCTTAGCCTTTTTCTTTCTGGAAAATCGCATAACCTTTGTTTTATTAATATTGATTCTCATCCCATATTTATCGCACTGAACCTCCAATTCACTCAGCAATGCTTGCAACCCCTTGGCTGACTGAGCCACTAATGCTTGGTCATCAGCAATCCTGACCGATTTTACGAATTCCCCTCGGACTTTCATTCCTACCTCCAGTTCTTCCCATGCCTCTTTAATCATTTCCTCCACATATACGTTGAACAGCACCGGTGACAATGGGCAACCCTGCCTTACACCTCTTCCTAACACCGCCCATCCGGACTCTCCGTTCCCCCCTCGCACCTGAGCAGTCTGAGACATGTACAGGTTGCGGATCAATCTCCTGTCCCTCCAATCCACTCCTATTTTCTGCAATACACGCATCAATTTTTCCCAATTCACTCTATCGAATGCTGTTTCGAAATCTACAAAACAGGCAAAAACGTTCTGATTGTATTCTATATTCCTTTTGATTAGTGATCTCATTACTGCAATGGCATCATGCGTACCTCTTTCTTTCCTAAACCAAAACTGATCATCCCATAAGTTATCATTTGCCTTACTCTCTATCCTTTTGTTGATGATCCTGAGAATAACTTTAGCAGCGTGGGATATCGAAATTATTGTTCTGTAGTCCTCACATGACATAGCCTTTACGTTTTTCGGAATAGGAACTAACATTGATCTTACTAAGTCTTCTGGCGAGATTCCTTACTCATAGGTACTACGAATAAGTCCAAATAGAGTCTCCTTCCCGCATTTCCCTAAACCTTTAAATAGTTCCACAGGTTGGTTGTCTACCCCCACGGCCTTATTTGCTTTCATCTCCTTTAATGCCCTTTCTATTTCATCGTCGAGTATGCCTGGACCTAAGCTATCTTCTTCTACGTCATGTTCCTTTTCTATGTCTAACCTTGTCGGCCTAAGTTCTTTACCATACAGTGTTTCTATATATTCCTTCCATCTCTCTTGGATTTTTCCTGGTTCAACTATTATCTTACCCCATTTATCTTTAACTGTTAGCACAGATCTTGCCTTCTTACTTCCCGATAATAACTTAACCTTGCTGTATAGAGCACCAATTTCACCCTTCTTCTGTAAACTTTCCATATCCTCACATTGCGTTTTCCACCAGTCTTCTTTTGCTTTATTTATGGCCCTTGTTAATTTATTGTTTAACTCTTTGTACTTCATTTTGCCTAACTCTATGCTTACATTCTTCTATCTTCTTCTCTCATCCATATTTGCCGTCATCTCATCCGTTACCCATGGTTTCCCTATCCTTTTCCCGTTAACGGTTCCTATAGTGTCTTTTGCGGCTTCCGATAATCCTTTCTTGATACATTCCCATTTTTCTTCGATAGTACTCAGTTCTTTACCGTCATCCATTATTTTCTCTACAGCCTGCTGATACTCCTTCCTCGTTAATCCATTTAATGCTTCTAAATTTCATTTCCTAATCCGCTGCTCCTGCCTTATTTTTTAGAAACGGATGTTTTATTTCAAAACAATTAAGCTGTGGTCGGAGTCTGCTTAGGCTCCCGGGAAATTGTGCGAATTTATCAAACCGTTCCTAAACTTTTGCCTAACCATAATATAGTCTAACTGATACTTTTCTGAGTTACCTGGCATTGTCCATGTATACCTACGCATTTTGTGGTTTATAAGCCATGTGTTGGTGATGAGGAACCCCTGTCTCCTGCAGAACTCAATTGCTTTCACCCCGCGTTCATTCCTCGTAGCAAACCCATAGTCTCGCAGCCCATTCCTATCCCTTTCTTCGCCTATCGTAGTATTCCAATCCTCCACAACTATTAAACGTTTCCCTGCAGGAACAAACGCCAAGTATGTATAGTATTTCTATGTGTGAACTAATATTTATGTATTTATGCATTCCAGCACGAAATCCCGCCAGAGATCCGGTGTTCAAGCCCTGGTCAAGGAAAATATTTTTACATTAGTGGTCTGCTTGATTCCGCCTTCCTCACCTCTCATGTGTTCGTCTGTTATGTGTGTTTCTATCCCTTTTCCTTTTTAAGTTTTATCTCTAAAAGTAAATGTAGGTTTTTATTGGAAATTAAAACCATCTGGTGATATTTTATTTACATCAAAGAAGGCAATAAAGTGAACAAGCTTGAAAAAAATTACTGTACACGCTGACAAGATAAAGGCTTATGAGTAAACATTTAGCATTCAATCGAATACTATTAACGTATCCAAATTCATAAAAAATTGCGCATTGAATTTCTTCTATTTTTCTCTTCTTTCTACAGGCTATATGGTTTGAAATCAGATGTCTTTAAATTGCAAATAGATGGCATGATAATACCATACTATTTGCCCAAGAGTAGCATAGCAATAGAGTGCTCCCCGTTCAATGCATCTCTAGTTATGTACGTTCCTTCAATACGCGATCTGTGGGTGGGAGCTGTACAAATCCCGAATGTCCCACTTAGAGAGGCAGTTAATAAAAACCTGCGGTTAGCAGGACAACGGCCACCGGAATTCTTCCGCGTCAGAGGTCGTGCTCACTTCTGCGGGAAATCATGTTACGCTGCATTCAGGAAAGAGCGTTTGATTCCTTGGGCAGAATGCGTGAGCAGAAAATCGCAGTTGCCATTGTACGATTGAATGAACAGCTCAATTAAACGATATCATGGTGCCAGACGCGTTAGAGCGTTGTTAATTTGCTCTTCGAAAAACTGAAGAGACGAGCAAACAGTAATTTTGGTGAGCACCCAGCTGAGCTGAATTATCTCCAGAATTCCGAAACCAGGAGAATTCTAATCAAAGAAGGAGGAATCAAACTCTCCAGCTATATCTATTGTTAATGAATGAGGAGGCAAAGTGATAAATTGGAATTATACAAGTGGAAAATGATGGTCTTATTATTATTTTGTCTCCTTAGTACCCGCACAAAATTTAAGCAATGAGGTTTTATTTAATTTTCATGGATTTATAGAGCACATATTGTCATTTAAATTTTTAAAATTGTAAGGTTATCTTTTTGGGATCTTTAGAACGCAGCTGGTAGGCACCGTCGATTTTCAAATCCGTAGATCAGCACTAATACGACGCCCATCTTGCTTGGCGATTTCTACGACCTTTATGGATATCATCAGCAGCAGTATTTCAATTTTAAAATTGAATTTATGAATTCCTTAATTCTTCATTGTTCAATGTTAATGCTCTCTGATAGCTTTCATAGCTTATCTTTTTCACTTCTTATTAATTTGTCCTATACTCTTATACTTGTTTCTTAGTCATTTTAGGGATATTTTTTTCAATTTTTCCTTTTATTATGTTTCTAACTAATTCTTTGAGCTCCACTATAACCACGTTATCTATTTATTCTTTGCCATA
This sequence comes from Hetaerina titia, assembly GCA_037158775.1. NCBI lineage: Eukaryota > Metazoa > Arthropoda > Insecta > Odonata > Calopterygidae > Hetaerina > Hetaerina titia. The sequence goes on along the minus strand of CM073773.1, from coordinate 105,318,751 downwards.
GATTTCTCCATGTGGGCCTATCCTCTTCAGATTTTATATACCTATACGAGTACCTCCTCGCTACTCACTATGTATGTCTATTTAATCTTCAGTATTCCCTTCCAGCACATCTTTTGGAAGGCAATGGTTTCACCTTCAAATATTTTGGATCTGAAGTAGAGTAACTCAATGTACGAGAAGTTACAAAACTCCCGTAACTTTTTAAAAACACATCGTACTCCTTCAATTGTTTCTCAATGTCCTTATCTACTACATACGTAAGTATCTTTCCATTAGCATCTTGAGCATTGTGTGATTTTATTTTTCTTTCCTCGCTTTGTCTCTTGGACAGTTCATAGACGATTCACAGTTTCTCTTCTTTATTTTCTCATTTACTGCTTCGCAGAAGTTTTGCATTCACTCTCCCTCGGCCTTCTTGCACTATACGTGACTGTGCATGCTATACGTGAGTAACTTGATTCAGCAACTCCTTATAAAGGGTTTCCATATTTTCAGTCCTTAAGATCTCTAATTTGATCTGGTTTTCATGGCCGCTTGAATTTCACCGACTTACTTACGATTTGGCTATCCGCTACTTCGATTATTACATTCTTTATTTCCTTTCATTGCCCATCTATGATCGTCTCATTTATTCTTTCTACTTTTCTGTCGATGGTTGCAGTAAATTTTCTCTAGGTAACTTTGCCTCCAGTATTTTCCATCCATCCAATTCCATCTGTGTTCCTGTGTCACTTTACTCATCTTCCATCGGCTTTCCATGGCTACCAGGTTGTTTTCGCTATTTGTTTCGGTGCTGGAGTGGTTCGACTTAACTTGATTCTTACATCACACTCTGTCAAAGATGCAGTCAATTTGATATGTTGCTCTGCCCCCAGCCATATTCATCTTCTTTTCCAGTATTTTTCAGAGTCGGTATTTCCTGCTATCATGTTTTTCTCCTAACAGATTTCTATTTATGAGCCTATCTCCCTAGCAGTTTCGTTTTCCAAATCCGAAGTGTCACACGCTTCTTCTCTTTTGGTTCTCTTCGACAACGATATGCCAGCCTCCCATCACTAATAGGTATTCCTTTCCTTTCGATACTCCTAGGACTTCTTCTAGTTAACTGTATGCATATATTCTCTTTCCTCTTGTGAATGGCTAAATGAATCTTTATAGTCACTAGCCCTGTGTCCGTATTCTCTCCTTACAGTCAGAATCCTGTCATTGTATCGCTTGTATGATTTGACTCTTCTTGGCCATGAAGCCCGCTTCTTCAGCATTCTGGCTGTCTCCTAAATACATATATATATATATATATTTAATTCGTCGATTCAGAGTTCTTCAAACCCGGTTCACTTAATCTCACTCACTCCCAGCATATTAATCCCCAGGATGTAGGATGACTCCCAATGACCAAACATCAGGTATCTCTTTTCGGAGTTTGCTCATTTTGACTCTGTTCTCACCCAGTATTCCCCATCCGGAGTTCCGATTGGAGGACTACATTACCTCCGGAATATAAAACAGAAAAAATTCAATCACGCCTTATTTGAGAATATATATCTATTAATCGCATGCGATATGGTAAACATATTTTGTTTACATTTTATGAGAGAGTTTCAATCGTCTAGTGAAGGCTTTATTTATTTAATTTCTCTCACAAAATAATTTTAATCTAATAGATTTTTTTATTGGTTCCGTGACCGTTCTCTAGATCTTCAACAGGTATATTTTCTTTTAAAAGCCTCCAAGATGAAAAAGACCTCTAAAACCGAAAAATTACGAAAGCTTTTTCATTACTTTGATAAGCAGTAAGTATAAATAAACACCTCAAGGAAATTTGCGCTTCGGTGTTTGCCTCAGCCTTTGCAATTTTTTAAAGGGTTAATCATCCATGGAAATTGCAAAACAAACCTTTCATTGCTGAATTTTTCATAAAATTAAAACGAATTCATAAATTAAGGGGCAAAAATTATTCGTGTTGTAAATTAAACGAAATCACTTTAGGTTTTAGCTGTGAACGTATAATATCATGGAAAGGGCTCATAAATATAAGTTTAAATATTTTGAATAACTTTCCTTGGATTGTTACAACAAAAAACCATTTATTTTTTATAATAAACAGTCCTGAAATCTGTGGATACTTCAATGAACTTTAATCCTTAAAAGAGATTAAATAAAATTTTAAAATTGATTTTAAGTAAGACAGGCTGCAATATAGGGAAGAATATTTGTGAGAATATATGCATGAATAATAGGGAAGATATATGCATGAATCATCAATCTTAAAATAGGCATACATTTACAGAAAGGCGATAACTTTTAGAGAGCACATGGTAGTAAAAGAACTTAATTTATCCAGCTGATTATCATTTGAATTTGGCCTTCTTCTTCCGAAATAGATTTCAAATGTAAATAATTCTGTGAGTGCACGGTAAATGCAAATATATAAAGATTTCAAGATTATTACCCAGCGTAATTATTAGAATTGATTGAATTCTCTCAATTAACACGATGTTATATTCGAATGCATATTCTTACAAGATTTAAAATTAACTTCGGTCATTCCGTTGCCATGTTTAGCATATTCTATCCAAATTTACGTTCAAGATAAGCCTAAGGAATAGATAATTATTCAATGAAATCCAAAGCCTATTAAGCGAGACATCATCCGATATAAGGTTTCAATTGCTCTTTGAAAATTAGAGCATCATCCTAATAAATTGTTGCTAAGATTTCTTTAGAATGAAATAAAAGGCGGGTAGCTTTAAGAATTTTCAATGAAATAGAATCCTTGGTTCGAACCATTTCAGATTATTCTCATACTCAGATATTATTTTGAATTGAAAATAAATATTCAAAATATTGTCCCAATAAAATGTATGAACTAAAATTTCAATTGAAATTTAAATGTGTTTAAGGCATAAAGGACAATATCCGGAAAACATAGAAATCAATTTTGACCTGTGTCCATTTAACCAGTGACCTCTAAATCGCTCATAATTCTAAATTCATAATTACATTCATGATAAGCGTTGTACACGATCAATGAGAGAGTAATCAATTTCATATTAACTTTTGTCCGCATTTATGGCAAATTAACAAAACAAATCTTCAATCAAACTCGTCAAGTGGACCTTGTCGGAACGCTCGCTCACTTCTTTTTCAAAATCAGTGCGGCCCCCGAAGCATTGTGTTATCCCCGACCGCTTTCTCTGTCGCTTGCGTTCGCAACGGCGCATTGATTTTGACACACTACAACGTCACACTTTTGATTAATGGACACAGGGGCCTTGTGCTGGGCGGCAAGAAGGGCGGGGAGGGGGACGTCGCGTCGGGGGACTCAGCGATGCATCCCCCCGCTGTCGGTGGAGAAAGCATTGCGGCCGGAGGGCGGTGGCCCCTTGGGCTCTGAAACGGGCCTCATCTCCCACCCCTTTCCCCTGCCACCCTCGGCAGCGACGTTTTCACGCACCTGGAACGGCAAGCGACCACACCTCCTTCCACCCACACGACTTTCCCGCAAAATTGTTTGACATGAGACCTGTCAACTGCTGCCAACGGAAATATATATGCCGGAGGATGCTTGTCTAAAAACCTCCACCCTAATCTCCACACGATGTCTTCACCTTTTTTGCCTCCGGGGTCATTCAAATAAAAATTTATAGTGCTAATTTGTAACCTTTGGTCCAGTTTTCTGAGCTTTTCCAATTTCAAACAAAAATGGATATTTCACACTAATTTAAGTAACTGAATTCTGAGACGTCGGTACTCAATTTTATCAACGTCTTTCAAGAAAGATGAAGTACATAGAGGTATCAGTTTTCGGGAAATGATTGAAGCTGTATTTGAAAGAGGTCTTCCTTGAGTGCCGTTTCTCATAACTGGAGCCTTCATCATTCATAAAATAATGGCATATGCTTCAAAAGGTACATACTCATCTCTTTAGTGTAAGGTTTATACTCGTCCATATCCCTGAAAACAACGAGGACACTCTATTTGTATGGCCGAGTTGGGGACTGAAATGGTATAATACATTCCTTCGCCGGATAAATAATATAATAATTTCGCATGATTTTCCTTAAAATTTTGTTCCTAATATTTCATTACGTTTAACAATTCAAAATGTTGTGGTAATCTCAAAATGAATTTTTATGTATTGAAAATTACTTCATTAATACAATGTAAAAAGGTAGTCCCTATTTTGTAATAGGTTTCACTTATTCCAAGTAAACCATTGCACATTGTGTCAACAGAAACACCACTATCTATTGTTTAAAACCAATCTCCTCCTTTGCACCTACGACCACTCTTCATTTCACCAAAAATTATTTTATTTACCAGAATTTACCCTACATACTCTATTCCTATGAACTTCAAAACAGTTTAATATATCTTAATGTCTATTCACTTCCCTAGATGTGAATATAAAAATGTTTCCCTTCATTTTCTATGCATTTTTCATCCACGCAATATACAGTTACCTATCATCAGCATAATTTGCAACCTATCCTCTTTTCCTTAGGACCATGACTAATTATTCAATATTAATTCTTCATTTATTCTAATAAATTCATTCATTCATTCTCTCCTTTTTGACGAATGTTAATTCTAATTCCTCATGTGCCGATTATCTTCAAAAATAATTCATGACAATGCGTGAGCATTCCGAACTGCTGGTCCCTCTACATCTTGGGTCGAGTAGCATGAGTAGATCACTCCAAATTGGGCAAAAGTGAAAGTTTTTAGGGCAAAGAATTTCACAGAAAAGGAGGGAATTTTCTCTAACCAGCATCATATGTTTTTAATCATGTGAACTTCTTACGGTGTGCTCTAATTTATTTCCTTATTCATCTTCTTTGAACCAAAGTACTTTCTGCATTTATGACATCCAGAAGCCTACTCTCTTCTTTTCTCTTCCTAGTATATCTTGTATTCTCTCTTCGGTCACGGTCATGTGAGCAACCTGCTAGTCTTTCAATATTTATTCTGCCTTATTCGGATTTGATCCAACTTATTTCCATATTCTCTTATTGTGTGTGTGTGTGCGTGTATACATCATCAGCATTTAAATCCTTGGATTGATTTACTGCAGTCTTTCATTCTACTCTATTTAATTTCCATTCCCTCAGTCCTTGATACCTTCTCTGTTTTACGTCCTACTTAATTTGTCCTATGTACATGTCTCTTGGTCTTCCCCGGGGAATAATATATATATATATATATATATATATATATATATATATATATATATATATATATATATATATATATATATATATATATATATATATATATATATATATATATATTATTATTATTATTAGGTAATCTACCGGTTAAGGTAGGTTTTTGGATGGACACAACTATCAAATAAACATTTTGTAACTCCAAACAAAACCCAATCCAGCAACCTAATCTACATCAGGTCCCTCTTCATCTCTGTGTTCTTCTTTCCTCCCTTCATCCCATCCAACATCCCTATCCTGTTCCTGCCCTTTCCTCGCTTGCCCAACATTCTCCCCACTATTACCTTCTTCAACATTCCACTACCGCTCAATACGCCTTTCATCCATTTTTCCTGCCTCCATAGGATTTCTCTCAACAAACCCCTCTCCTCACCCACCATCTCCAGTACTTCCTCATTTGTTTTCCTTTCGGTCCATTTCACCTTCTTCATTTTTCTCCACACCCACATTTCAAAAGCCTCCAATCTACGTCTATCCTCCTGCTTCAGTGACTGAATCTGAATTTCTCCCTATAAAATTTGGATTTCCCGCCTCTTTCCTTAGTCCTACCCAAACTTTCTCTCCCTTCAGAATGCGGAACATTCCACAAAGTCTGCTTATTTTTCTTCCACTTTTTATAGGTTCCCAGCCCTGCGTTTTTAACATTTCAGTTACACTCTCCATCCTCCTTTGCTTCTTCCCCAGTATATGTTTGGCAGCCTTTCTTTGTACCTTCTCCAGTTTTGCAATATATTCTTCTTTGTACGGGTCCCATACAAGTGATGAGTACTCTAAAACTGGTCTTTCCAGGGTTTTAAACGCCTTTTCCTTAGCTGCTCTAATGCTCCCTCTAAAGTTTCTCATCTTCCAATGCAGAGTTTTGAAAGCTTTCTTAAAAATGTATTCCACTTTTAACCCCCACCGTAAATCCTTGGTTAAATAGACACCTAAGTATTGACAGCCATCCCTTCTAGGAATGATATTTAGGTTGGAGATGTCCCCATTGAGAAGATCTAAGCCGGCGTGTGACTAGAACTCTTGCAATTGAATTTCTCCAAGCTGACACAGAAGCGATCATGCTGAATTTCCAAGCGAAAATGAATGCACCCAGAAATTCATATTGGCTCGGGAGCGAACGCTGCATTTTTGGCGTTTTAAATTGGCACATGCGCAAACACTTCAAATGAAATAAAACGTCGTATCGGAGAAAACATTCGTTTTTTTCCCGTCCCCCTTAAATCCCTTCCGCTAAGGAAATGATGCGGTGGAAGGTTATGGGGGACTTTTATGAATTCACACACACAGGCACACACACTTCGATCTTTCTCCTCGTCCATTTTTGCTCGCTCGCAATAGGAGCGCGGAGGAGGAGAGGAAAAAACACACCCGTATCGCACTCTCGGGAGTGAGTGAGGGGGGGACCGGGGCGCGGGGGCGGCAGCGCCGAGGAAAGCTCAAGACAAGGCGACGCATTGCGGGAGCGCCGCGCGACTGGGAGGGGTGGGACGGGGTCCTTGGGGGGGAAGACGGAAGCGGGTCCATGGAGGAATCTGACGCGTGAAGGATCGCTATCCCGTCTACTGCGGCCTTGGTTTTTGCACCCTACTTCTCAAACCGAAAAGCTTTAGCTACCGACGGCGCTGTTGATGTTCCCTGCACCAGAACGAAATGTGCTCTTTTCGGCGCGGTGACGCGGTGGAGGGAGGCCAGAGCTCGAAAGAAGTGGAGGAGAGGCGGGCGGGGTGCTTAGTCCTTGACTGAGAGCACAGCGGCGACAAGAACCACCGAGATGAGCCAGAAGTTCTCAACTATCGACACCACATCGCTTGATTAGGCAAAGGTTATTTTATTTTCGGAAATACGAGAAATATGCCCTCTAAAGGTAATCGACCGGATTAATTCGCATCCGAATTAATTTTACATAAAAAAACTTAACAAGTGTCAAACGAAATGAGTCTCTTAAAAAACAAATACCTAATACGTAGTTAATATAAATTTGAATATAAAAATATTTGCATGGATTTAATGTCAATGCAAACATATCTATACCCAAATGTCTGAATTTTTACGAATTCCATTTTTCACGTGAAAGTGTTGTGCAAGCGGCTTGTTGGATACGTGACTAAAAAACTTATTGCATGCTTCCCAAGAAGCATAACCAATGCATAAAAAATATGCAGTGCTGATATTGATAGCGGAGTACGCAAGGAAGCAAAATTCGGAAGGTAAATATCGAAGAGGATGGACATCGGAGGAAGTGCGTGTGGCGCTTCTGAAGGAGGATGCACGAAAAAGGAATTTGCCCTTGTCCTTGAAGAGCGAGAAATGGGTAGGGAGAAAAATCATGTGGAGAGAAACACTTCTAGGAAAAATGATAACCAATGAGGAAGAAATATGTGACGCAAGAGAATGAAATATGGTTTCAAAATAAATTTGACATGCCACAGAAACTTTCCACGAAATCGTGCAACCCATGCAGCTTGCAAGCAATAAAGTGAGAAATGTCTAAAACTGAATACCTGTACATCAGTAGATTGTGATTTTAGTATATCAAATAAGAAATAATTAATCATCAACTTTAAAGAGTTTGATCATATTAACGTTAAATTAATTTTCACACATTTGCTTCTGGCACAACTTGTATTTTTCAATATTCTGCGCCGGATTTTCCACACTAGTTCGTGTAATACAAAATGGTATAAAATTATGATAACGAGAATAACTGAAAAGGACAGTTTTATTTCCCATATGACAATCGAGACTAAGGGTTGAGAGATTCATCGAAACGTGGAACCATAGACTGAAATGAAACTAAGAGATGATAATTATAGCATATCAGCACAATCCGTGTCTGTAGAAGTAATACTATGAAGATACCAAACTATGAAGACGTTGGATTACTTCGGAACAAAAGTCGAAATTATCGATCTCGGTGAATACTTTCATAAACATTTACATTTTGAACCTATTGGGGTTAAGCCGCTATCGTTAACTTTTATGACGATGGTGCGTCGAGTTCAAATAACAATGAATAAGACGTATTTTTTCCCGAAGTAAAATTTTTAAGTGTCCACTAATAGCAAGTGATTGTAATTATTATCGAATAAATTTACCTATTTTATCATTAACATCTTCACACAGTCAATACTTCATCTTGGATACGATACAAGTAAAAGAATTTTAATCGTGGACGGAGAGCAGGGTTATTTCATTGATTAATTTGAAAGAATCAGGGTTTGCTAAACTCAACCAGTTTTGTAAACACAACCTTAGGATATATTTTCCAAAGAGAAAACCTTAACTAAAAACAGTCAATTATAATAGATATTTCAGTATCTTTCAGCCTCTTCCTAATGGTTTATGATTCCTAAATGATTATTCATTCGCTTACACACCAAATGCAAATTCAGAATACCATTCTGAGGACATTCATTTTTGGATTCTCTTCTCCGTTTTAAAACGGAATCCCCACACGTATTTTCAGTATGTTTAGATGTTACCATGGCTACTTTTTAGCTGCAATATGGTTGAGATCTAGACATATAACTGCTGTCTAGAATAATCTTTTACATTCGCCCCCTCATAGAGAACGGCAAGAAGGGAGAATTTAAGGAGATATAAAAAAAATGGAGAGTTACGTCAGGCGCGGTCAGTCGGAGGCTCATGTGGGCAAAAAACTGAGAAAGGGGGGGAGGGAGGTTGCGGCAGACCGTGGACGTAAGTATGGAGTAGTTCCGGTGGTAGCGGCGTAAGATCTTGTAAACCCATTTCTCAGTCCTGCCTCGAGCCATCCATGCTAAGTGAAGGGTGTTGAGGAAAAGGAAAAAAGTAGTCTCGATGCGGCGGAGAAGAAAGACGAAGGATGGAGGCCTCAGGAAGAGGGTCCACGAGAAGGGTTTCTCTAAGGCGAGCAAAGGGAAAGAATGGCGTCTTCCAGATAGGAGAGGGAGATTTATTTGTGTCACGTTCAGCAAACAAGATAGCATCGCGCGGTGTCGTGATATTTAATTAAAATCCATCGAAATGCTTCTTTCTTCTTCTCCAAGGCTACCGAATAAGATACTCTCTCAAAATATGCCAGGAAAACCTTCGCCACCACATAGTCTCTTTAGAAAATTTGCCTCAGTATTCCGGACAGCCTCTGAATTCATTATTAAATTAGTTTCGTCTGGGTGAGACTGATGCTATTTTTTGTGGAATTTTGCAGAAGTTTACTCAAACAACGGCCTGAAAGTTACAAACGCATCAATTAAGGAAATATTTCTAATAAAAAATGATGGAATATTAATTTAAATACACTCCGGATTCTTGCTTGTGATGGACAATGTTTCTAATAACAACATTTGACCGTCGAGATAATATTTTTGCCATGTCATGCTGGCCATGCTTATGATTCTGGCGAAATTCTGGTATGTATTGGCTTTGAGGAGTAGCATGAGAATTTATTCGCCGCTGCATGCAGAAATCCATCGGGGATAGCAACTCTTCTGGCATTGGGCACAGTGTTGCCACACACGATTGATATCTCAGTGACTGGTGAAATTCTCAATCGCGTCTCTAAAGTCAGTTAAAAATACAAAAGATCATTTAAGTAAAAAGTGACCTTCAAACATAAAATTATTTTAAGCCAGTACATGGAAAATCATTTTAATCCCTCAAAACAAAACCATTGTCAATGCTTTTCATAACCTGCGAAAATCTATATGAGTCACTTAAAACCTTACCGCTATCATGTTACCCATACTGTAATAGGAAGCCCATTAGACCCCATTTCTATGGGATAAGGGCCTATTAATTTGATCGTGTACTTATTTCTCTTCTAAATAAACTTCTCATAATATTTTAATTTAGCAGAGGTTTCAATGGAGAACCCAAGTGAAGGGTAGATGAGTTAACATTCTATACATTTTGCAAGGGTTTGGAATGTATAATATTTGATTACAGATTGATTTTAGGTGACTTGTAAATTGTTATATTGCTGAAAGCAAGAGTTTCTAACTTTAAAAAACAACACAAACACTTTTAAATCTGTCCCGCGAAATTTTAATTTGGCCAGGTGCAAAGATGTTACTGTAAATTATAATCCTGAGGATATTTTACAAAATGTGTGGGAGAAATAATTTATAGAAATCCCTGGCTAAGTCATCAGATAAAATGAAAAATTCATGCATATCCTTAGGTGTTTACCTTTAGGAATACTGCAAATATATTCGAAAATTTTATTGCTGATGTTAAACTGGTAAAAATAATTAGTACAAAAAGCATTATTTATGCCTACAAATTGATTTTTCAAGTGTAAAGTTTGAAGCGTAGCTCTTCCAAGTTGAATTTATGGGTCTGTTGGTCTTTTATTCAATTCATGATTTGGGTTAGCTTTTCTCTATCATTAATAGATGAAGATATTTATCATCACTGCAAAACAAGTAGACACCCACTTCCTTCCTACTGGAAATATTACATGCTTTTACTATTTATAGCGTGTTTTTATCAGTCCGTGGAGATGTCGACTTTCTCCCGCAACAAATAGAATTTTTCAAAATAGAAATCGCCCGAGTCCTAGCGATTTCCGTGAACATTTACAAAAGGAGATTTCCAATTTTTTTGTCGTTTCTTCATTTTGCAGACGAAATTTTCGTCATTTATTCTCTCTAGTAAAATTTCTGATCTCACTGTTTCTCATATCCTTTCTATTGGCTTCCTGTCAACACTATAGACTTTCTAAAAGTGCAAATGAACTCCCTCACGCCTTTTTGTATGCCATGCATTCAAATATTGCGTACGTGCTGCCTCTTCTTTTAGCCGAGGATTATTAGGTGTTAAAAAGTTTTATCTTTTATTTTGAGCACAACATATATAAATATATATATATATATATATATATATATATATATATATATATATATATATATATATATATATATATATATATATATATATATATAACTTTTGGACGACACAATACAACACAGAATAAAGCAGATAACACGTAAAAGGACACTCACACTGTAGATGATTTAAGCTTTCGGCCTACTCCGAGGACTTCTTCAGGTCAGACCTGAAGAAGGCCTCGGAGTAGGCCGAACGCTTAAATCATCTACAGTGTGAGTGTCCTTTTACGTGTTATCTATTTTATTCTGTGTTCTATTGTGCCGTCCAAAAGTTATATTGCTCTCGTGAGTACTTCCGCATCATCTAATATATATATATATATATATATATATATATATATATATATATATATATATATATATATATATATATATACAGTGTACCACACCCCTCAATATTAGAATCAATAATCATAGAGCCTCATGCAACAATTCCTCCCTTATTGGTATGCTCCCAATCCCCAAACATGCCTCCGAACACAACGCTGCCTTTGACCAATGTTTTAAAGTATCCGTCTTAGCATCCCTCCCACACTCAGACCCTCCACTGAAACTCAAAACATTAGAGCTAGCTTTCATCTGGCTCTTGGATTCCTGGAATCGCCCAGGTTATAGACATTAATTGCCCCCTTTATGCATATAATTTCATCCCCCTCCGCCCCCAACAACTTCCATATCATCCCCACCTTTTTTAAAATTCCCGCGCCATACACTACCCCTCCAAACTCCTCACCTCGAATGCCTTCCCCCCTTTTTTCCCCCCTTTTCCTTTCTTTTCCCCTCTTTTCCCCTCTTTTTCCCCCATTTCCCCTTCTCCTTCCTACCACTGCTTTCGGGCCCTCCTCTGCCTCAGTTCTGTTCCTAATTCCTCTTGAGAAAGGTGGTTGGACCACCGAAAATTCGAGAACCAGTGAGTTTTTCCTCTTTTGTGTTTTGGTTTCTGTGTTTGTTATGACTTATCAGTGAATTTATATATATATATATATATATATATATATATATATATATATATATATATATATATATATATATATATATATATATATATATGTGTGTGTGTGTGTGTGTGTGTGTGTGTGTGTGTCAAATATGTATATATATATATATATATATATATATAAATATATATATATATATATAGGTAGTGGAATGTTGAAGAGGGTAATAGAGGGGAGAATGTTGGGCAAGCGTGGTAAGGGGAGGAACAGGATAGGGATGTTGGACGGGATGAAGGGAGGAAAGAAGTACACCGAGATGAAGAGGGACCTGATATAGATTAGTTTGCTAGGTGGGGAGTCACAAAATGTATATTTGATAGTTGTGTCCATCCAAAAACCTACCTTAACCGGTAGATTACCTAATAATAATATATATATATATATATATATATATATATATATATATATATATATATATATATATATATATATATATATATATATATATATATATATATATATATATGTCATGTTGTACTATATATGTGTGTGTGTGTATGTGTGTGGGTGTGCATCAAAATGAACGACAGACCTATTTAATGCCCAAATACACAAACTATATGTAAATTCATATAAAATAATGTAGCAATTCAACAAACTGTTTTCGATATCGTAAACTAGCTATGAAATATTCATGTTGAATTTCCGTCGCTCTTCCTCAATATTGGGCAAAAACATACTGCTGCATATGTATTACAAAATAACCTGCTTTTTCAAATATCTGCAAATGTTTACATTCTCTTCTAGTCTTACAGTTTTTAGTGAAAGAGGAAAGTACTTTTCCTGCTCTATATATTTCTGCGATGAATTTCCAGATCGAAAATAATTATCACCATCTCAAAGGATTCCTGGGAATCCTCGGGAAGATGTGATGGTGTTCTAAATGATTTCTACATCTTAGCTGATGCTAGTGTGAAGTTAGCAAACTCAGCATATTCTTTCCCTAAACTCTTAGAATCCGTCTCTTCATACATGTAGAAGACATCTCAATTTTACCCGTTGTATGGAACGGATTCGCAATACCTCGTAGATAATCTTTCAACGGTAAGGGTGAACGTTTTGATGGTGAAAATTTTTAATTTAGTTTACATATTTGCAGGATAATCAACATTGAGCTTATTTTAGATGATGCTAGAATATTAGCGGAGTAAATCCTCCATTTCCTTAGTCTGAATAGAAAGGCTATTGACATTATTTAAGTTTATAATTATTCCATGGCAAGACGGATACAGTTTCTCCACAAATGGAAACGTATCTAAAATAAACGTCGAAAACAGTGCCAATTGACTTAAAATTTAAAAATAACTATTGAGTAATTACTCAATTACGCTATGTTGTTAATTGGTACATATTTGTGTAATAGGCAAATATTATAAACCCTTAAGTATCTGCACCACTGTTAAAATAAGGCCTTATAATGGGGAAACTGGAAGAACAGAACTTATTAAAGCGGACTAGGGGCTCCTAATTAGAAAACACTTAAAGTTAACCACAGTTTTAAAAATTCCAAAATCTTTAAAACTAGCATATTACGAAAGTTTAAGTTTTATCTCACCGTTGAACTTTCAAGTGTTCATTCTGGTGTTATCCTACCATGATAGCCATGATCAATAGATTTTTTGTCCTCTTCGGAGTTTGGAATTGATTGGAGGTTGGTGTATTCAAGCGAGATTGATGGAATGTGTCGATAAATTTCTACTGTCAGAGAGTGACTTGATTGTATTAGTGTGCTATTTTACCATGAGAATAGTTGATTGTCACCCAACTGAGTGTTGATTGGACCCATACATATCGGATACACCAGTTCGTCAAAAAAGCATTAATCAAATTTAGTTGGATAATTTTATTCTGAGTACTCCTGGATCTGCCCCATTTTAACACACTCCAATTTCTGTTTGCGAAAATACGTGACCTAAAAAATAAAATACGAGCAGACTCCATCATGATAGTGAACATGAGGAGAGCTTAACATTTAATGCGCTGTTGAAAATGTTGGACATATTTGATGACTTTTCGAATCTTGCATATTTTCCGACATTTCTTTATGTTTTATTTGCCCTTATTGTTATTATTTAACTGTTACGAGCTAAAATGCTGCTAAGTGGACCGAGCTAAACACCCCGTCAAGCTGAAAATTGCCACACGCCCTGGCGGCGGCGGTATTAGGTAGATGTACACGCTTGCATGGTCATTGAGAGATTTCTACTGTATTTATTTTCAGTTATCACCAGATAATTAGAATCATTAATGCAAGGAAAATGCCTACAGCACGTAGTTAACATTTCCCCTAATGCGCATTACAATAATAAAGGAAACTTTTGCTTAATCATTAGATTATGGACAAAAACTAAAAATATTAAATTGTTCTTCGATTGCTTATACAGGTATTAACAAGATATCTTCTCTTCGAAATTAACATAACTTTGTATCAAAAAATTTGAAAACACTAGAGTTTTTGGAAATAATTTCTTCAAAGATAACACGACCAGGCACGCAATTTCTAAAAAACCAAAATATCGATACTTTGTGCAATAAATTACTTTTTTAAAAGGAAGGATTATTTTTTCATTTGAAAACATTTAACGTTTTTAGATGAAGATTAAGATCAGTGGACTGGCAAAAAAAGACGCAGCATGACATGATCGCAATACCGTGCACCCCCTAACTACCCATATGACAGTCGTCCCTGTCGCCCGTACTCCGCAGTTGATGGCATCCTCTTTCGGCCTGCAAGTCCCTGTCATAAAGCTGATCTCAGTGGATGCAGGTCAATGGCGGTCAAGTTGCAGAGTCAGGAGGAGGAAGTGGAAGGGGTTGGGCTATTGCTGTGTGAGAAATGGGTCGGTGTGCCGTGGAATGCAGCGTTAACGGAATCGAATGCAGTTCCAAGTGGATGCCAACAAAGCTAGGGTACATGACATCAGTAATCAAAATGATCACCATCTTTCATTAAAATTCAAGTTAAAGGTTAATTTTATAAGGGAGAACTACGGAGAAAAAACGAGAAAAGTATAGTTATTAGGGATAAATTCCATTACTTAAAACTCTTTTTAAAATAATCTGTGTATATTCAACGAACTTTTCATATTGATAGGTAGGGCATGATTATGAGTTCATTGCAATTTAGTGTAATTCAAAAGGCCCTTCACTATTATTCGCATTCCCTATACTACTAAATTCCTTTTTGTAATTTTTCTGAAACATGAAGAAATTATTGCAATACTCGCATTTAAGATTCTTCCTTGTTATACGGAAAGCAAAATGGAGGGAGAGAGAGAAACGACCTCTGATAGTCATTTCGAGGACGCTAGAATGCCAAGGAAGATGAAACAATAAATATTTCCGGGGAGGTCCCGATCAAGTAGAATGATTTTTTCACTCTGCAATTGCTGCATTTCAATGGATATTAGCGGATGACTCCGTCAAATGGTTACTCTCACAGCATCTCCCGCAGTTTCCTGTAATTTGGCAAAGGGAGATGTGCGCGATGAGCATGAGCGGATCGATGTTATACTATGATTTAAACTTGCGAGCTTTAAGCTTAAAATGAGGTCATTTACAAGGTGACCGATGAATTATGATAAAAATATAGGAAAAGTAAAAGACTTTACTTTAGAATTTTTGAGAACAAGAAGTGAAAAGATGAAAGTTAGTAAATATGAGGTGTGTTAAAAAAATAACGATAATTTTTCATTTCACGGGCTTGGAGAGTCCGATTGCCGAACCTTTTTATTATGCTGGCATACATTCCCCTGAAGTATGATAAAACTTTCAGCCGTTTTCATTGTGGACTTTGCCTGTGACAGTCACTAAGTTTAGACGTGTTTTATGAGCTCGGCGATTTTCGTTTGTTAAAATAAATGGATCAAAGAATTTGTATAAAATTTTGCGTAAAAAAATAAAATAAAGTGTAACAAAGTGTGTAAAATGTTAACAAAGGCCTATGGTGAGTCTGCTATGAGAAAATCAAGCGTTTACGATTGGTATAAGCGTTTCCAAGAAGGCCGTGCAGACCTTGAGGATGACGAACGCCCTGGACGCCCCAGCACATCAACAATCGATGAAAACGTGGAAAAAGTTAAAGAAATGGTTATGAACGATCGCCGAATCACAATTAGAGAGGTCGCTGATGATGTTGGCACATCGATTGGATCATGTCTGGACATTTTTTCCAATTTTTTGGGTATGAAACACGTGGCAGCAAAATTCGTTCCAAAATTTTTGAATTTTGAACAAAAACAGCGGCGAATGGAAGTTGCTCAGGAGTCACTAAATGAAGTAAACGACGATGCAGAATTACTGAAACGACGTATTAATATAACAGGTTACGAAACATGGGTTTATGGATATGACGTTGAAACTAAAGTTCAATCATCCCAGTGGAGGCATTCTGGCTCGCCAAGACCGAAAAAGGCTCGACAAGTTCGGTCGAACGTGAATGTTATGCTCGCTCTGTTGTTCGATTTTAATGGCACAGTGCATCATGAATTCCTGCCACCAGGTCAAACGGTCAATAAGAAAAAAGTACTACCTACAAGTTCAACGCCGTTTGCGTGAAGCAATCCGAAAAAACACCCGGACCTGTGGAAAAAGAACTCATGGCCTTTGCACCACGATAATGCACCAGCTCACACTTCATTGCTTGCTCGTGAATGTTTTGCCAAAAACAATACTGTAACGATGCCCCAGCCTCCATATTCGCCAGATATGGTAATTAAGAGAACCTTGAAGGGCCGTCGTTTTACAGTCGTAGATGACATTAAAAGCGCATCGCTGGAAGAACTACAGGCTATCACAAAGATCGAATTTGAGAAGTGTTTCGGGGTTTAAAAAAACCGCTGGCACAAGTGTATAATCTCCAACGGGGACTAAGTTGAAGGTAGCAGCATCAATATAGTATATAAGAATAAATAAATATTTTGCCGGCAAAATTAAAATTCTCATAATTCTTTAACACACCTCGTCTATAAGAAAAGTGGACTAGCATAATGCCCAAAGTGGAAATGTGGGAGGTTAAAACATTCCGGTCTGTTGCGAAGAAGATCATGAATACGGTGAAATTAAAAAAAATAATGAGGGCGAGAATTCGTCTATCTGAGTGACATGCGAGGCCTGGTGAGCAAACATCCAGCCACTGTGGTCTGACGGCGCGTGAAATGGACGACTTGATACTGGGTGATATCACTCGAGCAGAACTTCACAACCAAGTGCATCGCTTCCACAGAGTATACATCATGTCAGGAGATTTTAGGAGCAGAAAATAAGTGTTTTTATACGCTTTTGTAAAGAACATCAACAACAATGAAACCGAGAACAACATTGATGTCATTCATAAAAATGATTTGTGAATAAAGCTTTATGAAATTCGTAATTTTTTCGTTGTTCGTCTGATAATTGATAAAAATGGCTTGTAAGGAAAAGTTTACATATGCCTGTATATCGCCTTGATTTCTCGTGGCACTGCAGTTGGCTGACCGAACCATACCTTTGAATTCAATGTTTTCAGATCTACTTCGTGAAAATCATCATCCCTGAGAGAGTGACAATTTGCATATTTCCACAATACCTAAGGATTAGATTTTTGTGATTGCCCAAAGGTAATATTCAGGGGTTAGGCGGAGGAAGGGACTATAAGTCTCAATCTCGCCCCGAGATTGAGACTTATAGTCCCTTCCTTCAACAAATAAATGCATTTGTCAAAGCACTGCCTAATTTGACGAATAGGGAATATTATTTGGTACGCAGTAATGTCAACTATTAGTCGAGACCGGTAGTTCTACATGCGGACAACAATATGGAGCTGCTCACCACCATCATGGGAGGACTGCTTAGCCGCCGTCATTTCCTAAAGCTACAGTCTGCACCAGCGCGAGTCATCGCTACTCTCCTGCCGGGTTATTACCCGGACATCACACTCCCTCCACACCACGTCCGCACAGTGCTCCCGATGCCACCATGCATGCTTCCCGATCCAGACCTGCCGCTCTTCCGTCCACCTCGCAAAAGAGCCCAACGACTGAGGGATCGGGAATCATGCACCATGATGTTATCCCCCGTGAATTCCTAAGAGCCATCGCATTGAACCCAGTGAAGTGATAGAGTGATTTGATCCAGTGAACTTTCCCTTATGAAGTTATATTTAGAAACACTTACTGTTATGTTTTTGTTACTTTTGTTACTATGCATTCTTGTTGTTCTTCTTCGGTGGTCTGCCGGAGGTTTTGCGGGTTTTCCTCCGCCCAAGGGCAAATGCCGGGCCGATACCGTTCCCGCAGAAAAGAATTTTTATTTCCGCAACCGCATTCTTTTGCAATCTTTCCTATTCTTGTGACTTTCCACCCCAAAGAGGAGCTAATGTTAAAACGGGGTTTGCGTATTGTTTCTATGTTTCTCCAATAATTTATATATATTCTTGTATCGCTAAATCTTTACGGAAACAAAAACATATCAAACTGAACTGAAACTGAAGTTCAAAAGGACGATTTAGGTCGAGACATAAGTTCAGGCGAGCTGGACTGCGTCTCATTCATGTTCTCAAAGGGCAAAGAACCAGGCTTGGACGGCCTACTCTTTGAATTTTATTTCGTCTACAGGGACGTTTCTTTCCTCACCTTCGTATGTATATCCTTTTCTATCAGTGATGATGATCTTGATTGCAATTGATCTTGAGAAAGCAATTGATATGACCCGGATCAAATGGATCCTAACCGTGCTCAAGACGAGGGCCTTCCCCGAGTACTTCATTCGTGCCGTCTCAACGATGTACACCGGTATATCCTCTAGAATTAAGATAAAGAATACCAACTTCCCGCCCTTTTCCGTCAGTAACTCCGTTCGGCAGGACTGCTCTGCTGTCAATGCTGCTGTTCGCCTTTGCCTTAGTTCCCCTACTCAGACGACTGCAGAGCAGTAGAATCAGGGTAAGTTGTCACGGCGCCATGCCGTCTGCCTGGGCGTCACATACGCTGACGACATATCCTTTTTTATAGACGACCCGTCCTACATGGCTCTCGCCCACGAGCCATGCCATATGGGCAGGGAAGTCTCTTCCTCAACAACCGAAAATCTGTCTTTACTGCTGAAGGGGAACCGGCCCCCGACCTCCATCGGTTGATCAGAAGTTCCCTTCCTCAAAGTCTTAGTGTTCTAGTGGGTGAAGGAGTTGGCTCCCACGATTGAGCGATACTGGGGTATTATTGACCACCATGTAAAATGGAGTGTTGGTAATCTTTTACTCCCTTCCCTCCCGATCGTAACCCGCGTCTGCCTCCTCAACCAGGTTTTCTCCCCGAGGTTATGGTACGTGACCCATCTTTCGCTCTTACCTACTAAATATAATGAATATTTTATTAGAGCGACCCACCAAATTGTCCGAAACGGCTACGTGAAGAAAGTTTCCCGCAACTAGCTCTATGGGCCGTTTGAACTGGGTGGTCACAATTTAACAGCTACAGCTCGAAAGGCAAATATAGTCAAGGCGAAGCTCGGCCTGCGCATCCTCGGGGGTGGCGACGCGTGGCGCAAGGCACTCCCCAAGGGCGAGTGACAGGAACTCGCGCGCGACGACTGCCACGGGATGTCATTCGAAGAGACGAAAACGGTAGCCTCTCTCCTGCGAGATGGAGAAGCAATTGGGGTCAAGACCTTGTATCTCTGAGCGCTTGCCGAGCAACGACAAAATACAGCAAAAGGGGCGTTGTCTTGGAAAAACTGGGCGAACGATAAGGCACGGAGTCGAATGTTCAACGTAATCGCGAACACGGTCATGAAGAGGGAAGTGAGGCACCACCTACAGCTAGGCGATTCGCCCCTTTGTCTGTCATTTGGCCGAATAGACAACATTGGACGTCTGATTCTTGGCTGCAACGATAAACTCAGAAAATGGGAAGCCCTGAAAAAGAAATATAAAACCTTGGACGTGCACGGTAGTGGTGTCATTGTAGAAATAAATCTGATTACCCTGAACTTTCGGTTCTTTCCGACCTCCAAATCTCTTATAATGACCACCCTAATCGTGGATTTCAAGCAATTAAGAACCGCGAATAAACATTTTGCAAAAGGCTAGCAGTCATTGGTGGAACAGACTTGGCTGCCCTCGGTGCCGGACGCACTTCGTCCGTGGTTGAAGAGTTGTTTTGCAGAATGACTGGGCTTCAAGCTTATCAATAATTATTACCATATATAATGTTCGGTTGATAATCCAAATTTTCCAAATATATCTTGTGACCCCTGCCTTAATTTATTTTTTTTGCCTAGAAATACTCATGGTCAAAATTGCATATGCGGGTATATGAATGTATCATATGTGTATTCATATTTATATTTCTATGTATGTTTGTGTTTGTATGTATTTATACTTATGTTGAGGAGAGGCAAATTAGAAAATATTAAGCGAGAGATGGAAAGAGGTAATATAGGTGTGTAGGTCTCTGCGAGGTGAAATGGAAGGATAGAGGGGATTACTGGAGTGACAATTATAGAGTGATATACATCGGCGGAGACGAGAGCCAACGAGGGGTGGCCGTAATTTTAAATAAAGGGGTAGGAAGAAGCGTAGTCAACATAGAGCAAGCGACAGATAGAATTTTACTCGTAGAGATTAAAGCAGAGCCGACGAACTTGGTCATTGTTCAGGTATACATGCCACCGAGAACCCACAAGGAGGAAGAAGTCGATAGGATGTATGATGAGTTAGAGGATATCATCGCGAGTGTTCCTGCAGGGAAACATTTGATAGTGATGAGGGATTGGAATGCGACGGTAGGCGAAGGAAGAGATGGTGGTGAGGTGGGGGACTATGGGTTAGGCACGAGGAATGAACGCGGGGAGAAAGCAATTGAATAGGTGCAGGAGACAGGGGTTAGTCATCACTAACACATGGTTTAGACACCACAAAAGGCGTAGGTATACATGGAAAATGCCAGGTGACTCAGAAAGGTATCAGTTAGATTATTTTATGGTTAGGCACAGGTTTAGGAACAGTGTGATAATTTCGAGCAGTTTCCCAGGAGCGGATGCGGACTCTGACCACAATTTAGTTGTTATGAAATGTAATGTTCGTTTCAAGAAGATAAGGCAAGGGCGGCGGGTTAGGAAATGGAATTTAGAAGCAGTAAATGGATTAACGAGGAAGGAGTATCAGCAGGCTGTAGAGAAAATGATGGATGACGGTAAAGAACTGAATACTATCGAAGAAAAATGGGAATGTATCAAGAAAGGGATATTGGAAGCCGCTAAAGACACTATAGGAACCGTTAACGGGAAAAGGATAAGGAAACCATGGGTAACGGATGAGATGATTGCAAAGATGGATGAGAGAAGAAGATGGAAAAATTTAAACACAGAGTTAGGCAAAATGAAGTACAAAGAGTTAAACAATAAATTGAGAAGGTCCACAAATAAAGCAAAAGACAAATAGTGGAAAACGCAATGCGAGGATATGGAAAGTTTAAAGAGAAGGGTGAAATTGGTGCTCTATACAGCAAGGTTAAGTTATTATCGGGACGTAAGAAGGCAAGATCTGTGCTAACAGTTAAAGATAAATGGGGTAAGATAATAGTTGAACCAGGAAAAATCAAAGAGAGATGGAAGGAATATATAGAAACACTGTATGGTAAAGAACTTAGGCCGACAAGGTTAGACATAGAAAAGGAACATGACGTAGAAGAAGATAGCTTAGGTACAGGCATACTCGATGACGAAATAGAAAGGGCATTAAAGGAGATGAAAGCAAATAAGTCTGTGGGGGTGGACAATATTCCTGTAGAAATGTTGAAATGGTTAGGGAAAGGTGGGAAGAAGGCCATATATGGACTGATTCGTAGTATCTATGAGGAAGGAATGTGGCCGGAAGATTTTGTGAGATCGGTGTTAGTTCCTTTTCCAAAAAAGGCAAAGGCTTCGTCGTGTGAGGATTACAGAACAATAAGTTTGATATCCCACGCAGCTAAAGTTATTCTCAGGATCATCAACAAAAGGATAGAGAGTAAGGCAAATGATTACTTAGGGGATGATCAGTTTGGGTTCAGGAAAGGAAGAGGTACGCGTGATGCCATTGCAGTAATGAGATCACTAGTCGAGAGGAATATAGAATACAATCAGGACGTTTTTGCCTGTTTTGTAGATTTCGAAAAAGCGTTTGATAGAGTGAATTGGGAAAAATTAATGCGTGTATTGCAGAAAATAGGAATGGATTGGAGGGACAGGTGACTGATCCGCAACCTGTACATGTCTCAGACTGCTCAGGTGCGAGTGGGGAACGGAGAGTCCGGATGGGCAGTGTTAGGAAGAGGTGTAAGGCAGGGTTGCCCATTGTCACCGGTACTGTTCAACGTATATGTGGAGGAAATGATTAAAGAGGCATGGGAAGAACTGGAAGTAGGAATGAAAGTCGGAGGGGAATTCGTAAAATCGGTTAGGTTTGCTGATAACCAAGCATTAGTTGCTCAGTCAGCCAAGGGGTTGCAAGCATTGTTGAGTGAATTGGAGGTTCAGTGCGATAAATATGGGATGAGAATCAATATAAATAAAACAAAG
This sequence comes from Hetaerina titia, assembly GCA_037158775.1. Classification (NCBI taxonomy): domain Eukaryota; kingdom Metazoa; phylum Arthropoda; class Insecta; order Odonata; family Calopterygidae; genus Hetaerina; species Hetaerina titia. The sequence goes on along the minus strand of CM073773.1, from coordinate 105,296,119 downwards.
GTTATGCGATTTTCCAGAAAGAAAAAGGCTAAGCTAAATATTAAAATAGGCGGGGAAAAAATAGAGCAGGTAGAACAGTTTAAATATCTCGGAAGTGTTTTGGACCAATACGGTCAAAGTGGTAGGGACGTAAGGAGAAGAATTGCGCTAGGCAAGGAGGCTTTCTCAAGGAGGAGGGAGTTGATGACGGGGACATTGAGTAGGGATGTTAAGACAAGACTCGTAAAAACTCTGATATGGAGCGTAGCTATGTACGGCGCGGAAACGTGGTCGCTGAAGCAGGAGGATAGACTTAGATTGGAGGCTTTTGAAATATGGGTGTGGAGAAGAATGGAGAAGGTGAAATGGACCGAAAGGAAAACAAATGACGAAGTACTAGAAATGGTGGGGGAGGAGAGGGGTTTGTTGAGAGAAATCCTATGGAGGCAGGAAAAATGGATGAAAGGCGTATTGAGCGGTAGTGGAATGTTGGAGAGGGTAATAGAAGGGAGAATGTTGGGCAAGCGAAGTAAGGGTAGGAAAAGGATAGGGATGTTGGACGGAATGAAGGGAGGAAAGAAGTACACCGAGATGAAGAGGGACCTGATATACAGTAGATTAGTTTGCTGGGTTGGGAGTCACAAAATGTTTATTTGATAGTTGTGTCCATCCAAAAACCAACCTTAACCGGTTGATTACCTAATAAATAATAAATATATATATATTATTTTTCTCAATACGAACTAGTTTTGAAGTCGTCATTGAATGTCAAATAAAATATTTCGAGGTTCATTTTAATAAATCAAATATCACTGTGGTTGCATGACTACTAGAAATGCTTGTGGTACCCTGTGCATTCCATTCGAATCCAATAAATGGTTGCAAAATCATTTGCATGTCAGAATAGTTTCCGTAGTTATGTCCCATGCTTGACTTTATCTGTCCTCCTAAATACACAAAAATAGTTTTATTACGACTAAATTATAATTATTAAATGTGATGATTGAATTTAACGCGTGAGTTTTTTAAATGCCTTAACAAAAGTTATTCAGTGTATAATGGGTTAAGATTCTTCCATAAAAATTATCCTGGAGATAATTTGTTTGATATAAGTACCCTAGTAGTTATTCAATGTCTAATAAATATCTTTCAACACAGAAACGGCTTCTTATAACTGGTCCTTATCCTTTTAGTTTAAATCTATATAATGTGGTGGACGTTAAAACATTGTTAACACGTTACTTCAATCGGCCACTTTAAACAATTTCCCAATACGTTCCTAGCATTCGTACAAAGAGATCTTTCATGCATTGCCTTTAATCATATCTAGTTATACGCCGCACTGTTGATTTTTAAGCATTTTTTGCTAGGATGTGTGTATTAAGTTTGTGGAGGTAAACTGTTGCCAATGGGGTTTCTTTTATTCCGTTTCATGATTTTCGTGTTTTTTTTTATAAAAAATATGAATTACGTGCTGAACCCAAAGCTCTTCAACTTCACAGTAGAGATCATGTGTTACTCACATGGTTCAACCACGTCCACAAGTTGAGAGAGACGGGGAGGGCGTACGTGTGCTTATCGCGCCGCTCTTACTGACGTCAGCCCCGCTGAAGACAACCATTTCACACGGCAGAGGAGCAGCCAACGACTGCGGCAGATTCAGGGAATATTAGCGCCGCACGCAGCTCGCTACACCCCTGCTCATTTACATGCTTGCGCCTCGACAACAACCTATAAGGTCTCTGGAAATGAAGCCTCGTGAAAAATCGGGCAGGCGTACGTCCCCCAGCTCCGAGATATACGCCGATGAGACCGGCATTAGTTACGGGATACGCTGGGAAAGTGGGGGGGTTGACGGAATCAGGGCTTGGGATGGAGGCAATGGACGAAGGGGACTTTCCCTGAAACAGCGATTAGAACTAATGATAGTGGGGGAGATGGCGAATGGGGAGAATGAATGGGCACGCGAGCGCGTCAGATGACACGCGGAAACAAGTGTGGGTAATTGAATATTCAGGCGCGCCGGAGGAGAGAAGAAAGTTTAAAATACGTCGGCGTGTATTTCCGTGCATAAAAATACAATGAATAAAAAGGCGGGGTAGAATACAGGTTACGCCATAGTATGATGGATGGCAGATGGATGCTGTAATTTAATTTTTCTTTAAAATGAATATTATGAGTCGAGGGACAGAATGGTTCCTACGAACGAAATTCTTTCTCGAGAAAAATCAACCAACAGACATTTCGTTGGAATAGTCAATAGATTCGTGAAAGTCGATAGAAAAAGCAATGTCCAGCTTGAATTCAAAATATTATGCCCCGTTGTTTCATACACACATAGTTGATGCTCAAAATTTTTAGCTTTACATTTCAAAATCTCGGCACAACATATCTAAGTAAATAAAAACGAAGCGTAATGTAGTCAGCACATACATTTCAGCAAAGGTTGATACAAAACACCGTCATTATCAGTCATATGATTTATGTCGTCCATATATCATCACTAAGTCCCAACGGAAGGAGCAAAGGAATTAGAGGGCCATTTAAGCCCTTAGCGTTAAATTTTCAACCATTTCCATCTTTAGTCTTCAAGGATTAATCTTTGAAGGTTAAAGGCTTATCACTGTGCATGAAACGTATGTTTTTGTTTGACACTTAATAAGGGACTGCAAAATTACTCAAGGGACAAATCAATTACCCTCCGTTATCGAGAATCGACCAGAGTAGTTAGAGGACGTTTCAATGGAATGGGTCTAATGATTGCACAGCTGAGTTGGTTGACTCGTGGGTGACTCTTCTCGCGGGAAGGCAACCCCGCGATAACAGTCCTTGGCATTGGTGTGCGCGAGGCATGGCCCCTCGTTCGACGGCACCGCGAGTGGTTATCTCAATCAAAAAAATTCGATTCAACTCGACAGAAAAAAGGAAGAAGTCGAGGGAGATAAACGCAGGAACACGAGGGCAGGACGCGACCGGCCGCCCCTCGAATCCAACCCTGTCCCTCGACGAAATTATGAACCGCCTATGAGGGAAGAAGGGGTGACAGTGAGGGCGTGGGAATAAATAGGTTTCCGAGAGAGCGGCGGGGTCTAAGTGGATGTTGGCCAAGAGAACTCGTGATGGAGAATGATGGGTGAGATTTATTTTTATTGCTGGATGGCTGGTGGGAAGGAAGCGGTTTGCGTGTTTTTTGCGTGAGGGTTTGTGAATGGTCGCACGTGCGGGGGTTGGAGGGTAAAATCTCGGCGCCAAGCGGATGGGGACCGAAGAGGAGGAGGGGGGTGGACGGGCTTGAAGTGGCGCGCTGGAGGGGGAACGGGCAGCACAGAATCATTCGGAATGAGCCCTCGGATTCCGGCCAGATTTCACCGGGATTAGGATCAGGGGCCTCGGTCCCCCGTCCGTCCTCCCAAGCCTTAAGAGCGATATGCCCTGCCTCTCTCTACCGGGCACGACGAGCCACCCCAAACGCGCACGCCGCTCGTATCAGACTTACTCACCCAATCCCCATCAACCCAGGAAACTTTTCTACTTTCCGGTGGAAAAAATGAGCCACAAAAAAAGTAGGCAAGTACAAGGACAGAGAAAGTGATATACCCCACTTTATTTTTTTCATCCTGAAGTCTCTCACCATTCGGGAAGATTGAGCCTGGGGGGAGAGGGAGGGAGAGAATGGGGAAGAGAGGCAAAAAGGTGGGTGAGAAGTTCTCCGAGAAAAGAGTGCGAAATAACTGTGTGAGGGAGGAACTTATTTCGAGAGCTGAACGTCCTCAGCTATCGTTAAAAAAGCGAATTTTCGCTTCCAACGCGTCCTATGCTCTTACTTTATCGCGCGATCTTTATTCTCGTCCTCAGCCATCATTCTGGGTTAAATGCACAAAAGTAATATAGGGGAAATAGGGGGAAGGATAATTGGTTCTCATATTCCGTGAAAAGAATGGAGGGAAAATGAGCCTAGGGGGTTTTTTAACGCTCCAGATAGCATTCGCAATGACACTTGAAGTTGGACGCTTAAAAAGGCCGTTTTCGTGAATAATCAACGAATATGTGCCTTCCCTGAGACGCCCACCGAGAAAAGCTGCGATTTTTAAGAAGCATTTCACAGAGCGGGTTCACGTGGATAGGTATTCCTGGCGATGATTCAAATATGGTATAGTTACGAGTATAGGTACAAATATGGTATCTTCCGAGAGATAAGGTCCAACTCTAATAGGCTCCCAGTGAAATTTAATCCAAATATTTCCACGTGCTATTAAAGCAATAACACTAATTAAATGCTATATTTTATATTGACGTATACTTGATTCAACTGAGTGAATATCTAATGTAATTGCGTGTTTGCTTTTTACGCAATGAGTGTGCTAAGCTTTCTGATATGATCAATATTATGGCAAGTTGGTGACTAACGGTGTTGATGTGACACCAATCCAACATTTTCAAAATTCAATATCCTACCTAATTTACCTATTTTCCACTACGGACTGCACTGATCAATATAGGAAGCTATGTTGAAGGCAGCATGGCTCCGTGCGTCTCAAACAACGAATGCTGATCTCCGGTATCACCCGGGTACATCACTCGTCACCTGGCTTCCGACAGTCTTTCTCAAAAGCATATGCATTTTGAAACAGTATTTTAATTACAATCAATCAATTTTAAACAGATACTGAGAATACCACTCGCATTGAAGGAGTACGAGAGTAAGTATGAATCAATACACCAGCGGACACATGAAGCAATACCAACATCATCAAAAAGTGACGGCAGCCAGGTTTATTGCGCCTTTATTCCAAGCAATAACGACGACCGCAGAATACTCCAATCACTTTTTTTCCATCCTGTGAGAAGAACTCGTTCAATCGAGATTGCCGAGATCAGTACGACTGGCAAATACTATAGAAATTGCTCAGGTAGAGGTCACGGGCGACATAAAAATTCATCTCGAAGTCAATTTGGGTAAAGAAATCACAATGGAAGTGTTACCTCCAATGGTCTTCTGGCTTCTGATCTACCTGATGGCTTTATGGATTTGGCTCTTTGACCGGGATGAAATCAGCGAGGATTTATAGCGTTAATCCCAAATTAAAGCATAAAAACTTGTGAAAGTGGCGCGGAACATCTAGAAAAATGGGCCGTGTGATTTGATACCTCACCTTGTTTTCTGCATCGTTCACGCTAATGCCGAATTATAGCTCCACTTTTTAATCTACAAGTCTGTCATTTTACCTCGCGAGAAATATATTAGGTTATGTTAGAACTTCACCCATTTTCAAATTGAAATTAAAACAAAGGAATCTTATCAGATATTACAGGAAAATATTTAATGTATGTTTACGGGTGAATTTATAGAAATGAATGCTTTGAAGTACTTCATACTTGCGGATATATCAGAAAAGAAAAATGAGCAAAGGTAGACGCTAACGAATAATTTGTTTCTGTTAGCATCCATCCAAAAATCTATTATACTTTTACTGAATGTTCGCATAGGGTACTCCTGCTGCGTGGAAATATTTCGCATTTGTTATTTATAAAATAGTTTGACCAAGTTTTATCACTGTATTTCTACTGAGCAATAAACAGTACTTCCATTGCCGTTTCATAATTTGGTTCAACCAGTAGCGACTATAAGGCTTAATTGAACTATTTCTGTTGTTAAGCCAACTGTTATTAATTCAATCAGATGGGTAAGATTACCAGGTGGGAAATATGGTAAACATTCCAAGTATGGTAATTGTGGAAAGGTGGCCACTAGCATCATCATATGTGGCTCTACACACTTGTATCTAAAAATTCTTGTAAAAATGTTGTACTCTTTGGCGTCGTATCATCATTTTAAATATTTTTAATCTAGCCTTTGATTGGGATGTTGGGAATGTTTTCAAGGAGTATAACGTCAACCAATTCTCAAAAAAAATTATATCATAATTCACTTCATCATAATTTAATACCATTAAAAAAGGACGGAAAATAATATCCACCCAAGAAAGATCTAAGGGTAGAAACGCGTGAAGCACAGTCCTACATAATTATCAGTTACAGCTGTAATTTGTAAAACAATGTAAGTATTCCCCAGGGTGACATTTAGAGTTACTCATCATGTACCAACGTTTGGATGAGCCTTGACATTCGCATTACCCTGGCCACGTCTTTAGTGAGCAAGCCGCTTGAGGTATTCGTCGAATGAAATGCCTCCATTCATACTCATATAGGCGTATGCGAGGTGGGTATAATTTCTCTGCGAACCGGATTTGTCACGTCACTCCGACCGTCGCTTCTTTTCTATTTTCAATTTCATGCCTGTCCCTTTACGTTTGCGGTAACCTTTAATCCTTCCGTCACGCGTTTCATCTCGCCCCCATCATCTTTCATTAGCTCTTATTAGGGGTATTTATTTTATGCCCTCTCCTCCTGTGACCTGACGTGACAACCACATTCCAACTGCTCCACCCTTCCGACGAATCCCCATCCCCTTCAATCATCTTCCCGAAACCTTCCCTTTCAATTACCGCCGCACTCTTCCGCGTCCCGTCGACGCCTCCTCTCCCGCCCCCCTCGCACACTCGTTAATTAGGTCGCTCCGGAATAACGCCCGGAGACTCCCGCCGGGAAGCTCCTTCCCCCCGTGCGTGCAAGCGAATTCATACCGAGGCCAAGGAACGAAACTACCGAATGTGCTGCTGCCCATGCCGTGGCCCCCACGCCGGTGACTAAACGAACCAATAATCGCCGTACGCCCCTTCAATTTTCTAGGTCAATAAACAACTTAATGGGTCTGAATTATGCCGCGATGCAACGGTCTCGAAATGAGATATTGCTCTCGGCGATAATGGGCGAGAGCAGAGAGAAGGAGACGCTCAATTAAAATGTCGAGTGTTCCTCCCAACGTTTCTTCCGCGTCAATTCGGCCGTGTCAATTAAAAATCGCGAGAGACAGTCGTGGGGTCGTTTCGCCGAAGGAGCGACAGAAAATAAAAGAGAGCCATTTTGGGCTCCACGTGGAGGAAGTGATATTTTTTCAATCCGAAATAAATGAATACTGATTAATGTCCCTTCATTAATGTGCATCGACGTCGCGAGATTTCTGCTGAAACGGGAGCCGTGCCACTCAGAAATTGCTTCTTTTCTGTTCTCCTCGAAATCTTTGTTTGGCTTCATCCTTTAGCTCCACCATTGTCCCTTAGCGCAGACACCCAGAAAATTCGCTCTATACAAGCACGGTGTTCTTCTATTTGTTATCTCGATGTGTTAAATGGAGAAACTTTTCGATATGAGTAAAAATCTGGAAAGCTGACCTCGATAATCCTTTGTGGTATTCATGAATGGCGATTCGTAAGTGGAAGACGATTCATGAATACCACATAGGAATTCATGGAAATAATAATGACTGTCCTGAAAGAAATCTTTTATATTTTCATGCGTATGAATTATCTCACCAGAATGAATAATTTTATTTTTATATTATCATACTTTTTACGTCTTTCTTTTTTGGGAGAAATTGATCCCATCTTCCACCTAACACCTGTACATTACACTCAAGCCCTAGCTAAGGAAAACCCACCTAAGCGGGAAATATCATTGTTAAAAAGTCCGATGTAAAGCCCAAAGTGCTGTTTTCGGATTTGTGTGAAATAACTAAATAAATAATTAGCACTGCTTATAAATTAATAAAGCCCAATTTGACATTTTTTTGTCTTATCGTGAAATTTTTAAACGAAACTATCAAGGATATTAACATGTATTTCCATCAAGAGCTCCGAGGATAAGACACTGAATCAGGGTACGAGGATGATAGTGACATTTAATATAAATTTTAATACAAATATTTGAAAGCAGTTCAGCTGAAATATTAAGGGCTTAAAGACTATTGTGACAAGATGCCAAGAAAAAAGATTGTCCTTAATTCCCAAGTTTCCCTGGTTTGGTGCAAAAAATACCCAACTATCCGATTCGTGCCGTCATATTTCGTACGAGGCAACTCAAAATTACTATATTATGCAAAGCAAACGAAAAAAAGATAAAAGAGGATAAATAAATTCATGGATGGTGGATTGTTTTTAGAAATTTCCGTATCAAGAATGAGATCAGGCTACATAAATGGCCGACGTTTGACGACACCACTTTCAAAATATCTACCAGTTTATTATCATATAAAATGATTTACGCCCTCCGAAAAACCACATTCTTTTCCTCAATAAAATACGAAAGAACCGTTTTAGAAACTTCAAACTTGAACTGTAATGCGGCTGCAGAGTTATCAACTCATTGCCATCAATAAAACACCTATTCCTCAGAGTTATGCAAGCAACGTGCTCATTCATCTTTTTTAAGTGATTTTTCCAGCTCTCAAATGGTCGATAGGTTTAGAGATCTGTTGACATACCCTATCTACGAGCGCCTTGCCAAAACTGAACATTATTCTCTAAGCAACCTGCAGACGCAAATATGGCATTTACTGATTATCATGTAACTTCTGTCCCTCTATCTAAATTGACGAATGCATAACGACGAAGTAAATATATATATATATATATATATATATATATATATATATATATATATGAGATGATTGCAAAGATGGATGAGAGAAGAAGATGGAAGAATGTAAACACAGAGTTAGGCAAAATGAAGTACAAAGAGTTAAACAATAAATTGAGAAGGACCACAAATAAAGCAAAAGAAGAATGGTGGAAAACGCAATGCGAGGATATGGAAAGTTTACAGAAGAAGGGTGAAATTGGTGCTCTATACAGCAAGGTTAAGTTATTATCGGAAAGTAAGAAGGCAAGATCTGTGCTAACAGTTAAAGATAAGTGGGGTAAGATAATAGTTGAACCAGGAAAAATCCAAGAGAGATGGAAGGAATATATAGAAACACTGTATGGTAAAGAACTTAGGCCGACAAGGTTAGACATACAAAAGGAACATGACGTAGAAGAAGATAGCTTAGGTCCAGGCATACTCGACGATGAAATAGAAAGGGCATTAAAGGAGATGAAAGCAAATAAGGCTGTGGGGGTGGAAAATATTCCTGTAGAAATGTTGAAATGGTTAGGGAAAGGTGGGAAGAAGGCCATATATGGACTGATTCGTAGTATCTATGAGGAAGGAATCTGGCCGGAAGATTTTGTGAGGTCGGTGTTAGTTCCTATTCCAAAAAAGGCAAAGGCTTCGTCATGTGAGGATTACAGAACAATAAGTTTGATATCCCACGCAGCTAAAGTTATTCTCAGGATCATCAACAAAAGGATAGAGAGTAAGGCAAATGATTACTTAGGGGATGATCAGTTTGGGTTCAGGAAAGGAAGAGGTACGCGTGATGCCATTGCAGTAATGAGATCACTAGTCGAGAGGAATATAGAATACAATCAGGACGTTTTTGCCTGTTTTGTAGATTTCGAAAAAGCGTTTGATAGAGTGAATTGGGAAAAATTGATGCGTGTATTGCAGAAAATAGGAGTGGATTGGAGGGACAGGAGACTGATCCGCAACCTGTACATGTCTCAGACTGCTCAGGTGCGAGTGCGGAACGGAGAGTCCGGATGGGCAGTGTTAGGAAGAGGTGTAAGGCAGGGTTGCCCATTGTCACCGGTACTGTTCAACGTATATGTAGAGGAAATGATTAAAGAGGCTTGGGAAGAACTGGAGGTAGAAATGAAAGTTGGAGGGGAATTCGTAAAACCGGTTAGGTTTGCTGATGACCAAGCATTAGTTGCTCAGTCAGCCAAGGGGTTGCAAGCATTGTTGAGTGAATTGGAGGTTCAGTGCGATAAATATGGGATGAGAATCAATATTAATAAAACAAAGGTTATGCGATTTTCCAGAAAGAAAAAGGCTAAGCTAAATTTTAAAATAGGCGGGGAAAAAATAGAGCAGGTAGAACAGTTTACATATCTCGGAAGTGTTTTGGACCAACACGGTCAAAGTGGTAGGGACGTAAGGAGAAGAATTGCGCTAGGCAAGGAGGCTTTCTCAAGGAGGAGGGAGTTAATGACGGGGACGTTGAGTAGGGATGTTAAGACAAGACTCGTAAAAACTCTGATATGGAGCGTAGCTATGTACGGCGCGGAAACGTGGTCGCTGAAGCAGGAGGATAGACGTAGATTGGAGGCTTTTGAAATGTGGGTGTGGAGAAGAATGGAGAAGGTGAAATGGACCGAAAGGAAAACAAATGAGGAAGTACTAGCAATGGTGAGGGAGGAGAGGGGTTTGTTGAGAGAAATCCTATGGAGGCAGGAAAAATGGATGAAAGGCGTATTGAGCGGTAGTGGAATGTTGAAGAAGGTAATAGAGGGGAGAATGTTGGGCAAGCGAGGTAAGGGCAGGAACAGGATAGGGATGTTGGACGGGATGAAGGAAGGAAAGAAGTACACGGAGATGAAGAGGGACCTGATATAAATTAGGTTGCTAGGTGGGGAGTTACAAAATATTTATATATATATATATATATATATATGTATATATATATACACACACACACGAAGAAATACTTTTTCTGTAAGAAGTATAGTTTTTCCTCTACTATTGACCAAAACCTTAAGCAATAGTCACTTTTGATCTATGCCTTTACTGGTTATTGGAAATCGGTGACGCACAGACTTCCAAGGAGCATTTTAAATAAGGATGGCAATGTTTTCGAACAGATTATTAAGAGTAAAAGTAGGGCATTTATATGTGTGCTTAGTTTTTACTCCCTCAAATGAAGTTGAGTGAATTCTCTCTCGGACACCGAGCCATCCTGAATTTTGCTCCGCAGTAACAAAGGGTAAGCCATAAAAAGAGTGGCTCTCCTTTGCTCTTGCTAAACTTTTCTTAGCGTCCTATAACCCCGTGGCGACAAGTTGCAAGGGCACTGACGTCTAACTGTGGGCCTTAGCCCTCCCTAACATAAGTCGTCCTCTGCCATTGTTTTAAAACCGCAAAGAGGGCTATTCCCAATGCATCAAAGGGATGATTTCCTATGTGAGAGCGCAATGGCTTCCACTTACACGATCTGCGACTAGAGCCTCCTATATCTTTTACTACCCGGGGGCATTTAGACCATAAATTCCGGCTAGTCGAAACGAAAGCGTTATCAAATGCTGGGGGAAGTCGTGAAAATGGGGAATCGTACGATTTATATCTCACGCTTGGAGAAACAAGTAGTTGTGTTTGCGAATGCCTGTGTTTTCTGTAGTGTTTCATGCCTTTTCTAGAAATATAAAATGCATACAGCCATTTCCATGATTCATTATTCGGTTCCATTAAAAATATATCAGAAAACCCTTGACAACTTAGAAGTTTAAAAGAGTGGAAAAGTAAACATTGTAGTATCCTGATGCAAATGAGGAAACTACTACCGAGGATTTCTCAACTTAAAAGCAACGTTTTGATGTTTTTACTTGCTAATAAAATAATAGTAGCCGTTCCAACTTCATTACTGTCGGTCACTAATTTATAATTACAGCATTTATAACGTATATAGCCATTGTAGTGCTAATTTCAGGTGTAAGATACCTAAACTAGTGATAAACCATAGATATTTAGACAAATATCACCAATATACAAGAAATATATTTCAAAACATAGAATAAAAACTACAACAGGAAACAAAATGATTGCGTGAACGATTATCTGGCGTTCCCCTGGAAGCCTAAATATAGTCTTGTAACATATAATATGTAACGTATAACATTTGCATGTGTGTTGCAAAATCGAAATTGATATATAAATTTCCATTCACCATTATTTACCGTTTTACTTTTATGACACATTTTTGTGCTCCTCTCCAGTTTTTTGAGAAACTAAATGAATATAATCTCATTCCCCCTTGCCAATTTGCTTCGCTCTGCTATAATCAAACGACTTAATCATTGCACTTATCGTAAGTGTCCAAATACAATTCGCCATTTGCTATGTTCATACCCTGACTGTGAATTGAAATTCAGAGAGACAAGGCATGCAAAGCCATTTTGCTTCATTCGTGCTGGGGGGATCAGTACATTTATAATGTAAATTGAAAACGTTGAACGAATGAAATATTCATGTTTTCTTTAATAACAAAAATGTACCTAAATAATCATTTTGTCAACTTCAATGCCTTAGGATTTTAACGTTTTCATTCTTCTTTATTTTTTGCGTGTAAATAAAATATTCCTGATAACTAATGTACATGTTTACTTAACTTCAGAAACTGTTAGTGTTTTAATGTGTGTATTATCGTAAAATATTACGAAAATTAGTAGTAGTAAAACTATTATTGCTATTACGATAAACGGTAGAGCGACAGAAACTAGTAATAATGGAAAGGGACAGGAGTAATAGCTTGGATATGTTTGTATTCTTAGTGGATTTTGGGAAGCCGTTCGACCAGGTCAAATGGATGCATTTCATTATTTTACTACATATAATTTAGAAAGGAGATATTTTATGACACAAGAGATATCCTAAACCTGTACATGTCCTCCGAAATGGTACATCAAAATGGCTGGTGCCCCAAGACGTACCCACCCACCATACGCCAAGGCGATAGCTTACGAGGTATTGCATAGTTGTATACGTATGTAAGGCGGATTAATATCAAGCCAACAAGATTTTTAAATTATCAAAAGAAAAGAAGTACAAAATAACTACACGAAGAAGAGCAATATAGGATCGTATGGTAAAAAACCGATAAAAAATAATTAACGATGATGATAAAAAGACGTCGCCATTCGAGTCGGAAAAGGAGACGTTCTCAGAAAGAACGAAAGATCATTAAATAATATTTTCTCAGGAAGCAAATGAGGGAAACATTCACTCGTGATCAAAATGTCGAGGCCATGGGGTAAGAGGTTTCTTATAATGGAGAAAAAATTGTCACTACAGGGAAGGCATTACTGGCAAATGCGAACGTAACTACGATATTTAAATGAAGTAAAAAAACTTAAGAAATTAAATATTATCTTTGCTTTCTACAGAAATAAAACTTTATTTGTCGACTAGTTTCGTTTACACTGTAACATCCTCAGGACTAGTGGTACAATTCCATACCATTCAATACCATTCAGTGCATCAAGTAAAAAAAAGCCTAAATGGCCTCCGAAATAAGGTGAAATTCGTAATGCTAAAATGACAGAATTTGACCGTCCAGAAATAGTAGGTTTTGTCGCCGGTAAATTGATAGAGAATGAAGAAGATGGAAGAGAATGTCAATTACTGTTCAACAAAAGGGGAGGGGCCGCTGAGGACCGTTTTAGGCTCAGGCTCATCCTAGAGAAATCAAATGAAAAGGAAACATCTTTAGTATTCTGGTGGATCTACATGTTCCTTTTCAAGTGGGCAGAAACCATTCGATTCTGATCAACTGATAAGCTATTCGAATAACGTAAATGTGATTAATTTTAATGAACGACGCAACAAGCGCCAGTTATAGTCAAAGCTCCATTATATGTATGGGCACAAAGAGAAAGCAATTAGTGAAATTAAGGGAAATACAAGTCGACGATTAACACGTTGAAATAAATTAGTACATGCTTGTAGAATGCTAGAGATATTTGCGAAAAAGGATTTATAAGAATACTAGGCTCAAATAGACGGATTGGACGGACACGAAAGATACTTATAGCTATGAAAATGCAAAAATATTATAACGATCGATTGTTTCATCAGAGAAAAATTTACACATATTAAGATATGTGGAAAGATAGGAAAGCGTAGAAAAATTTGAACAAAAATTACTAATCATGTAAAATCGCCAGCAAGATAATGCAGTGACTCTTTATTCTGCAATGTGTTAAATAACGACAAATGCCTCATTATTAGAAAAATAATGATTAACAATAATCATCATCATCAGTGTTTCAATCCTAAGATTGGTTTACATCAGTCCTCCATTCTTCCCATTATCCCATTACCTCTCCCTCTGATAGGTTCCCTGTTTAATGTCCTTCTTAATTTGCCCTATGTACTTGTCTCTTGGCCTTCCATGCGGGATCTTTCCTTTCCTTTCAGTTATGTTTCTAAACAATCCTTTGTGCCTCAAGGCATGTCCAATCCATCTACTTCTTCTTTGCCGTAGAGCTCTCCATATGGCCCTTTCCTCTTCTGCTCTTCTATTTACTTCCTCGTTCCTCACTTTGTCTGTCCATTTAATCTTCAGCATTCTCCTCCAACATCATGTTTCAAATGCTTCTTTCCATTCTTCGTTGGTCCACTTTTCCAATATTCAATGTCTCCGATTTGTAGAGTTTCATGCTCCACACGAACGTTTTGACGAACGGCTTCCTTATTTGCAATTTTATGTTCTTTGAACATAGTAGTTGCCACTTCTCAATGAAAGCTTTCTTTGCCTCATGTCGTTTGAACGTCTTCCATACCATGTTATACTGTTGCCCAGGTAGATGAAGGATTCCGCTCGCTCTAGTTTCACCCCTCGAATCGTGATTTCTGCATTCTGCTTCTGTCTTCCACACACAAGGACGTTGGTTTTCTTCTTGTTGATGCTCATATTATATTCCCGAAGTACTTGGTCCAATGTATTCAGGTTTGCTTGCAGGTCCTCTCACGTCTCTGCTACTGCTGCAAACCGCAGTATGTTAATTTCTTCGTCATTCACCTTGACTTCTTTGATGCCCAATCCTCGTGCTCCCTCCTGCCTCTTCTGGATATATGTTGAATACTGCTGGCGAGAGGTTGCCTCCTTGTCCTTTGTTTATTTTGGCTTATATTTTCCTTCCGTTTTTCATTTGAATGGTTGTAACCTGATTCTTGTAGAGGTGATGGATTATTCTCTTGTCGTTGTAGTCCATTCCAAGAGCTTCTAGTATCTTGAACATTTTGTTCCATTCGACATTGCCGAAGACCTTCTCCAAGTCCACGAATTCCGCATATAATGGCTTGTTTACATGGATAAATTTTTCGGTCAGTACCCTCAAATTGAGTATTGCCTCTCTTGCTCCTCGGTTTTCCTGAATGCGCATTGGTTTTCCGAGAGGCTTTCTTCTCTTTCCTTCTATTCGTCGGCTGACTATCCGAGTAAGGATTTTCGATGCGTGAGAAGTCAGGCTCAATGTTCTGTGTTCTTCGCATTTCCCTGTTCTAGGTTTCTTCGGTATTGCAATGATTACACTCTTCTCGAAGTCAGGTAGTCCTCCACTGTCGTAGATATCTTTCATTATTTAAAATAAGGTATCCTTTGCATTGGCCCCGAGTGCTTTGATAAATTCTCCGTTTATTTCATCAACTACCGGTGCTTTGTTGTTCTTCAGGTCTTTCACGGCTCGGTCGAATTCACTTCTCAGTATCTCAGGATCCCGTTCGTCTTCTTTTACCACGGTTTCTTCTTTAATTAAGTCAACTTCAAGTGGTTTGGGGCCTTGATAGAGATCTTCAATATATTCCTTCCATCCCTTCCCAATGTCTTCATCTTCTGCCAGTATCTTTTCATTAGCATCTCGGGCGTAGTGGGATTTTATTTTTCTTACTCCGAATTGTGCCTCCACCAGTTCATGAGATGTTTCACTATTTCTCTTCCTAATGTTGCCATTGGTTTCCACGCAGCATCATTCTATTCACTCTTCCATGGCCTTCTTACACTCTCGTATGGCTTGATTCCGCAAGTTTTTGTAAAAGACTTCCTTAGTTTCATTTCTTGGATTCTTGTATTTTGTTCTTTCCTCTATGAGGTACCTTATTTCTGCTGTTATCATGGCCGTTTGGTTTGCGCCGTCTTCCTCACGAGGTGTTCATCTGCTACTTCGGTTATGATATTCTTCATTTCCTTCCATCGTCCTTCTATACTAGTCGGTTATACCTTCTATTTTCTGTCAATGGTCAGGGTGAACTTTTCTGTTGCCTGCTTTTTCCCCAGTATTTTTGTGTTCCATTTAGGTTCCTATTTCACTTTCTTAATTTTCTTATATTACAGTTGGCTGTCACGATCATCACGTTATGATCGCTATTTATAACTGCGCCAAGGTAGCTCTTACATTGCTCAGCTTGGTTTCTGTATATCTTTCTCACGAGTACGTTGTCAATTTGGTATCTTGCCCTGTCACATGGCATCTTCCAGGTGTATCTTCTTCTCCGATGTTGATCGAAGAGGGTTTTTGCCACTATCATGCTCTTCTCGTTGCAGAATTCTATCGGTCTTTCTCCCGCGGGGTTCCGTTTTCCCAATCCGAACTGTTCCAAGCTCCTTCCCTCTCGGCCCTCTCCATCTTCCAATCAGTCAATCTGTCCGTCTCCATCTTAGCATTTTCCAACTTCCCGCACACTCCCAATAATCCCGCGTTCCATATCCCTATCCTGCATTTCTCCACCTTTACCGATGCTCCCCCCCCCCCCAGTAGTCCCCACCCGGAGATCCGATTGGGAGACTATTTTACCTCCGGAAGGTGTTACCGGAAGGAGTGCCATCACGTCATATCTTGAATGCAAGGCTACTTCATCTACGGACACCAATGTGGTGGTTTCCCGTTGCCTTCCACATTGCAGTACTGCGACCGTTACCGTGCACTTCACTCTTGCCCGCAGCAGTGGCAGCTGATGCCGGGGCGACCGAATAACAGTCTACTAAGAGCCAGCCGATGAATAGTCATACATGGATTTTATTTCCTGTGAATCAAGGGTGATCACAATAGCAAAGAAATAACACTGAGACTAAAAAAGTGGTTCTCTTTGCGATTGGTAAGTATAATTTCCAAATTCTAAAAGGCGACAGGCATGGTATTTTTCTACAAACTCATCGAAATAAATACAAGCGGTTTCATTTGAAGATGTTTTTTTGGGGAAATTTGACCAACTATACTTGAATAAATAAATAGTGCGGTAATCTGCCACGTCTGTGTTTGTTTTGAATTTGCATCATTTACGCAAAGTTACGCCAAAAACTACTCATATTACATGCTGGATATACAGAATGACAAATAAAATCCTTCGGAGAATAGCTGAAGTGAAAAATCGTATTGTGAACTTTATTGGCAAGAAAGGGGAGGAATCTGACCGTTATTCCGAAGATAAGTAATGTGGATCAAGGGAGAGGTTCCTAAGTGGATTAGGTACTGAGCTAGCCTAATGCTGAATATGAAAAGTAGGTTTTGGAAGTGCAGGGAGCTGTGACGAAATGATGAACTTTTCGGGTAACAGGGTCCCCTTTATTTGCAAGTAATCTCGATGTTGGGCACATTTGATCCGAATAATCCATCGAGTGTTTTCAATGTACCGCAGAGAGAACAGCAATGTGCTAATAAAGTAAATTCCACTTACCTGAACATATCTTGATATTCTCTTCCGAATCCACTTTTATATCCATCGTATATTCCACATGCACGCGTCTGCGCTCGGCTTGGATGCAAGATTTCTGCATTGAGAGGCAGAGGTAAAATATAATGAAAAACAAACGTATACCATAGTAAAAAATAAAAATATTGAAACAATTAACCAGAAAAAATATATAAGTATAGGGGAACTGCGAAATTAAATAAATATCAATAATATATTCAAAATAAATTTTTAATTGAAATATGATTCCATGAAGAAATGAAGAAGTAAATAAAAATTATCTCAATGTTTAAAATCCGCCGAACACTGATTGATTTAATACCTAAGAAATAAAATATCCATCAATATTTGCTTTCATATTTTATACATGAAAATTGTTTTCAACAGGAATGTTGTTTTAACACACACTACATTACAATATGCATTGATTATATCTTGACATTAATGGTTATCACACTTCATGTGTGAAAATTATTTAGAAATATTCCCTGGTTGAACGAATGCCCACCGTCACCACCCAAATCCTTCCATTATGTTCCGTGTCTCAAAAAGTGTTGAAACCTCTACCGAGAAATACTCAATTTTCCATTCAAATCTCATTCTCAATCATTTCCCAGTTTTTTAAAATCAGCGGGCACCGCCAAAGGTGACTACCGGGGACGGTTGCGTCACTCAACTTGAGAATCACAAATTTGAAAAATACCCCACATCTTTCGAGAAGAAAGCGCCCAAAAATTGAAATATCCTGCTAGCAGTTTTCTCTATTATCAAAAATTAGAATAATTTTATACCAGTGTAAAGGCAATATTCCACATATTTTAATACACATCTTTACCTTTGAATTCATGCCAAGTAGGCTGTAAAGACTCCAACGCTAAAAATTAATCTTAAGTCGATTACTGAAATAATCATCAAAAAAATGACAAAAAATCTACTTCGTCAATTTTAAACTAGCCCCATTATGTCCAAACAAAGTGTGGTAAGGAAACATATTCTTAAACGAACACAGCAAAGCTAGTCTTCCGGAGAGACTTTCTGTCTTTTTTTTAATAGTGACTTCCATATTTTTACAATTTGCAGATTAGAGATCCTCACGCACACAGAACTCACGCACGCATACACATAAATAACACTCAAAATGATTGATCATTATCACATAAATGTAAAATATTTTAGTCACTTCTTAAAGTTGGTGCACTCATATCGTGAAGCATTTTCCATGTACCTTAGATATTTTGACATTCAATAAAAGTTACACAACTGTGCTCCTTACCGAATATTACATCGCAGGATATCACTAGTGACTTGAATCCTTCCGCTCTTCTTTGAGTCATTCTTTTCCTCTGCGCCATAGATCACATTTTTCGTTAGAATATCATCAGTGGGTGAGAGAGGATGCACACGAGACCCGAAGGCGAGCTCCCTCATGTTTTTTTCCTCCCGTGTTGCGAATTAACTCACGCACACACAAAAACACCCACCACTCAAGTCTTCATCTTCCTCCCAACAAATGCGATGATGACCAGACGTGCCACAAAGCGTTGCTTTCGGCACAACTCGCGGCGTAGAAGGGATTATGGTTCATTTTTCGGTCTAAGAAGATGGATATCACTGAAAAAGAGAGAAATATGCGCATGAGACATAAAATCACAACTTATGAAATATGAGGAGGACTCGGTCTCTCTTCCAGGATAACAAATAAATAATACAACTTCACCGAGTTTGAATCAAGGATGAAGAGGATATTTTCGCCCAATGATTAGAACTAAGATATACAGGGAGTAAAGAAATGATAATAAAAATACAAAAATATCATTCCTTTTTTTCCACTACAGGCAAAAAGAATCCATTTCAAAACTTTGATAAATTGCAATAAAATTCCTTTTAGTCCGTTTAGAAGTTTTTCTGAGAACATTCAACCGCCGATCCACCCTCTACCATTCCATGTTAAAGACACTAATAATTCCTGAACCGTCTCCACTCAATCTCTCTCCCTCAGGACATCTAAATCATCATGGTCACAATAGACGTCGCATCCCTTTACACCTCAATCCCTCACTCTGAAGGTATCTCGTCTCCCCGCCAATATCTAACCAAACACTCCGCACCACAAATTCCCAACACTGAGTTTCTCCTGAATCTCTCCCACCTTATCTTAACCCATAACTCCTCCTTCCACAATAAACATTACCTGCAGGCCAAAGGCTGTACGATGGGGAGTAGATTCAGTCCCTCATACACAAACCTCCGCCTTGGCCTCCTTGAAAGTAACTTCCTTTCCGGTTAACTCCTGCAACCTCATCTATAGGCCGGAGATATAGATGATATATTCACCCTCGGTCCTTATAGCATCGATTCCTGTGAAACATTTATTTCCTCATGGCATGAATTTTCTTCCCCCTCCTCCGCGTTCATCACCTCTACCTCAGAAATTACTTCACTTGATTTCAATATATCTCACAATAAGCTAAAATATTCCACACCTCCGTCCGAATAAAACCCAATAATAAGCAACAACACCATCTGTGATGTGCTGCCACCCATCGCACACTATACGCTCGTATCTTCCGCATTCACTCTCCACCCGTGGTCACAGCATTTGTACTCGTAATAATCCAAACTCCCTCCACAAATTCTCCACCTGCTTACTACTCCGAGTCCCTTCTAAATAAAAATATCAACTTAATCTTCTGTCATCCAAAAATTTACAATGGCACCATGCAATCGACCAAAATGTACAGCATGTCCCATCTTCAACACTCCTTCCCTCCCAGCTTAACTGACTAATCCTCCCCCACCCCACCGTACTCCCTCAAATGAAACCCCACAATAAAATTTTCCAACTAAACTGGAAACTCTGTCCCTTCTTCTACAATGTGCAATAAACCATATAGTACTCCTCAACACCCACATAAACAATCGCCGCACCTGGTACAAACCTGCTTCCGCATTGGCCCTTCTACCAGTTCCTAAATATGCCTCCCTCCGGAATATTTTCTTTAACGTTTGTCGCAATGTGTCAATTGCTGGCCTCCTTCCGCCCTCAGACGTATGCAGCATGAATTTGGCTCCTGGGGGCTCGCTCGGATCTTGGTCTGAAGCTTACTCACGAGGGGGGGTTATTTTCGGTCGATCCCCACCCCTGCCGGACACCCCAAAAACATCCCTCTCCCCTCCCCATCACCTACACCCGCCCTCCCATCCTTTCTATCACCAGTACCGCAGTCTTCTCCATTCCGTTGAAAAAAGCAATTGTGCCAGCGAAATATTGAAAAAGAAAATAGTCAATGTCATTTAATAATTTATTTAGGCGTTTTATTTTTCATCGACAATCACGTGCATTCTGAATTTTTGGTAGCACAACTACTTACTTCTGCGGACTGAAAGAATTCTATTCTATTCAATATATATAGGGATACTTATAAAAGACAGTAGAAAACATACTATTTCAGAATTTTCCAAAGTAAAACGTTTTCTATCTTTCTTTTAGATGTAGCATATGTGTAATGTCCTCAAGTTTCAACTGCCTCACTCAACTTTATTCCTTAGGTATTTATAAATACTAGGAATGCAGAGCAGCAAAGCGGGAAAAAGTGGAGGTCTTATGAATTTTTTTGCATCGAAATAACTTGCAAGACGTTTGAAAGACACGGAGGGGCATGTTGCCTAGATTAGGGATGTGAAATCATTATCTTTTATTAGATAATGTTTCCATAGATTTTGGCGGATTTTGTGAGTGCCCGGAATATAAGTTATGATGAGGCTGAGACTGTGATAAGTTTTTTACTTCAAAACTACCTGGAAGTTAGACAAGTATTACATAATTTGTAGGGATACCTGTGTTTACTAATGCACTAGCGGAAGTCCAATGTATTACCGTTAAACCGATCGTCGTTCGACCGCGTTAGGGTCATGTTCGGGTAAAACTATTCTGATGTTTATTCACCCCCATTCTACACACCCTAGCGGTGGCTTGAATGGTATACAAATAAATAAAATAAAATATATGGCTATTGAAGCAAGACGATAGGCGTATATAAGAGTCTATTGAAATGTGAGTGTGGAGGATTATGGAAAAGGAAAAGTGGATAGGAAGTAAAACAAAAATGGAAACGATAGGCTTGATGGGAGAACAGAGAGAGCTATTGGAAGAAATAAAAAGTAGGCAGGAAATATGGATACAGATCGTTCCGATTGGCAAATGACTGCGACTGAAACAGAACATCAGGATAGGGGGAATAGGTGGTAAAAACAGGCTGAACGTTTTGAAATGAGGAAAGAAGTATGGAGCATTAAAGAGGGTTTACTGTATTTTTAGATGCCACGTTGTTTTTTCTTAGCAGAGACAAGCAAATGTTGCTGTTGAATGGGCTGTGTCCCCTTTAAACCTACCTCAAAAGCAAAATATATTTATTATTACAACATAAAATAAATATATATAAAAATACACACACATAAATACGCACGCACGCACACACAAAGATATATATATATATATATATATATATATATATATATATATATATATATATATATATATATATATATATATATATATATATAACTTTTGGACGGCACAATAGAACACAGAATAAAACAGATAACACGTAAAAGGACACTCACACTGTGGATGATTTAAGCTTTCGGCCTACTCCGAGGCCTTCTTCAGGTCAGACTGACCTGAAGAGTAGGCCAAAAGCTTAAATCATCTACAGTGTGAGTGTCCTTTTACGTGTTATCTGTTTTATTCTGTGTTCTATTGTGCCGTCCAAAAGTTATATTGCTCTCGTGAGTACTTCCGCGTCATCTATATATATATATATATATATATATATATATATATATATATATATATATATATATATATACCTCAACTCATGAGCCAAAACCCCTTCCCAGTAATCATCCCGTGGAAATATTCATACGTCTTCTTCTCCTAAAAGTCTCTGATAAATCCTTCACAGAATCTCTAAAGTCAAGAAATAACCTTTCCACAAACGAACGTCATGCCCTTAAAACCCTACAAGCCAATCCCAACATTGTTGTCACCACCGCCGATAAAGGCTCTGAGTTTCTTGATAATTTCCTATCGGCCTTAAATTCTTCTTTCACTGGTAAATTCACTTATTCCATTTCAGACTCCACCATCACCTTTCTTTACACAGACATCTCACTTCACAATAAAAAAATTCACCACTTCAGTACACATCAAAGCCACTAATAATCAACAATATTTACACTATGCTAGTAGTCATCTTTCTCACACCAAACGCTCAATTCCCAACTCTCTCTCTATCCGCGGACATAGGATTTACAACACCACAGCTACCCTCAAAAAATACCTCCACAATCTACACCATGCACTCCACAAACGCGGTTACCCAGAAAAGCTCCTACAGGATTAAATCTACCACTCCACTCAACCACACACATCACAGAATAACAACCCCACATCTGACGCAGGACTCAACCTTTGCACAACTTATTTCCCTGGATCCCACAGACTGAAAACCCTTCTCAAAGAACTTTATCCTATTTTACATGACAATTTAGCGACCTCATCCTTACTGCCCTAATGCCCCTCTGTCGCTTACAGACGATATAGCCAATCTCAGAAACCTTCTGAGATCCACCAACCCTTTGGCAGCCCGCCCTGACAAATTTCCCCATATTTCCCCAACTTGCAATCTCCCCCGATGTAAAACATGTCTGCTGATCAGATCTGCTCTCAGATCTGATCCCTTCTCCCCACATCCCCTCATTGTCCCTTCATCCCGTACCAACGCGAACTGCCTCTCGAAAAATATTATCTATCTTTTGTCGTGCAAACAATGCACTTCATTCTACATAGGCGAATGCATTACCCCCTTATCCATTCGAATGAAAAATCACCGTTACTTCTGTAATTCTGCTTCACTCTCTTCTCTTCCTATCCCTTTTCACGCAATTTCACACAACCTATCATTCGACGAATGATTTTCTATGATTTCTAATGATTTTCCTAACAATTCTAGAACCCCTACCCGATTCAGCCACCAAAACAGAGGTGAGAACTCGTGAATCCGCATACATCCTATTTTACCGATCATTTAAAATTCCCACCCTTAACCGCCATCTTTAATTTCCTTCCCAACAGTACCTTAACCTTCCGTCCACCTTCCCTCCCCAGACACTCTCCCCTCAAGACATCTCAGTCTGACCTGAAGGCCTCGGAGTAGGCCGAAAGCTCAAATAATCTACAATGTGAGTGTTCTTTTACGTGTTAAAAGTAAATTTTTCTTTATATATATATATATATATATATATATATATATACACACACACACACAAACATGCATACATAATGTAACTTGTCAAACGACATCTTAAATGAAAGAACTCAACTTTTTGTTATGAAGGAGCACGGTTTTGATGCTAAATATAGCAATTATAGAATTGGTTTTACAATAGCTTCATGAATTCACAGCATTGTTGAAACAAGAAAATACGAACCTAAAAATTATACCGCAATCAATTAACTCAAAGGTAGAAGTTGTGAACCTTGAGATACGCATAAGTTTTGGGGTAAGTTGTAACCATCCACGAGACATATCTTTGAAAATTTGTCTTAGCATCGAATCCGAGGGGAATTTTGTGGAGTGAAATTAACTCCACGGGAGCGCACAAGTTTCAATTTATGCCAGCACGTTGCTCTTCGAAAGCTTGTTCCCTTACTCTGATTAATTTGAGTGAATCTCTACATGTAGTAATTTAGTATGAATACTTCATGCTTAACAGAGTACTGTGTTTGCATTTTGATTTTGCATATAATCTTAGCTTCAGCAAAAAACATTTTCCTATTTCATTCAATTCTGATACATTTAGTTCGAAGCACTTTAATTAAATAAAGTCATCTCCCCTTTTGTCTATTTTCCTCATTGTTTCCGACAAGAAGTAGAGGATTGTTATGCAAAAGATATCATTTGTATGTTATTCGTTCAAAATTTAGCCCAAATATATACCGGTTTAAAATGCACAGCCTCTTGGAGGCTAAAATTAAATTCTATCAGCCATTTTCTTAGGTAAAACGAGTTTAAATAATAACAATTACCTTCCTTAATCAAATGCATAAATATATTCAGAACCCACCATTTCGGATATGGTTAAGGCAATGTTAAAGTCCTCCCGAGTCGGAGAGCGGTTAATCGTCAGATTAAACTTCGGTATTTAGAGTATCGTCCTGCGGTTTGAATGTTGGACCTTGATTTTGGGCCACGCTGTGGAATTAGATAGTATTTTTTGAAGTTTTAGCCTCGATGTACAATTGGATTTTATTTTCCAAATGCCCTATCATTTTATCAGACAGACATACTACAATGTCTGGGAGTTTACTATACGAATAGAATAACAATGAAGATAGAGCACAGGTTACACAGTGACAGTTTATCGTAATTAGCACTTAAGAGTATAGGTCTTTTTCAGGAAAAAACACGTGTAAATATCACGGAAACTTTCTCATGAGAAGAACATAAGAACAAAAGCAATATAGTAATCTGTGTAATTTCATTCACACTGCCAAAATTCATGAAGTGCTAGACAGAATAAATGTCATCACATTGTTATTCCAAGGCATAAGAATAACATATCGGATGAAGAACGCAACTTTAATTGCACCAAAGTAGGCATCGCCATGGAAATTGAAAATTGACAAACAACCAAATCCACGTTGCGAATGAAACTGAAAGGATATAGAAATGGTTTGGTGATGCGCCATGGTTTCCACCCACATAAGTTTATTTATACGTGCATCATAGGGACCTCCAGATTCTGGCATATATGTACATGTTTCATCAAAACTCGATCAAATATACAAACTTCACCACTATTAAATTGTCGTACGCTGGCGACTTTAGTCTTTTGACAACTATTGGGACAACAATTACGCATAAAACCAGTACAAACCGTGATCCATGTCAAAACCTTATGAAAATATCTGCCATACTATCTTTAGAACAAATTATTTCAAACACTGCCTCAATATAACAGCATAATGAATATATCTGCCCCTTATATTAAAAACATAATTAAATAAATTGACATGCATGTTGGTAAGGAACAGCGAATACAAAGTAATTAAATAAAACCATAAATTATATCTATTCAATAAAAGGAACTTTATTGGACTTTGGGAGAAAAAACTGGATCCTCAAACATTCAGGTTCGTAACTTACAGCATTAGTGAAGAACAAATTAGAAAATATTTATAAATACTATACCAAGCAGGATAGAGAAGTTAATTCTTTAAAAAAGCAACCCGATAGCATGGGACCAATATTGTGCAACAGGGAGGCCATCGTGGGATAAGGAGGCAAAGAAAAATCCACTCAAATTTAAAAAAGTTTAAAAAATAATGGCGAAAATTAAATGAAGACATCAGAAGGTAGACTCGTTTAACGTTGAGGAAAAACGAAAATGATAATGCGCACTTCCTTTTGTACTTACACAAAATATTATCCCAACATGCAAAGAGTATTACATAATCATTTTGGTCTTACGACAGGGGAAACATCCAACTCCTACCTTCTTTTGCGACAGAAAATAAAGAAATGCTACAGGCAGCGTAAAAAAGTCAATATTTGATATACGTAATTATCTGCAGAACGTCTGCATCAAAAATAATAGTGCACAAAACGAAGTCCCCGGAACCCCAACGATAAATTGAGTGGCATATTATCACCTAATATTATTAGGAACAGAAAAAGAACCCCGAATTATAATACCACTCCACTGTGTTAAGTTCGATGTCGAAAGTTTGTTCACACCAGTCACTATGTGCATTTAATTTTAAATTTGTAAGTTTTTTTACATAGGCAACACAAGCGACTCCAGAAACATCTGCATGCATTGAATATTTCAGAAAAAAACAATGAAACACAAAAAAGTAGTTCAAATAAATAAAAACTATTGGTTTATTTTTAAAAATGCATTATCAAAAGCTATTTATCCACCAATATATTGTTATAGTTTAAAATATTTCAATTGTAACGCATTCATAGAAAAATTAAGAGTCTTTCAAACAGAATGGGGGTCAAAAAAGAATGTATGATGTTTGAAATACAATGAATATGTATCCATGTTCTTCAATGCGGAATATAGACAGTAATATGTTATTTTTCTTTACGTTCTCTCAAATGATTCTGTGAATTCAACAAAATTGAAGAAATATTGGTAGAGTGTTCATTCTCAAGGTAGGTATTTCGCACGAACGCCTAGTCAAAAAGATGAAACTTGATTCAACTCAGGTATTCCAATAAAAAAAGCAAATCTTGTGGGGGCATCTTATGATATAGCGCCAGAGGTAGCAGAGCAAAAAAATACAATTAGAGAAAACGAATTTATTTTATTGTGAATGGAACTTGATGAATCGGCTAATATCGTGTCCTCATTTTCTGGTGTTTGCAAGTTGTACACATTAATGTTCAATAAAAGAGAAGTGTCGCATTTGTTATTCTCTCAAGACAACTACCAAGGTTGAAGGTACTTTGGAAAATGTTTCGTCATTCATGAAATCAGAAAACCATTTGAGGAATAATTTCTGCGAGAGCTGTCCAGAAGGAGCATATAAGGGACAAAACCAGGTTTCAAGGTGATATATAAAAAAGCAAGCTCAAAAAGTGAGTCATTCATTGTGATCCATCACGGGGAACTTGCCTCAAAGACAATTCCAGCTCCATTTGGGAAGATTTAGGGAATTCAAATTGTGAATTCTGGGAAAAGATGAGCTCTCAACTCATGAATTTCTCAGTAGTTCTATATTAACAAAGATTCAGTCAATCACCCGTTGGTTTTCCACTCAAATTTTCGATGACTTTTAAGAGAAGATTCAAATAACTCTACGCATGTACCTACAAAGATAAAATAAAATATTTACAATATTATTTGAAATACATCTTTTGAGTTGGAATTGGGAAGATTGAATGGCATCTAGGTTTTTACGGCTACACTTGTTGGAATTTGTTCAAGATTAACAATGGAATGTCCTACTGAGTTTATGCATACACTTTATTTATAATTATCTAATTTTTCAAATTAAATACACTACATTCGTTTAAGATTCTTATCTTAATGGCATTTTAGATCTTTATGAGAAGTTTATTTGTCAGCAAAATATTCTATTTTTTTAAGCGGTGAAAGAATGAGAATTAAAATATTAAAAAAATAATATACTGATTTTTTGACGCCGTAGAAATGAAAAATAATGGAAAAAAGTTGAGAAGATACTTCAAACAGAAACGAGAATCCGCAAAAATAAACTTTTGGGAGCCGAGACGAACTTACCTGTGAAATTCGAAAACGATTGACAAAGTGGGCGAAAGAGATACTTAGTCGCAGTGTGATGCTGTTGTCGGTGGTAAAAAGTGAAAATTTTGATGAGTGGGAGAGAATATGGATCGGTTGTTTAGACAGTAAGCCGGCAGGAAAAAAAGTTGCGCCAGCTGAAGAAGGAAATAATTCAGGGCAAAAATGAGGAAATCCTATCGAAACGTAATGCAAAATAGATTTTAGCAGTTTTCGAGGTGCTACATCTAATAAGCATATTACCTTTGATTAACTCATATTTACTGGTAACTCAAAATAGTAATTGAAGGTGGAGCGGAACAGCAATGGACAATAAAGGATGAAGGCGATAAAGGATATATATATATATATATATATATATATATATATATATATATATATATATATATATATATATATATATATATATATATATATATATAGCACCACGTTTCAAAGACTTCTATTCTTTGCTGGCCCACTTCTACAATGTTTCATGTCTCCGACCATTATAGAGTACCATACTCAGTATTATTATGATTAGGTAATCTACCGTTTAAGGTAGGTTTTTGGATGGACACAACTATCAAATACACATTTTGTGACTCCCCACCTAGCAAACTACTCTACATCAGGTCCCTCTTCTTTTCTGTGTACTTCCTTCCTCCCTTCATCCCATCTAACATCCCTATCCTGTTCCTGCCCTTTCCTCGCTTGCCAAACATTCTCCCCTCTATTACTTTCTTCAACATTCCACTACCGCTCAATACGCCTTTCATCCATTTTTCCTGCCTCCATAGGATTTCTCTCAACAAATCCCTCTCCTCACCCACCATCTCTAGTACTTCCTCATTTGTTTTCCTTTCGGTCCATTTCTCGGTGGTCTAGTGACTACACACTACTGACCGGAGGGTCCCGGGTTCGATTCCCGGGCAAGGCACTTTGGGCACCTGCAGCTCCACCCAAGCTAGTTGTTTTTTCGGGTTCCAGATCTTCCTGGGAAACCATAACCGGCACAGGGAAAGGAACTGGCCCCCCTACCCTGATGTGTGAATATTCACACGCCGTTGGGCTTGGTACATGGGTGAGCTCTACCATCACCTACTAAACCGACCTTCGGGTTGATTACTGTGTTTATGAATAAAGGAATATGAAGGATAAAATAGAAGTGGGAAAACATTGGATGTAATTTCGGTAGCACGTATTGCCATACTCGAGAGATCGCCGAAGAGTGGATGGGAGATGGTCAGCAGGCAATGCACGAGACGAAAGGGAGACGTAGTGAAAGGGAAGAGAAGGCACAGATGGAGGGACTGAGATAAGCGACACCGAGGGAGAGGGTGAGGGAGGGAACAAGAGGGGGAGAACGCTGTCGATAAAGAATGTTCCGAGAGCAGTCAGGGGCGGTTGGAGACGAGGGCTGCGGAGTAAGCAAGATTAGGGAGTGGATTGTTAGGAGGCAGTCGCCCGGCTAGCCCTTCAGATCCAACGCTCCCTTAAGAGCAGTACACCTCTTACTCTCCCTTTTAACCTATCTCCCTCCCCTTGGCGGAAACGCGTGGTCTCGGGATGAGGCCGACGACAGGGTCGGGGCGAAGGGATTTGGAATGGCGCTGGAACTGGAAGAGGAGAGAGAGGTGAGAATCCAGTCTCCTCCCTACCGATGAATTAATTAGATCTTGACGTTGGCACGCTTGACCCCTGGCGGGTCATCTCGGTACTCTTCGCCCTTCTCCTCCCTTGGCCACCGACGCTGTTCTTCTTTCGTGACTAACAGCCGGGCCATATCGATACACGCACGTGTGCCCCACCCTGCACGACAATTGCCCCTCTCGCGAGTAATTCCACCCGATTCCGCTCCCCTCCCACTCCTCCAAGCTAGTTCCCACAACCCCAACGATTCTTGCCCCGGGAAAAGTCGCCGGCGTCTGGACGGGCGGGCGTGGGTCGTGGCGACGCAGGTAGTCGTGAGGGGAGCCACTCCGGGTGGGGGAGCGAAGGAGGCGGACTCTCTTAGTTGAAAGCGACAAGATGACGATCTCAGATGGAAGAGAATGCGATACCGGAGAGTGCGGCAGGAGTGATATAGACAAGAAAGTTAGAGAAATAGAGGAGAGTGAGTTGAATGAAATTGTTTGTGACTCGTCACGGAAAATTTTCCTGGAATGATCCCGGGGATATCTTGCATCCAAAGATACCGATACAGGGAGACCTAACTTTTCTTCAGAATTACATATCGGAAGCAAAACAGGTTAGGGGTTGCCAAGGAGAAGGAATGATGTGGGGCAAGATACATTAAAGAAATAAAGAGTACTAAGAGAAAATGCTTGGCAGACACCTCTTTTGCCATTCGACTGCTAGATTACTCCTGCAATTACGTTATGATGCTGAATAATATCTGAATCAATATCCACGTTTGAGTTAAATTGTACCAGAGTTATCTTTATGTAACTTAAATTATTTGATGATAATCTACCAAATCTGGCAGATTATTCTTTCTTGATTATTGAATCTCAATAACCGATATACATGTATGTATACGCCTTAAATTTATGTAAATACTCATTTTCCAGAATTTCGCGGAAAATACTTGAGGCAGCGAAAAATAGCTAAGTGAAAAAATTTGAAAATGATAAATAAACCAAAAAGATTGACTTGGTTGAAGTTTTAGTTACAGGGAAATATGATCCGATGGAACAGATATCCTCTGATACGATTGCAAGTGGGTTAGTGGCAGAGCGAATGCCTAGTGATGAGAGTTCCATGTGAATGCAATTGGAGGACTCAAAATGAAGCTCACGCGGTGCGATTTTCGGGTTGCAGCATCTTTCCGCAAAACTGCAGGGGTACCGGGAATAAGCAGCTGGCCCCCTACCCCTTCTGTCAATGTGTGACCAGTCGCGTCGTCAGACTCAGATCGAGGTGTGTTAAACCTTCACTTAACAAATTACCCCTCGGTGATTGTTAAGGGATGGTGGGGGGCACAGTAAATTCATTGTAAAGATACGACAGACGAATGGAGCGCCTTTATTAGTGTGAAGCTATTGACCAATTGACATTGCAATCGGTTTAATACGACAATTAAAATTAAGCATACGTAAATGAAAGAAAAATGCAATTTTACGTCGCAATTATAGATGTTGTGCATTAACGAGAAACTTTCGTTGCAGAAAAAAAAGATAATGTGAGGAGGAATTTCAAATTTTCTTAAGAAACTAAGTTAAAACCTAGAGAGAAAAACACATCGTGAATATCGTGAAAGCGAACAGATTCAGAAATGGCGTTAAAAAACTAATTCACGAATACAACAATTTGATACAAAGCGTCTTTAAAGGAGAAGATGCGACTTCGCTTTGCTTTTTTAAGAAATAAATCACCAAATTTCCAGATACGTCGAACCAATACCTTCGAAGATAACACAGTAATCAAAAGAGACATGGTTTACCAATTAGCGTCTCCCTTTATGATTTGCACTCCGTAGAAGCCACAACCTATACATTTGATTTGTCTTGCAATAATCCTTTTTTAAAACCATTGAAACGGGAATCATTTTCGTAGTTATGATTGTCTTGAAAACACTGGAACCTCATAGTTTTATGCTCATGCTTGAAACTGGTTCTGAGCAGAATTTTCCGACGCCTTCCCGCTTTACTCGTGAGCACACTGCAGTCACTAAAAACTACGGCAGACATCAACGGGGCTGTATCCATTCGCTTTATTGCCTGAACCGAAAACTGGCCACAGAGAACCTCGGGCAGTAAAGTTCTTCGCAGGTCGGGCGGGGTAAGCTCGGCGATGGGATGCCGGAGACGTTAAAATTCATACTAGAACGCAATGCTTTTATTCTTTCCCCACTGGACCCACTTCATTCACGCCCCTGCCTGGAAGCAGTGGCAACAGCAGTCGTGTGGAGGAGGCCTTATTGCGCCGCCCAGAGCGCGGAATGGAAATAGGACATACAGGACAGTCTTGTGTTCCAGGCGAGGAGAAACAGACCTGTACGACTTGAAATTACCTTGTGAGATGGGAAAGCAATGTACGACTGCCGAGTAAATTCATATGAAGTTGGTAAGGAAGAATGACTGAGATGAAACGTGAGGGATATTTAAATCAAATTCCATTCAACAACACCAAAAACGCTAATATATTTTGAATTGTATGTGCGTAGAAAAGTTTTCGAGTTGCCCTCCGATCCCCATGACACGCTCTTGCGAAGACTTTCGGGGTACAGCGTAGATGTGAATGTAAAACACATTTCCATTATAGCACAAGGAAAAGTCTCATTGCCTGAAAATATATGGTTTAACTTAACAGAATTATAACTGATTAATTAGGGATCCCGTCATAGATGCATAAAATTCGTTCACTCACATTATGTAATACGTACATGATATTATCATCTCCCTCACACGTCTTTTTAGGAATAGTAACATTTTGCGATTAACGTTTCGAGTTGAAACCGGGTTTATTTCCTTAAGTGGACCCAAAGGACACTGCTCAAGTGTGGTTCTCGGCAGAATTAATTCAAATTTAAAAAAAAAGTTAATTAATTTTTCCCAGCTTGACACATTTTATACATATTTGCATGGTATTGCATTTTAAATTAACCAAAGTATTGCCAATTTATTGAAAGCATTTATCGGCGGTCTAAAGTTTATCCATTATTTTCAGAACATGTTTCAAAATACTAATTCAACGGAATTTCTTTTATTTTTTAAGTGATATTGTTAATGTTTTTCACAAAAAGTCTTGTGCAATTTTTGTTTCCGATGGAGTGAATTGGCTATTTAATTCGCCGAGAACGTTAAGATCCGTCGAGGAGAGCTGGAGAACTATCCCCCAATTTCTCTTACCACGGAGTTGAAGCTGATTAATCGAACCGTAATACTGTAACAAGGTCATTTGAGTGTCTCCCCTGCGGCACTCCAGCTCATGTCCACGTCTTGACTTTTCGCCCAATTCGGTGACACTACCTCGTTTGGCTGACTCGGATGTCGCTTATAGCAGTCCCAAAACCCGTCCTTTCCACTCCGTTTTCTTTGCCCATAAACACTCCCCTTCGACCGCCAACCCATTTCCTTCTCAGGCATTATACACCACTTTTCTCCCCAAAAACCCATGTCCGAGGGCATCACAAACTACCGGCCGCAATAGAGGTGTGCCCCTTCTTGCCACTCCATCCCCCCCTGCCCGCCGCGTCAGTCCTCGTGAAGCTGACGTCGTCCCCTTCGTGGCCCAAACTAAGCACATATACCGGAGAGCATCACATCCGCCACTACTCCCCAAGCGCGTCCCACTCCATCACATTCAAGAAACCGGTTCGCGAGGAATTAAACCACCCACACTATCTCCTCCTAACAATTCCATGGATCGATTTCTCCATCCTCTCCTCGAACATACAGGATACACTGTGTATATTTCTAACGCTTCACATTATTCTCAGTGCATAAACCACTCTGAATTAGTTGCTAGTGCGTATGATAAAAATGCGATCCATTCCACATCCACATAAATACCCCGCGATCCACCATGAAGGTAATTGGCAGGGGGTGCAAGCACAAGGTGGGATGGGCAATGGAAACAGTGGAATAAGGAAGAGGAAGAGAAAAAAACATTCACAAAAACTTGCGTATTTAAATAAATTCTGGTGGAAAAGTCAGTTCAAAACAAGTGGCAATTCAACCCAGGAAAATAATTCTTTGCTGTAAAAAAATATAGGGCATAAAAATGAGCACAACCATTTAATGGACAGACTTCAATATCTACTTTTCGAATTTTATATTGATGATCCAAGCGACTAATGTATGTTGAATTATGGATAATTGATGTGACCTCGGCACTGAAGTAAACAGCTTCGAATTTTTGCAATGAGTTCAACCTAGCAATAAATCGTCTTTGTCCTAATTGTGCAACCAAATTAAATTATTCATCTAGCCATTAAAATAAATGAGGTAATTTTTTAGATTGTAGAATATGGAGAAATATAAAAGTAAAGGGGAAAATAATCACTGAAAAATCCATTCCTGAATTCTACAAATTCTATATAACATCGATTTTTTTATATAGCCATGGTTACGCCTAACGAGGCTCAAGTTAATAATCATTGAATTATTAGTCATTACTTTCTATTTCTCCCCAACTATTTTAAAAAGTATCTGATTCTCCTACAATGTATCAGCTTCCTTTTCCTTAACTGGTTACCAATATAGGTCTCATATTTTCACTGCCTCCGATGGACTACAACCTTGTCGTGGTGGAAGGGCTTGTGCGTTCCGATGACCCATAGAGCTGTGCTGGCGGGAGTAGTAATAATTGCTCCTGGTAGGGTCACCCATGCCAGATAGGTCGAAGGTTAGGAGCCAGACGAAAGGTAGTCTACGCAGCGTCTGTCCCACAGTGAGGCGGCTACAAAGGCGTCTGACGCCAGTGGGGCGGCCATTAAGTGATAGTATCATGTTAAAAAAACTATTGAGGAAGCCAACGGGAAACCACCACAATTATCATTCACAAGAATGTAATGATAGGCACTTTTGAGAATATGAGTCCTGGCAACTACGGGACTCGGCCCAAGCGGCCGTGTGTCGTGCCCGGCAGCGAGGGAGGCAAGGCTTCCGCGGTCGTCATCCCATGAAACACTTGCAGGGGAAAAACAACAGCAGAAGAACGAAATACGCAGAAGAAGACGAAAGTAGTTAGAATAGGAACATGGAACGTCAGGACAATGTTGAGGAGAGGAAAATTAGAAAATATTAAGCGAGAGATGGAAAGAGGTAATACAGATATTTTAGGTCTTTGCGAGGTGAGATGGAAGGATAGCGGGGATTACTGGAGTGATAATTATAGGATAATATACAGCGGCAGGGACGAGAGCCAACGAGGAGTTGCCGTAATATTAAATAAAGGGGTAGGAAGAAGCGTAGTCAACATAGAGCAAGCGACAGATAGAATTTTACTCGTAGAGATTAAAGCAGAGCCGACGAACTTGGTCATCGTTCAGGTGTACATGCCACCGAGCAACCACAAAGAGGAAGAAGTCGATAGGATATACGATGAGATAGAGGATGCAATCGCGTGTGCTCCTGCAGGGAAACATTTGTTAGTGATGGGGGATTGGAATGCGACGGTAGGCGAAGGAAGAGTTGGTGGTGAGGTGGGGGACTATGGGTTAGCCACGAGGAATGAACGCTGGGAGAAAGCAATTGAATTCTGCAGGAGACAGGGGTTAGTCATCACCAACACATGGTTTAGACACAACAAAAGGCGTAGGTATACATGGAAAATGCCAGGTGACTCAGAAAGGTACCAGTTAGATTATTTTATGGTGAGGCACAGGTTTAGGAACAGTGTGATAAATTCGCACAGTTTCCCAGGAGCGGATGCGGACTCTGACCACAATTTAGTTGTTATGAAATGTAACGTCCGTTTCAAGATAAGGCAAGGGCGGCGGGTTAGGAAATGGAATGTCGAAGCATTAAATGGATTAACGAGGAAAGAGTATCAGCAGGCTGTAGAGAAAATGATGGATGACCGTAAAGAGCTGAGTACTATCGAAGAAAAATGGGAATGTATCAAGCAAGGCATATCGTAAGCCGCAAAAGACACTATAGGAACCGTTAACGGGAAAAGGATAAGAAAACCATGGGTAACGGATGAGATGATTGGAAAGATGGATGAGAGAAGAAGATGGAAGAATGTAATCACAGAGTTAGGCAAAATGAAGTACAAAGAGTTAAACAAATTGAGAAGGGCCACAAATAAAGCAAAAGAAGAATGGTGAAAAATTCAATGCGAGGATATGGAAAGTTTACAGAGGAAGGGTGAAATTGGTGCGCTATACAGTAAGGTTAAGTTACTGTCCGGAAATAAGAAGCCAAGATCTGTGGAAATAGTTAAAGATAAGCGGGGAAATATAATAGTTGAGCCAGAAAAAATCCAAGAAAGATGAAAGGAATACATAGAAACACTGTATGGTAAAGAACTTAGGCCGACAAGGTTAGACATAGGAAAGGAACATGACGTAGAAGAAGAAAGCTTAGGTCCAGGCATACTCGACAATGAAATAGAAAGGGCATTAAAGGAGATGAAAGCAAATAAGGCCGTGGGGGTAGACAACCAACCTGTGGAACTATTTAAAGGTTTAGGGAAATGCGGGAAGGAGACTCTATTTGGACTTATTAGTAGTACCTATGAGTAAGGAATCTCGCCAGAAGACTTAGTAAGATCAATGTTAGTTCCTATTCCGAAAAACGTAAAGGCTATGTCATGTGAGGACTACAGAACAATAATTTTGATATCCCACGCTGCTAAAGTTATTCTCAGGATCATCAACAAAAGGATAGAGAGTAAGGCAAATGATAACTTATGGGATGATCAGTTTTGGTTTAGGAAAGAAAGAGGTACGCATGATGCCATTGCAGTAATGAGATCACTAATTAAAAGGAATATAGAATACAATCAGAACGTTTTTGCCTGTTTTGTAGATTTCGAAAAAGCATTCGATAGAGTGAATTGGGAAAAATTGATGCGTGTATTGCAGAGAATAGGAATGGATTGGAGGGACAGGAGATTGATCCGCAACCTGTACATGTCTCAGACAGCTCAGGTGCGAGTGGGGAACGGAGAGTCCGGATGGGCGGTGTTAGGAAGAGGTGTAAGGCAGGGTAGCCCATTGTCACCGGTGCTGTTCAACGTATAATATATGTGGAGGAAATGATTAAAGAAGCATGGGAAGAACTGGAGTTAGGAATGAAAGTCGGAGGGGAATTCGTAAAATCCGTTAGGTTTGCTGATGACCAAGCATTAGTTGCTCAGTCAGCCAAGGGGTTGCAAGCATTGCTGAGTGAATTGGAGGTTCAGTGCGATAAATATGGGATGAGAATCAATATTAATAAAACAAAGGTTATGCGATTTTCCAGAAAGAAAAAGGCTAAGCTAAATGTTAAAATAGGCGGGGAAAAAATAGAGCAGGTAGAACAGTTTACGTGTCTCGGGAGTGTTTTGGACCAATACGGTCAAAGTATTAGGGACGTAAGGAGAAGGATTGCGCTGGGCAAGGAGGCTTTCTCAAGGAAGAGGGAGTTGATGACGCGGACGTTGATTAGGGAGGTTAAGAAAAGACTCGTAAAAACTCGGATATGGAGCGTAGCTATCTACGGCGTGGAAACGTGGTCGCTGAAGCAGGATTAACGGAGATTAGTTGCTTTTGAAATGTGGGTGTGGAGAAGAATGGAGAAAGTGAAATGGACCGAAAGGAAAACAAATGAGGAAGTACTGGAGATGGTGGGTGAGGAGAGGGGTTTGTTGAGAGAAATCCTATGGAGGCAGGAAAAATGGATGAAAGGCGTATGGAGCAGTAGTGGAATGTTGAAGCAGGTAATAGAGAGGAGAATGTTGGGCAAGCGAGGTAAGGGTAGGAACAGGATAGGGATGTTGGACGGGATGAAGGGAGTGAAGAAGTACACCGAGATGAAGAGGGACCTGATATAAATTAGTTTTCTAGGTGGGGAGTCACAAAATGTTTATTTGATAGTTGTGTCCATCCAAAAACCTACCTTAACCAGTAGATTACGTAATAAATAAAATTTATATATTAACATTTATATATGAACGCATACATATTTATTCATGAATGGCTGTTGCTCAATGGCTACGTGCAATAGACACAGAGTTTTCGCCCTCTGGACGAATTTTGCCCCTGGGGTAGGCTTTAAATGGACAGACCACACCACTGTGCAGCGATAATACCCTCGCCTCTCCCACAGAACATAACCTGACATCCCGCGCTGCAATAAGCCCCTCTTCAATTCCACGCACTTCCTACAAATCTCTCCTTCCACACCAGGCTCACCACCTCCTCGTTTGTTTTCTTTTCCGTCCATTCCACCTTTTCCATTTGTCTCCTCACCCACATTTTAAAAGCCTCCAATCTACGCCTATCGTCAAGTTCTAATAACAATGTTTTAGCGCTGCACAAAACCACGCTCAATTTCATAGTATTAAAGAGCCTTTTTTGTAACATCATTACTCTAAGTCTCAGTGGTCAGTTTTATTCTCGTCACATCTTCTTTGCTTATTTCACAGTTCTTTGATTTCAACTGTCTTAATTCCCATTTAGATCTTACAACCAATTATGTCTGCGCCTTAGGTATCCCCATCTAGACCATATTGTCTTCCTTAATTTAACTTGTTACTCTATCATATTTACCAACACATATAGAAGTTGTCTATATTATTTTCATTTCTCTTGAATATTTTCTGGATAAATTAATAATATTTCTGCCACAATTATAATAGTGCGGGTGAATTTTCCCTTCTTACTTCCTGAACAAACTTTCACGTTTCGGTAGAGCGCATTCATTTCTCCTTTCCTGGGTTAAGCTCTACACATCCTCGAACTACTACGTCTTCATCCGCACTTCTTTCGCCAAATTAGTTTCCCACCTCGGTATATTATTTATTCCTCTTATTGCCATTTACCAAATCCTTCGTCTACATTCTTCCGTTTCCTTCTCTCGTCAATCTACCTAATCATCTCGTCTGGTTCCCTTGTCCCTTTACTAGTTGATGTTCCAACGGTCCGTTTGCGTGTTTCCATTTATCTCTTTTTGGCACGTTCCCATATTTCTTCTCCTGATACCCGGCCCCCTTACATCATTCATAAATTTTTCCACTGTCTCCGAATATTCCTTTGTTTTCATTTCGGTGAAAAATTCTGCATTCTATTTCTTAATTTATCATCCCTGTTTTATGATTTTTAGCGTCACGCCTGGCGTTTTAAACAAAGTGCTCGCTCTGATTAAACACTCTCCTGCAGAACTCCAGGGCTTTCTCCACGTTGAGATGCCCTGTATCTCGCCATCGTCTCAACCTAACTGCCATCTTCCCTCTTATCTCATACTCTTATTCAATTACTATCAAATTTCTCCTTCCAGGGTCACCCTAAATTATTTCTTCTCATTCATCGTATAACCTGTGGACTCCGTCCTCACTATCTGCTTGGCGGCATGAGCAATGGACAAGTTCGTTGGTTCAGCTTTCACAAATAATAATAATATTCTATCAATCGCTTCTTCGTTATTTATCAAAGTTTTTTTACTTTTTCCTTCAATGTTATTGCCACCCCTCGCAGTCTCATTCCTTCTATGCTCTGTACTGCTAAATGACTATCGCTCCAATCCTGCTATTCTTCAATCTCATCTCTTACATCACTAAAATAACAAATTGACTTCTCTCAATCTCCCACTTTACAGGTATATTTTATCATTTTGCTCTCCTCAACTTTGTCCTAATATTCCAAGTCATTATTCTAATTTCATTTGCACTTTTCTCTGGCGCTCTTTCCATTTTTTGCTTAGAAATAATTTATTGTTTTAATGACGGCAGATAAAAATTTGTGACCGTTTTCCGTTGGCTTCTTTAATAACATTGTTTAAGTAACGCCATCAATGAAGTTTGCCGCCCTACTGGGGTCAGACGACTTTCGCAACCGCTCCAATGGGAAACAAATGCTGCAAGGATTACCTCTCATCTGACTCCTCGCCTTTGACCTATCTGTCATATATGACCTTACTAAGAGCGAGTATCATTGTTTCCAGCTCCAGGGGGTCATCAAACGCACATACCCTTCCGCCTAGTAAAGATTTTAATCCTTTGGGTGGGCCATTATTATTAATGACTCCTCAAAAATATCTTTCCCTTAAATTTGTCTAACTATGTGTACGTATATTGGCACAAGAGAACACTCAGTATGCATTCCAAAACTCTCGGCTTTAGTTGAACTAACGAATCTATTCCATAATTGCTCCATGAAAGTCATTTTTATGAGTAAGATGGTTATTTTCAATTTTCTCTCGCCCTCTCGCGCTTATCCTGCAATCACTCATTCCACGTTTTTCATTTTCTTCTGATTTTCCTAATTAAACTCGTTCCTTTCGATCCATTTTTGTGCCGCTCTCCGCAGTTTTCCTTCCGATGTCATTTTTATCTTCTCCGACGGGATCCCCTTCCGTGAGCACTCTTCTTCCTCTTACCCAACGCACCATCCCCATTACTTCCCTCCCCCGCTTGCCCTATAATTCTCTCCCTCAGCCCTTTCATTAAGGTACACTCGATTTATCGGGGCATTCCCTCTCCCTTCCGCCCCCGTCCTTTTTACCCTCCCCGTCTCTCCATATCCTCAACTACTTACATCTTGCACCGTAACTTTTTTCAGCCGTCATCTATTGGCTACCCCATTTTCCTCTGGATTTCCTATTTCAGCTCATCCGCGAGCCCTTCCATTATTTCCCACTCCAAATCTCTCTTCCACTTCTACCTCCCCTCCCCTCTCTCCGTTTCCTCTTTAATTCCCACGCCTGCCTCCTCCTTATTCCTTCTCTCACCATCGTGTCTAAACCCGCCCTCGCGGGCCCTCATCCCGTTAATTTCTCTTATCTATCGCCTCTCCCTTCGGTACGCACGCCTTCAGGCAACACCTCACCGATGCGCTCCCCTCCTCACTTTCCTTCGCTCCCGCCTCATCAATTCCTCCTCTTCGCCCCTTCCCCGCCACACGTCTCCCCACCACATTTCCGGTAATCTCGCGTCAATCTACTATGTCGTCCTCCGATATTCTCCAGCCCCCACCCATCCCCAAAATGATGACCCTCCTCCCTCCGCCCTCCTTTCCGCTACCCACTCCCTCTCCCGCCTCCCTCGTTTCATTCTCTTGTATGAAAACACCTCGCGACATGGTTGGATCCCTTAAGGACACACATAATTCGACAGTTGGCTCCCAATTCATAGTTTCCCAAATCGATTGACCATGTAAGTTAAATTCCAAACACGCCTTTAAAGGCAATTTGCTACCCTTTCTTATTATTTGAACGGCGACCGTCCAATTTTATAAACATAGGGTCTTTACTCGGCGAATAACTTCGTTTTATTGTTGACTGCTCCATGAGCGTAAAAAAAACGCACCTGAGCTAAAGAAGAATCTCACCATATTCGGAAATGTCTAAGATGACACTACTGCCACGGGTAAAACCTGAATCCAAGAAAGATTTTCAAATTAAAATAAATGAACGGTTATTGATCCACTGCCAGCCAAAGGTTCGCCGAGAATCAAGTCTAGATATGCATTAAATTACTAAATTCTGGGAGTCACGCCTTCCTCCATTCTCCGCCTCAAATACATTTCATGAGGCTCCAATCCATCTCTCTATTATCATTCTCAATCCATCAACTACTGCACTTAAATTTCGTTTTAAGAAATATTTCTTTCACATCATTACTCAGTGAACACGTCGTCAATTATAATATTTTTCCTATTACCTCTCTTGCTATAGCAAACCTTTTCATTATGTCTCTATTCCAACGCCAGATTTCTTAAAATACTTCTTCTATACATGACCTGCCTAATCTGTGCGGATTTATACATTCACATTTTATTATCAAATATCAAAATCGTAGGATTCATGACTTTTTTCTCGCAAGTAAAACTTATCCCATAACAGTCACATTTTTAAATATCATTACTCACTCAATAATAACTAAAAACCTTTGGCTGCTCTGATTCAATATTGTGTGATTATCTACTAACCGGAATTGATAGTTTTTCCCGGCCACCTTGATTCCTATTTTCACCGTTACTATTGCTCCATTTATTAGGTTGGGAAGTTTGATATCCCACGTAGCTTAAGTTGTTCTCAGGTTCATCAACAAAAGGATAGAGAGTAAGGCAAATTATTACTTAGGGGATGATCAGATTGGGTTTAGGAAAGAAAGAGGTACGCGTGATGCCAATGCAGTACTGAGATCACTGATCGAGAGGAATATAGAATACAATCAGGACGTTTATGCATGTTTCGTATATTTCGAAAAAGCGTTTCATAGAGTGAATTGGGAAAAATTGATGCGTGTATTGCAGAGAATAGGAATGGATTGGAGGGACAGGAGAATGATCCGCAACCTGTACATGTCTCAGACTGCTCAGGTGCGAGTGGGGAACGGAGAGTCCGGATGGGCGGTGTTAGGAAGAGGTGTAAGGCAGGGTTGCCCATTGTCACCGGTGCTGTTCAACGTATACTATACGTGGAGGAAATGATTAAAGAAGCATGGGAAGAACTGGAGTTAGGAATGAAAGTCGGAGGGGAATTCGTAAAATCGGTTAGGTTTGCTGATGACCAAGCATTAGTTGCTCAGTCAGCCAAGGGGTTGCAAGCATTGCTGAGTGAATTGGAGGTTCAGTGTGACAGATATGGGATGAGAATTAATATTAATAAAACAAAGGTTGTTCGATTTTCCAGAAAGAAAAAGGCTAAGCTAATTATTAAAATAGGCGGGGAAAAAATAGAGCAGGTAGAACAGTTTACGTGTCTCGGGGGTGTTTTGGACCAATACAGTCAAAGTAGTAGGGACGTAAGGAGAAGGATTGCGCTGGGCAAGGAGGCTTTCTCAAGGAAGAGGGAGTTGATGACGCGGACGTTGAGTAGGGAGGTTAAGAAAAGACTCGTAAAAACTCGGATATGGAGCGTAGCTATCTACGGCGTGGAAACGTGGTCGCTGAAGCAGGAGGATAGACGTAGATTGGAGGCTTTTGAAATGTGGGTGTGGAGAAGAATGGAGAAGGTGAAATGGACAGAAAGGAAAACAAATGAGGAAGTACTAGAAATGGTGGGTGAGGAGAGCGGTTTGTTGAGAGAAATCCTATGGAGGCAGGAAAAATGGATGAAAGGCTTTTTGACGGGAGTGGAATGTTGGAGAAGGTAATTGTGGGGAGAATAGTAGGCAAATGAGGAAAGGGCAGTTACCAGATGGGGATGTTGGACGGGATGAAGTACACAGAGATGAAGACGGACCTGATGTAGAGTAGGTTGCTGGATTGGGTTTTGTTTGGAGTTGCAAAATATTTATTTGATAGTTGTGCCCATCCAAAAACCTACCTTAACCAGTACATTACCTGATAATATACACACACATTTTCGTCCATTTCATTATCTCTTTGTGTACCTAAAATTGCTTGTTTGTAGAAAAACCTACCAAAATGATCATTTTACTTCGCGTGCATCCGTCAATTTTATCCGTCTAACGGATTTTTGAAAACTTACGTCAAGTTACATAGTTTCCATGATTGAACATCAAGCGAAAAAAATAATTCTTGGATCGGATTTTGGATGGGTTGGGTTAGTACGTATTCTGAGTTTCCCGTTGCCGAAGCTAACTCTATTTCTCAATGTCGAGGTCTTTACCTATCTTCCTCTACTTACAATAATACTTACCTCAATGAATTTGTGATTGTGTCAAAGGGACAGGAGTATCTCGGCCTTCTGCTGATTGTCCATAGCAAAAATTAATGGTGGCCATTTGATAATTGCAATTACAAATGAACAGGAAAACATTCCTCAGAAAGAGTTTTTTAAAATAGGGAATCAAGACAATGACAACTCGTCTAAACACAATAAGTTAGACTGAGGAGCGCTTGATTGAGTGAAGTAGCTTTGCGTACATATTATCAAGAAATCATATAGTATTTAAGTTCCGCCATTGTAGGAAGAAAATGAATATTTGAAATTTTATTAAAATTAGTGTCTGTGGAAGTGTTTTATAGAAAGCGAGCTTTGATACCATTCCCTCGTCAACCCTCCTTAATACGGCCAGTATGTATGGGATTCAGACGGGAAAGTTTTTCGTGTTTGACATCATGAAGATTTAACGTCAGAGCCGCACTCTTTAATAACTTTCAGAATAACATGAAAAATGCCACCTTATGTGCTCAAAGAGCTGGGCTAGATATCACGAGGAAGGAGAATATGAAACCAATAAAGCGAGGTAAGTTGTCATCCGAAGTTAACCTAGTAATTGAGCGAGCCAATTCTCCTTTATAATTCTTACATCTATAACCTTACGTTCCTTTATATAATACATATTAAGAAGGAATTAG
Source organism: Hetaerina titia (assembly GCA_037158775.1). NCBI lineage: Eukaryota > Metazoa > Arthropoda > Insecta > Odonata > Calopterygidae > Hetaerina > Hetaerina titia. The sequence goes on along the minus strand of CM073773.1, from coordinate 105,252,666 downwards.
ATAATAAAACTTAATTGTTATTGCCTTTACTCAAGGAAATGAGAATAGACATGAGAAAATTAACTGTAAGATGGGTGCCGCAACTCGATACTGATCCCAAAAGCATCAGAATGGATATTTCCGAACAGTATTTCACCCGTTTTAAGACCAAACAACAAGATTTTCTGCGCCGGTTTGTGACCAAAGATGAAACTTGGGTCCAATAATATACCCCAGAGACAAAACAGCAGTCATAGCAGTGGAAAAATGTTGATTCACCACCACCAAAAAAGCAAAGGCAACACGGTCGGCCGGAAAAAATGGCTCCAGTTTTCTGGAATACGAAAGAAATTATGCCGATAAATTATTTTCCCACTGGTCAAACAATTACTGGACAATACTACGCTAACCTCCTGGACCAACTGCATACAGTAAAAGGTACACGAAAAAAGGCCAAGGTTGGCAAGGAAGAAAGTTATCTTTCATCAAGACAATGCATACCCACACACGTGTCGTCGCTATGGCAAAAATACGTGAACTTTGATACGAATTGTTGCCACACTCGCCTTATTCGCCTCATTTGGCTCCATCAAATTTCCATCTCTCCTCCTTGTTCAAAATGTTCCTCGATGGACAGAGATTCTCTTCAAACAAAGAACTGACACCCAAAGTACACAGGTATTTTGCAGGTCTGAAGGAATCTAATTTTCGAGATGGTAAATAAGATATTAGAACACCGCTGGACCAAGTGCATTAGTGTACTTAGAGACTATAATGAAAATAAAAAAGTTTCACTGAGATAAGCCGTTTATTTCTACTGCATTCATAGGACTTTTCTAATAAAACTCGTATCTATTCAACTGCTTTTCTGAACTAATTAGTTACTAATAGTGCCATCTCCATCTCAAACTCTCGTGGCATAATGCGGGATATTGTGTAGATGCAATTGCATGCGAGCCAGACTAGAAATATAAAATTTGATAATCGACCCGGATTCTAATGTTCGTAATTATTGATTGCTGCATAAGGATAATTACTGAGAGTAGTAGGATCTTCCCGACCATTCCAGGACCGAGAACTGGACCGACTACCTTTGGATGTCTTGCGCACCATGCAAATAAAACACAAATTAATAACTATAATGCCTCCATCAAAATTCTAAGGGCCTACACAACTGGTCCTTTAAAAAAAATGGGATTCCATTTCAGCTCCTTCGCCTATCTATATATTTTTCTTTCCATTTAAATTTGAGGAAGCGTTAGGGAGAGAAAATTTTAGAGAAAGCTGACAAAAGTAACAAGACTAGTGTTTTCATGACGCATTTACCCTTTCTCTCGTTTCATGAAAGCCCTATGGAGCCTTTTGTGGGGGTGAGCGAGCGTTTTTGTCCTAGGGGCGTTTTCCTCTTGATGGTTGGGCAAGCGTTGGAACAACTTGAGTGGGCGTCGCCACACGAGGTGCCGAAAAGATGTGCGGAAGAAAGTGGCGGATTGTAAAACCATGGGTGAATAGAAATGTCTGAATGAAAATAAATAAATAATATACCTTAAATCGCGGGTCGCGGTAGTCTAGTGGGTAGAGCGTTGGACTGACCGGAGGGTCCCGGATTCGATACCCGGGCAAGGCACTCTGGGCACCTGCAGCTTCACCCAAGCTAGTTGATTTTTTGGGTACCAGATCTTCCTGGGAAACCATAACCGGCACAGGGAAAGGAACTGGCCCCCCTACCCTGATGTGTGAATATTCACACGCCGACGGACTTGGTACATGGGTGAGCTCTACCATCACCTACTAAACCGACCTTCGGGTTGATTACTGTGTTTATGGTTTTTATACCTTAAATCGCCTGGAATATTCTCTTAAGTTACTGTGACGAAGATGCATCATTTTGAAGCAAAGGTTTCGCTCGATATTCATAGAAACGCTCAGAATTCATTCGCACTTGGCAAAAAAATTCTCCTTAATTCTCCAAAATATAATTGTTTTTTCAATAGTGGACAACAGAATTAAATATTATTCAGAGAAATCGTTCAAGGAGTTTTTTGGTTTTTGCGGAAGGAGTTTCGACATTTCGTAATGATTTACAGTTTTCTGCTTTATGTTGATTAACATATGAAGTGCTACATTTCCATGCATTTCCATTTACCTTGATTTTAGTCATAAGCTGTCATTAAAAGATGAGGAAAAAAGAAAAAAATACCTCAAATCGCATTAGTCGTTTTCTCTTCCATTCTTTCTAACTCTCAAAGACATAATAATGCACAACCGATATGTAACACTTGGACGGCACAAATGCGGAAAACACGTAACAGAACACATGTTGCAGATAGTTTAAGCTTTCGGTGCTTATCTTAGCCTTCATTCAGGTCAGACTGGTGTGTTTTGAACTTTTTAGTGGAAGGAATACGAGGGTTATGGATGTGGGTTGTGGGATTTTGTGCGCGAAGAGAAAGGAAGAGAAGAGAGGGAGGCAGAATTAGGTGAAAATTGGTGATTGTTCATGCGGATGGACAAAGGAGTAATGCATTTGTCCATGTAGAAATAAGAACATTACTTGGGCGAGGGGAGATAGAGTACGTTTTTGGAGAGGCAATTGGTGTGAGTGAGGGGTGAAGGCAACGAGAGAATGTGAAGAGAAGGGAGAAAATCAGATGAGTGAACAGGTTTTACAGTTGGGGCGGCTGCAAGTTAAGGAACGATGAGTAAATACCTCAAAAGGACCCGCCAAAGGTTTGGCGAATCTCAGAATGTTTCTTAAGTTAGTGAGTCGTCTGTACAAGAATGAAATAAAGCAGCATTGGTGCAGGAGAGATAAGGTTGCGTCACTGTCATATAAAATTGAGAAGAGTTCCATGAGAAAAGGTTTTAGTCAGTGATGCCACGGTAAGAAGTTGAGTAAATCACCGAGAAATAAGGACAGATAGAGAAGGAAATCGAAACCTAGAGGATAGTTAAAAATCAATTGAGAGAGAAATGTATAGTTGTAGCAATAGGTAGCTGATTTGAGGATGATAAAAGCATATTGAGTGAAGGCCAGCTAAGAGGTTGTATTAAGGAGAAGCTCGATGAAAAGCAAATCGCTAATCACAAGCAATTTGCTGAACTGTCAGAAGAGGGAAACTAAAGGACTGATGAATGTGAAGATGAAAGGCAAGAAAAAAGTAGAAATTGCATAAAGGCAAGAAGCAAATGAATGAAAAACTGCGTAATGAAGCACGTGATAACTCCATAAGGAGAATGAATTTAAAGCGGCTTTCATAACACTTAATACATGAGTTTGAATCAATAATCAAAAGTATTCTAGGCGACAATGGAAAATTGTCAAAATGGAAGAAAATAATTCGGAATGGAAATTATCGCGTTAGTAGATTCCCTAGCAAAAATACTCGCACATTCAATAATGCATGAAATATAGAAAACTGCGGAAGAATAAGAGAACCAATATTCTGCACTCAAATAAAAAAGTTAACTATTCTAAACGATATTTACATGATCATTAGTTTAGAATTTAGAGGAAATCCATTCTTCCATTTACTTCGCGTTGAAATTGTAATAAAGTCAGCACAATCGACTATATTGCTTTAGTGGAAAGAGATACTTATTTTAACCAAGGGGACTGGAATATAATGATAAAAGTTTTGAAACAATCTGAAATTAAAAATGTGACATATGTGAAATATTTTTAATGTAAAGAAATTTTCACCAGATCATATGCGGTTAAAGAAATTTAGAGAAGAAACTAAAATAAGTAAAGAGAAATGGAAGATACACCAGTTGGTACTATTCATCTTCAATGCAACTTTGGGAAGGAAGTAAACGACCAAAAGATAGATTTGTTGTTTGATAATACTAAAATACAAAATCAGACCACTCTTTGCAGTCGAGATAATATTGCATGTACTACATGTAATACAGAGAACACCCAGGCTTATTTCACTATGTTCCATTTGCTATCATATTCACTAACCATGTTGACACCATTACCTAGAATTACAATGACAGTTACTCTGCATTCGATGATGTGTGGACTTACGGTCTATTAAGATTCCTCAAAATTACCCCGGACAAAATCATGTTGTTCATGTGCTTTTTTTCTTATCCCGATGTTTTGATTTTCGGTTGATTTCATTTCTTAGTCTCCGGTAATATTCTATATTTTCCCATTTATTAAATGCTTACCTATACATGTCTAGAGAGGCCCAATTCGCCCTCTGTCCACAATTCCTACTATATTCGGGTTCTGTTTGCATCTAAAACTTCAAGTATGGGAAACTTTGTTTGGTGCACCATATCGACTAATCCAATTCGGTGTATTCGATTAGATGATTGTTTTTAGTTCCTTGTTATTGGTAATGACATGCTTCCTGAATAACGAGGGCATAATGTATGAATTACAAGATTTTTTGACGTGATGCCCCAACGAAATTCAGTCAACAGGCAAATAATTAATTTATTTATCATCTGAAAAACTTAATATTAGAACTAACTCGTTCAGGGATCTATAACTCTTCTTAAAGTTCTATTCAAAAGGGTTGGTGGAAATTAATATTCATAACGTATAAGAAGAAACCATGTGCAAAGGAATGATTTATATATAAAAAATAGAAATATATATATATATATATATATATATATATATATATATATATATAAATCCCGGATAAGAAAATATTTTTGCATTTGTGATCTGCTCAAAGCCGCCTTCCCCACCTTTCCTGTGTTCGTCTTTTATGTATTTTCCTATCCCCTTTCCTTATATCTATTTATGTGTGAAATATATATATATATATATACAATCAATCTTAAGATAAATAAATAAATATTCAAAAATTAATAAAATAGATTGATGGGCTGGGATTACTCTACTGAGGGAAAAAAATAAAAAAATATTGGGCAAATCAAGCAAGCATACAGGCATGAGAGTGTTGGATTTCGTTTGTACAAGAAAGGCAATCACAATATTGAGGAAGCCCAGAACAGAACACATGGAAAGAGAGAGGAGGTGGAGAGGGGGAATAAATGTCAGCATATGAACTATTGATATAAACTTGAAATGAGAGCATGAAAGGAAAGAATAAGAAAAATATGTCTGAAGATTTGCCGACGAAAAAAAAACTCTCAAGTTTCCTCGTCTAATTTAGTGGCAAGCAAAGGGTTGCAAAGTTCCTGGTTGTAAAACTGAGATCATAACAAACTTAGACCTTTAGAGCCCTAAAGGTAAGTAAAAGATATTATTAAGGTTTCGCTGCCTTCAACATCCGCATTTTCAAGTGTCGGGAAGGGGTTCTCGAGAAATCATAACCTTGGACTTTTATTTTATATTTGAATTAGAATTACAAGGTGGTCCATAAAAATCGTATGACTTACAGAAATTTGGAAATTTACTTTCACCGGCATTCCAATACTCTATGGACAAGTATATGTTTTCATTTTCTACTAATATTTTTTTTGTTGAGCAACAGGGCTTGTATAAGTTTATTAAGGTTGATGAGGTGATACCATTATAATAATTTGATGCATCGCATTAATAATACCTAATATATAATAATTGTAAAAGATGAACACATAATCATCCCAAATCCTGAACACAGTAATCAACCCGAGGGTCGGTTTGGTAGGTGATGGTAGAGTTCACCCAGGACTAAGCCCGACGGCGTGTGAAATTCACACATCAGGGTAGGAGGGCCAGTTCCCTTACCTTGTGCCGGTTATGGTTTCCTAGGAATATCTGGTACCCGAAAAATCACACAACTTGGGTGGAGCTGAAGGTGTCCAGAGAGATTTCCCCAGGAATGGAACCCGGGCCATCAGGTTAGTGGTCCAAGCCTCTACCCATGAACTACCGCCACCCACATAATACGAATATGTTTATTTATTTATATTTTTTGCTACGACTAATAATTGACAGCTGTTGTTTTCAATATAATCCATTTTGACTTGAAATATGCGTCATAAATATTTTAGCATTGTCATATAATAGCCATGGCGAATAATGAAAGCGTTAATGGGATTTTGAGGATGAATTTGAATAAATAATTTTACATTCAACGACGCGTTATCACTTAGTCATGAATGCAATCGTACGCTTTTTTTAATGAATCAGGAATTCTAAACATTCAAAAATTTAATAAAATATTTGCTTATGATTAATTGGAAGGTATCTCCCGATTTACGAATTATTTTCATATGGGTCAATTGCTGAACCGAACCGAATACGCAGCGATTTACCACATAAAATTCCAACTGCTATTCAACATGGGAAACGATATCTTCAGTGCTCCCTTACGCAACGGTGAGCAATTATCTTACCTTCTCAGGTCACCGAAAAATTAATTGGAGGCAGCCAGCCGACGGGAGTGTTTCAGGTACTCAACGTCCATTTTGATGGATTGAGTGTAGCTACTCTTGCTCTCCCCCTATCAGCACAGATAGAGGAAACGTTAACTTCTACCCTTGTGACTCGAATGTAAATACTTTAGAACGGTGTTATCCGACATCCGGCTAAACCAAGTTCATTTTGGCGAATCAACAGTGATAAAATGATACAATTTAATGTATACAGTGAGTTATAAATTTTAATAATGAGATCGGTCAATAAACTTTTTCTTCCACTCAATAAGTTTCTCCCCTTTCAATCCTTGAAACTCGCAAGTTAGGAAAAATAATTTTTTGACAGAGTCTTGCAGAATTAACTGAATGATTTGTGTAAATTAAACGGGGAAGCAATCTTTTCACGGAACTGAGAAATGGGAAGTGTCAACAGCTTTGAGAGACCATTTCAATTGTGTAACGTACGATGGATCACGCTGTAAAGTCGATGGATCACGCTGCTAACACCAGATTAAAAAAAATAATTTGGTCGCCAAAGAATTTTCTCTCTGGGAATATTATTTTTGACAATAAATGTGCTCATAATATCCTAAACCAAAATTAAAGCATACGAAAGACATTATCAATCAGTTAGTCTGCAATATGCTTTGACTTGAATATGCGAAATACCTACTGGACAGTAAATCGACTGCTGAAAAATCAATTATGTACCTCCACAAGCAGATATTAACGTTCCTCAAAGTAGAAGGAAAATAGGAAACAAAAGAGGCACTGAAAAATTGTTTGTTCTGAACACACGCACGCAAACTTAACGTTTCTGGAAAGTAACATTCTTTTAAGATAGTTTTCAAGAGAATATTGGACAAGATTTGAATTATCTCAAGGCAACATATTCTGAATGAAATAGATCGAGCTTGGATATAAGACTAATTGAAAAATAATATGCAAATGATAATGTAATGAGTTTCAAGGCCACAAGTTTTCAGTGTTCATCTGACCCGGTTCTATTTTTTCTCTGTGCACTTGGACATTGTCCTAGACATTGAATCTCACATTACACAATACAATGAAACAAAAAAAATGTTCATAAGACATATCTGTCAACTCCACGTAGAGCAAAACACTGTTAACGTCACACTAACACAATCATTACAAAATTACCATACAGCGACTCAAAGATAAAGATTGTTATTATCTCAAATCAGACAAAGGAAATACCACAATCGTACTGGAAAAAGCAGAATAGACATCGAAATTACCATGAAAACAATCACCGAATGTTCATGACACGAAATTTGCAAAAATCTACTCAATAAGATGAACAAAAACAATAAATTTTCACGTAATCACTGCAAAAAATTTCGCTTTAAATCGAAAGTAGGAAACGCCAGAATCCCCTATCTCTATGCTTCATGCACTACCGATGACATATAATCAGGCAAGAATATGAGACCTATCATTTCAGCCAAAAATATCCCACCTATAAACTCCCTTAATGACTCACCTTCAAGTACAAGGCTCCTTAGAAAAGTTCGAAGTAAAAAACAATCAAAACTCAATACGAACCACACAATATTTACGCCTGCTTCTCAACAAAATATTGGTCTCATTTGACCTAGAAAATCTATTTCCCGTTCTCCCCATCCCCACTGCTCTGGGAAACATGGAGCATTGGTTGACCACGAAAAAAAAAACCCCAGAGAAAATTAAAGAATACATAACACTCACAAAACTCGACTTATTTTCAATTCAATTACACATAATATATACAAACACAAGGCACGGATACGGGCAGTCCCTTATCTTATTTCGTCATCAACGCATTCTTATACTATTTGAGAAAGAATGCCGTCACCTTTTCAGTTATTTTCCTAATATATGGTTGAGATATGTCGATGACATTTGCCATTTTGGATATCAGTTTTTCCAGTATTACCGACTTTATCGGCCAATGGAACAGTAAACACGAGACAATGGAATGTACGTACATATCAAATAGAACAGAACAATTCACCCCCATTTTTAGACATACTGGTTATCAAATATCATATGGTGCTAGAATTTGACGTATATGGAAATGAGACACACACGGACAACTTAATTGAAGGAATCTCACTCGGCCCGTACAGTCCAAAAATAGCTGTCTTCAATGTTCTTATACAACGGATGCTTACGGTGCCCCTAAATAAACAACGTCACATCAACGAGCTTCAACGCATTAAAAAATCGCCACAATCAAAGGATATTAACATCAAATTATAGACGAAATATTAGCAGGCAAAAATAATAAATTAAAATAAACACGCTTACATCACAATAAGACACAAAAAGAAATTTATTTCCACTCCTTACTACCCCACCCTTACCACGTGAAACCAAAAAGTATTCAAGCAAGTTGAAACGAACTCCACGCATGTAAAACCGAACAAATTTAAGAATATCTTAGGAAAACCTAAAGATCAAACTCCTATTTTTGAAAAATCAGCACCACTACTCTACTTGCTAACACACGCATATGCATGTAGGACAAACTACACGAAACCCGATCACCAGGTAAATAGAGTGCCTAGCTCATTACGAAAACTTTCGTTTTAACCGATCCGCGGCTGCAGATCGCATCTGTGAAACAGGTCACACTTTTACACTCAAAGATTCAACACCTATAAAACAGACAGATAACTTCAAATTCGACGCCACCGAAAGCGTACAATATACATGCGCCCAGCCAGGCAGCATAAACACATACTTAGCCAATTAGTTGAAGATTTTAAACGAGCCAAAATCCAAAGTACACCAAAGAACATTTCTATTGAATGCACCCCCTCTCCCACCTTTCCCTCCCCTCTTCTTCCCATTCCCCGCCAACTTCATCAATCACTTGACATGGGAAAGTGCTACGGTACTGACGTCTTCTAGTTGTCAAGCCCTTGCCTCTCATAATTTATGGTCACCGGCTGACCGAAATGACAATGTTGTAGTCTTCTAAGTTTCTTTTTGTTAACTATAGAAATTAGCCTAATTTCATATCATCGAAAACATCAAAAGTGCAAAGTCACCTTTAAAGCCAATCAGTTCTGGTCTGAGTCCTTTCTAATCAATTAAGGTTTCCCCGTAATTTACGACACAACAGCATTGAACCTAATGAGTGAATTTCGAATCCAACTCAAATAGGGGAAGGTTACAAGTGGATTTTCCATAGCGAATTCCACCTCAGAGGTGCAAGTTGCTTTAAAATGTGTGATGCTGACGTGGAGACTCATTCACTGTACACATAAAAAACTGAAACCCCAACGTTTTTTTTACTTCTGGTTCTTATCTTCTTTGTCATGAGAACAACCGCTCATGTGTGTGACCTTCCTCATTAATTCAACACGTTCACAAAAGAAGGGGAATGTTTCAGCTCCACTAACCACGCAGCGAATCTAACACAGCCCATCGTGATGGATGTTGATTATCTGAACTTGGCTTACCACCTTCAAGTCTCCCAAAAATTTCACACAGAGAAAGAAAATTACGGCGCACATCACTGCTTTCTACTACCTAAACTAGCTAGATCCTTTCCTTCATTTATTTCAGGCACTCTTTCCAGCGTAAAAACCATAACTCGTGTTACGTTAAATATTGTTACTACACTCTAGTAATCATATCTATGATGGTAGTGAGTCTCTATCTTGCAGACACACATGATCATAAGCATATGAAAGGAACGCGCAGTAGTTTTTATTTCAATATCCCGAGTTAAAAGAGTGTCCTCCGAATAAGATCTAAAGGTGATACGTATTCCGGTTTTCAGTGTGATGATATTTTCAATGGATTCTCCACCGATATAAAATTCCGTGATTTGGATGGCCGGTTCAGATAAGCATTATGGGAAATTGTAAATTTGGAGTTTAAAGCCTGGTTTCGAGCTTGTTTTGCAAATAATGCTTTGAATAATTTCAATAATTTTGAATACTTGAAAAATTCTTCCGAGCTTCATATTTATAGATACAGTTTATAAAGTTGCCTTCTGCTGGTTGTGTCTGACTTGTCATCTCGAACTAATAAGCGGACCCTCTAATATTAATCTAGAAATGCCACTCCTATCTTTTTCTCGCGTTGTAGGAGATTGAAATTTTCCGTTTTTTAGATCAGCAAAATATAAATTAGCTGAATTTTAATTTTGAGGAGGCATTATACACTCTTTAAGAGTTACTGTCGCGGTATTTCCCGAAGTTTCTTGGAATTTTTCTATGGTATAACACCATTGCGTTTTAAGTAGACTTTAGCCTCGTGGACTGTGACACTCGCGCACGACTACGAATGTCTGTGACATTGCTATGCACGGTATTTCGTCACAACGTCTTCTTCCTTAAAAGTCCCCAAAATTCAGGATTTTAACATGGCGTCTCGGTGGCTTGACTATTTAAAGCACTTGGCCGAGCGTCGAGGAATCCGGTTTCGAATCCCGGTCGTATCCTGATCCGTGCCCGAAGACACATGATTTTTACGCTCGGAAATTGTTGCATTTTAAGATAAATTGAAATTCTAAAGTATCTAGTATTTAAGTTGCATTACGTTAGTTGTTACCAACTTTTCTAAAATCCATTTAAGTTGTTCTATACATTAAAATATTACTTTTTATTCAGAACTGGCATTGTATTTCAACTCCAAAGAAATGACAAATTAATTTTCACTCTCCAAATACCTACTTATGTACATTTTCTGCAGCCAGGACCCGATATAAGGCAGCTTGACAGTGAAAATGTAATACTGAGGAGAGTTACGTGTAGAATTAATTTCATTTTGATTATTTTCTTATTGTTTCGGAAGCAGCTTGAACGAAACGCATTCTTTCCTCGTGCGACCGAATTTCTCGACAAATGACCAGAGCTGAAGAACCAGGATCGTAGTGCTCGGGAGGGGGAAGAAATAATTGAGTGAGAGTTTTCCTTCGTCCCCAATTTTTTGTCAATGACCTCCATTCACACAATCAATTATTGTATCTCCTCCGTTCTCCCCCATCCACAAAGCTCCTGCCGTTTCTCTTTCCTCACCGCGAACCTAGTTAGCTGGAAGAATAAATCTCTTGCTTTAGGGGTGGATCGAATGGGAGCTGATTGGCAGGGAAAGGAAACGCCTAAGGCATGTCGAGTCGGGCGGGGAGAAATTTTCTAGTCATAGAGGGGCATATCATGGCGTACCAGCAAAGTTTTGTGTCTTCTATAGAGGGTAATTATTTTCAAAAAATTAAATGAACAAATACCTATAGGGGTAACTGATAGTCTCTACTACACTAATCAGCCACACGAAGGTTGGTAAGGACAGAGCATCTTAGCTCATAATAAGTTATTCGATGTGGGGAAACTTCCAGGAAAGGCAAAGGTTTGTCACTGTTCTAGTACTGCTAAAACCATATCGCTGCGACGTTACCTGAAAGGGCTACTTAAGGACATCTCCCAAGTTTTAAGCAGAGATATTTGAATCAAAAGCCGAATTCTCTAACCACTAAGTTACCATGCCACTGCTGGAACAAAGATCAATATTAATAAAATCAAGACGATACAAATACGAGAAAGATAAATGCCAGTGTTTTGCCTAGGAATACAGAGGAGTGCACGTAATATGGCAAAATCTCTTTTTCCTTCATACGCAAATTCCCAAAGTCACGTTATTGTAGTTAAAATGAATTTAATAACAAACATGATTCTTGGTGGTAGCATTAAAATAAATATTATTAAAAATGAAAAAAAATATGAACATGGTTTTAGTTTAGGCAGAATACAGAAAAAAATAGCACAGCTAAATGATAATTGCGGAAATTAAGGATTGTCAGAAAAATAGACCTTAATTTCAATAGTACATTAACATTCAAAACATAGAAAAACTTATGAACTTTAAAATTAAAAATAAACCTGGCATTCGAAGTAAAAAAACAAGGAGGGCACACAATCCAGGGAAACGTATTTACTTTTTATTACATTTTCCCCGGATACAAATTTTAGTAATTGGTTCAGCAAGCTGTAAAACCGGTCGTTAAAGAAAGATTAGAGCGCAAATGTATCAAATCTGAATTTTCCAATATGGGTTCGTCTGATTTAGCGAACGGAGCTTGAAAAAAAATATGAATTGGGAGGGAAGGGAACCTCCCCGAAGGAGAGTGATTTTTTGAGGGGGAAAAATGAAAAAAAGCGAAAGAAGATCAAAAATGAAGAAATGCGTACGAGGAGGGATGAAATGAGGGGGGGATGAGGAGGAGTGCAAAAAATCTCAAAATCCATCCTTTTCACCCTCCCCTTCCCGCAACTTCTTCCCTTCTTCCTTCAACCCCACCCGCGCGAGCTCCTCTCTAAGATCGTTAAGACGTCTCAAACCATCCATGAAGGATCACTTGATGAATACGATGCCGTACGTCCGCGCGCGAATTTCTACCCGCCGACACGGCAAGGGCGACATCCGCGGGCGAAGAAGGGTGGCGGGGGATAAACCGGTGAGAAAGAAGTGAGGAGAAGGGAAGGAGAAAGGGATTTAAGAGGCGGCGGGTGTGCGACAAGGTTTTAAAAGGGGCTCGAGGCTCCTTTGTTCTTTTTTACCATTCCCAGTCATTGTTTCCGTAAGCCCTTATCTCCTCCCCCTCTCGGCCGTAAGCCTCGCTTCCTGTCAATACCGATCTCTCACCATCCGCTGCTCAGCGCTCTTCCTCATCTCGATTCCTTTACAAAGGCCTGGCGTAAACGATCTGGCCCTTTTCAAATTTTGCTCTCTGGGAACTAAACCGCGGAAAAGGATCCAATCCACCCACAACGGTGCCGTCCGGGGGGAGGGACGCCACCTGCTTTAGTGTGCGAAATTAAGAAGATTGCATCGATTTTCCGGATTTGTGATGGGTTTTTGTGGTTCGATGACCATGAGGTTATGAGCTCTACATTTTTCTATCTTATCAAATTTTTCAGAACTAAAATTATGTAAAGAGAGGTAATCTCACGGCTGATGTACCCCCCTCTCGTATTATTTGTCGCGCAGTGGAATCGGAAAATCCTTCATAATAAACATGAAACTGGAAACACCTCTTTTCAAGTGTCTCAAATAATCGTCACTAGATCCAATGGTGTTCGTGGTTTGTAGTTTTCCTTGAATGTTCGTGGCCATTGCCTATACATACGTATGCTTCGAAAATCCTCTTCAAGTTTCATCCAGCAAATATCTTTCACATTGTAATGATACAACGAAGGATTTCTCTGCTGGCAACAGAGGAGATGGCATGGGATAATATCTGCTTACGTTAGCATGAATAGCTTAACAGAGCTTTTCGCAAACATTTCTCACGGAAAAATGTGGTCATTATAAAATGATGCAGAAGTATTAGTTAGTTTAAATGGAAAATGAAAAATGTCGACAAGGGAATGAGAAAGAATGAAATAACAAAAATTTTGATAGAAATCCAAAATGTTGATAGAAAAATTAAACTCCAACATCTTGGCAATTGTTAAATCAAAATACTTATTCTACTAAACATATTTAAAAGCAATTATAACACCGTAACTTTTCCTACAATACATTTAGTTCCTTAATGCAGTAAAGTACTAGACATTTCCATTATTGGATGTAGGAAAATCTTGAAACTTATTCATACCAATTTTTCCCTCCCTTGGATTACGGCCGTTATATGGTGGAGGGGCTTGTATGTTCGTTGAGAATAGGGAAAGGGAATCAGTACTGCGCCAATTTTTCCCTAGGTATGTACTGGCGAGGCAATGATAACTACTTCTGGTAGGGTATGACTGATAGGTTGAAGGGTACCACCCAAGCGAAAAGTAGTCCGTACAGCATCTGTTCCTCAGTGAGACGGGTACAAAATGCGTCTGACCCCAGTGAGGTGGTCACTTTGTTGATGACGTCCTGTTTAAAACACTATTGAGAAGTGAAACGTAAATTATAATCCGCATGAAGAATATGGACCAAATTAAAGAAGAAATGAATCCTAGCAACAACGGTATTCGACTTAATGGACTGTGTGTCTTACCTGGAAGCTCGGAAGGTAAGACATCTGCAGTTTTCATCACACAAAATGCGTGCACAATTGAACTTGTAAAAAAGGAAAAGAAGACCCCCGACGAGAAATCCCTTATTAGAATTATAGGACGACGATGGTGACAGTGAAACTTGAAAATATCATAGGAGAAATGGACGATTATGAGGTATAGACAAAATAGGCACGTTTGTGTGAGTTGGAATTGAGAGATGTGGATTCCTGGAGTAATAAATAAATAAATATATATATATATATAATATATATATAAATAATATATATATGAGTCCTAACTTATCTTCCGAAGAAGACGGAGTTCGAGTCCGTCGAAATTATCAAGATATTACGTGTGAGTGTTCCTTTTATGTGTTCTAGTGCTGTGTGTTGCTGTCTAAGTTTTTTATTCAACACTTCCGTGTTACCTCGAAGAAAATATCTAATATATACATGTATATAGTATTTTTTAATTGAGAAAAGTTGTATAACCGGAGCATTGAACTGGAGAGAAGGTCCGCGAATAGATTTTTGAACTATAATGCACTATTTACGAGAGAGGAATATGGGTAGATGATTGCCTTTGGTTTGGATTGGTAAACTGTGATTTAAAACCCTAGAAAGTATTAATCAGCTGTACGTGAATACTATTGAGCGATCTGTTAAATTTACATACAGCAAATGTAGCTCTATAAACCATCCATAAAATGCTGATAAATAGTGTAAAAAGCTATGTCGGCGGAGATAGCTTGGATTTGGAAAGAGGCAAGGAACATGTGATGGCTTCGAATTGATGAGAATCTTAATAGAAAGGTGGATCAAATGCAATTGGGAGGGTTTCGTGGATTTTGAGAAAGCGTTCGATTCTGTGGATTGGGCATAGTTCATGGAGAACATGGGTTACACGGCTATATGTTAGTGTAGAGAATAGTGAATAAGATAAACCGTGATTGGCGGTGTGGTGAGACAGGGTTTTCCGTTGCCACCGGTGCTTTTCAACATTTATGACGAAAAAATGGTAAAGTGTGGTATGGGAAAGTCTTCAGCTCAGAAGACAAGTGAAATATTAGGTCAGTTAGGTTTGGAGATGATAAAAAATTGGTGACTCAAACAGCCAAGTGAATGCTGTCATTGCTAGGGATAACAGCAATAACACAAAGTTAATGAAATTTTCGAAAAGTTGGGACCATTAGCTTAACATTAAATACGAGGACATAAACTAGAACAGATAGAGCAGTTAATGTATGTTGGGAGCATTATAGAGGAAGAAGGGACATTGTGATAAATATATTAGGATATGAACTGCGTCAGAAAAGAGGTACGAGAAATTTCGTATTTGAAAAGAAGCACAAACTCGCATTTTGAAAGAAGACGAGAATTGATGACGGGTGAACATGCCTAAAGATTCGAAGAAAATATTTGTTATGGTTTAAATTGAAGCGCAGTAGTTGATCGTTGTGATACCCTGCCTTTCAAGCTAGAGAACGAGCGCAGATTGGGTGCTTCTGAGATTTAAGTGTGTGGTGGCGAATGGGAAAAATAATTTGGGCAGAGAGGAAGACAAATGCTGAGGTTTAATAAAGGGGGAGAACAGAAGATGTCACAGGAGGTAACCCGTGAAAGACTTAGTAATTTGATGGATAATATATATATAAAGTCATTAAAGGTGTTGAAGGCCGTGGTATAAGGGAGAGCGCTAATAAAATGGCGCTAAGAAAAGGAGTAGCTTTTTCATAGCGTATGAAGGCAGGCAGATTCGAGAAAGAAGAAAGAATAACAGGTTCCTAGGTTACTTTGAAATGAATAGTCGTTCGGCACCGTCAAAAATATAGCTTTAAAATAAGTAAAATGCCATGACTGACTGAAAAAATTTTCTGGACCTTAATGATTTCTCAATGAGCTGAGGCTGTGGAAAGATACGTAAAGCGCATAAGTTTGAATTTGTCTAAATGACACGCTTAATTAGGAATCCAAATGGAAACACTTTCCAAAGCGAATCATATCATAATTGTTGTGTGATATCCACAGCTACGAACCAAACGTTTGAATTTAAGAGTTGGATGCAGATATAGGTCTATACTTTATATCTAGGTCTGCAGGTTCTATACTTTATGGTGCTTGGAAATCATGCACTCTGTGTAGAGGGCTTTCTTTACGCCCCCCTCAACCAGTGTTACCGTTCTAGCATCCTTTCCCCCATCCGATAAACCTAAACGATTATAAACGACGAAAACGACGCTGTGCAAAGCATATCAACATCCGGGTCTCAATGTCGTTCACTAATTATTGAGGGTTGAAGTGGACAGGTGTGGATTTGTTTCATGTGGGATAGTAAGATATTTTGTTTGTCCGCATACATTGTGTTATTCTTGGCCTGGGTTTTGACTTGTTGAGTCCTGATAATGAATTTGTTAGTTGACACCTGGGTCGTAGATGTTGTAATGTCTGCGGATTCACTATTTGTTTTCTGTGGCGCTTGGGAGTTATTTCCACATCCTCCCTCTAATTCCTATCCCATCTCCGCTCCCCTCGGGCCTCCCTTCTCCTTTTCCCCTTCCAAAAGCCTTTCTTTCACCCCTCCCCCATGACCCGTTCTCTCTCTCCCACGTGCCTTTCACCAGTCAGTCCTAACTAATCTTCCGAGGAAGGTGCAACTAAGTTTTATATATATATTCAAACTTGAAAATCCCGCCATACGGCGAACAAATATTATTTTCACACATAGAATTAGACATATAAGGAAAGGGGATAGGAAAACACAAAAGACCAACACAGGAAAAGTGGGGAAGGCGGTTTTGAGCAGATTACAAATGTAAAAATATTTCCTTATCCGGGATTTGAACCACGGACCACGTTTTCCTATCCCCTTTCCTTATGTCTATTTCTATGTGTGAAAATAATATATATATACATTAATACTTATATTTCACCTATTATAAATAAAAAGAGGGTCAGTTAAACAAAGATAACATTGAGAAATTTGTGATTAGTGGTTTAAAATGTTCAGCCAAGGAATTTAGTAGGTTTGCTTAAAAAATGAGAGATAAAATATGTTCCGTTTCGCTTTAACTAATGGAGTGCGATGGTCTTGATGCTCAATCCAAACGTCAGGTTTCTCTCGTCCCGAAATACAGGCTGCTTCTGCCAATTTCGAATGCTAACACTGGAATAGTCGACGGTGAATGAATATGTAGAGCAGTATCCAACGCGCAAGAGGTCTCGTCTGATTCTCTTGCGAAATGACCTCCCGATCCTCACGTTTATACACCGCGTTCCATTTGCGCGGACGTCTCTTTCGGGTATTGGAGAGAACGGGGGAAGGGGCGAGATGAATGGGTAGCGGGGGTGGGGGGGTTCCTCGGGCGGCACCTTGGCGGTTTGAGGGGCGCGAAAACGACACATCGCGGGCGTGTCTGCGCAACTCGTATGATGCCTCATAAAAATTGTGGGGCTGTAAAAAAGGGCCAGGGCTGTATGTTCTTCAATATTTACACGAGATGGTCCAATTTCAATGGAATTACATGTAAATTTCTTCCTGCCGTATGCGGATACAGCTTGCACATTGTTTTATTCAGTTATTAGAATAAGTTATGGCTTCGGCTGTCATACGAAAATGTTATCTTCCTTTTGTATTAGAGACTCGTGGATCGTGTTACCAAATTTAGCTAGGGTCAAATGAATACAAGCTTTTTATATATACCGATTACCGACGTTGTATAACGTCGGATAGTTAACATTTCTACACATACGATAACCATTCTTCTACTACTAAGATAACGTCAGCCTAGTTGATGCAAAGAAATCGACACATTATGATGGGTAAATTAACCTGCTGCCATCGGATATCTAATTCTGGTTCAAGGCTACTTATCATGAGTAAGTGTTAAATTTTCATATTCCCTTAGTAATAATCTTAACCATTGTTTAGATCTTCGATGGTGTACTTGTAATTAAAAGGCATCATGATTTCCAAAAGTAAGGTAAAGGTGCAGAAATAGGCATTACAGCCACCATTCATTTGGAAGATTGTAACTAGAAGCATACATATTCCCTATTCGCTTGCACTGTTCTCAGTATCTTCAACAAAAATCTTAAAATGAAAATAAAGAACCTCTTAGAGAAATTATAAACTTAAAAAACGGTTTGTATGTGTTGCCATTTTGGGGAAAGATGATAAAAATATAAATAAATGCTCATGGTAATTGTATAGGATTTTCCGAAATTTTTGCACAATAAATATATGAAGGGAGGAGAAATTGATTCACTTTCTTAACTTTATTTTAGATTTGGGTAAATTAAGAGGCGTGCAAAAGTTATGTCTCACTACATCCAGTTATTAAAATGAATTTGATATGTAAATTATCTTTCCTATATCTTTTTTTAATATCTGACCTACCGATTCTGTACATTGTTGAGCACCTAGTGTGTCTAGGTGTCGTGAATGCAATTTCATTTATTTTCTCAAGATTGCTTCCATCTATCTCCTGAAGACAGTACGGTGGCGAAGACTGCTTCACCAAGGTAACCTGACGACTCAGTTACCTTCGAGGATTCGCTTGTACTGCCACTCATTCAAGACCATGTCTCATTAAGTGTCTCGGAATCAGTTCAAATGGTTGCATTTTGTAATTATTTACGAAAACACAGAGATTTTGGAGAGGATATTCCAGACTCATTGATGGGTAGCATGCCACTTCTTTGAACGAATGAATCTTCCAATTTCACGACTGCGTGCGTTTAAATGAAAAAAAATACCTCTTAGCTTCGAGTACCTACACCCTTATCTATTTCATGATTATTTTGAGGTATATTTTTGTTGAGATAGCATATGGATCTTGATGCTACGCTTATATTTTTAATTATACACCTAATTACTGACAAACTCTCTCCCATGCAATATGCCTGCAGAGATCGAATCTTCCAAGAGAAAGCCAACACCTCGGGAGTTAAATGATCTCCAGAAATATTAAATGGAGAACCTCACATATCCAAGCATTAGTTTTGGGCTCAAAGGACTCAATTTCCTCCCCCCCGTGACGTATGAAGAATTATCAGAGAATTTTAATTTCACGACTGGGGCGTTTGTCATTGTTTTAATTTAAAATGAAGACCCTCTTGTTCGCAGAACTCACAATGATTTAGAAATACCAGAGTTCAACGCTATAATGACATAATTGTTTTGTACTCAAGTAGCAAGGGATTCTTTGCTTGGATTCTTGAAAGCAGCGGAAGAGACACCTTGTGAAATATTATATAATATTCTATACACTAACAGTAACTTTACCCCTAATTCATTGCCCTTGTGACCTATACCAATGAGAGTGCCTCCAGGGTGATAATGGAAATTTCCATGCAGTTGGGGAGGCGTTAATTCTTCACATTTTTTTCGTAATTTCGGCAAATATGAAAGTTTGTAGGATTGGAAAAACAGTTGATAGCCACAAAAAAACATGTGAGAACGAACAATAAAGTAATAAAAAACAAATTCCCTAAGAGATCTAAAGAACAGTGCCATTTTTTAAATTATTAAACAATTCACTAACTATGAATGAACTCTTTGGACGGTCTAATATTAAAATAGTTGAGACCATTTTAGATATTCGAAAAGCATGTTGAGAATTTTATGCCAATATTCGCAACCCCACTGTAAATAAAATACATCATATAATTGCAATAATTTATTATTTCATTAGAATATATGAAACATCCGTTTAGAGCAGTTAAAACGTTACCATTTATGCTTGTTGTAAGCCTATTGGGCAAAGTGAAAACTGATAGTGGGAATCCCTTCAATACGATGTTTTTTTGGAAATCCTCATTTGAAATTACTCCGAAAGATATTTGTCAGCACTAGATTCATCTCAATAATTCGTAAACGGGTTCCATTTTAATGAATCTACACGCCATCTGGCAGAACAGGAGAACGCTTGATGGGGTCAGTTGCCCTAGCTATCGCCGCGTCGTGAACCGTATGTGTACTTCAGATTCACACGCCGCAGCAACTCCTTCCTGCACATAGGGGATCATAGGAAACGCTGATGTGATATTCTTCCAGATGGAGAGTTACCCAGCATCCCTTCCATTAATTTGCAGCTCGTTTCAAGACGAATGTAGGCAATCATGGTAAGCCAGGGCACGCTGAGGACTCCAGAAGATTGACTTTCTTCACGACCAATGCCAAGTGATAAGTCACACGTGAATTGCACACCTTCACCAAGTTCCCTTCCTTTTATTAATTCTTTCTTCTCCTTGCAGCAACAAAGTCGAAACCACGGTAAACCATCAAATAAACATCCGACGAAATTGATTGCATTGTGGCAGTAGTAAACACATTTTAAAGATCTGTAGTGATTACAAGTTGAGACAGAAAAGGAAGAAATACAGTAGGTTTTTTGCAGGATAATTCTAAAACATGAGGGATACACTTGAAACCACAAAAATTGTCTCTAAATAAAGGGGATAAATTTCTCTCCGTAGCAATCGTGTAAACGCCGGAGTCCGGGACATTTGGACCCTAGTCAGGTGCGTCCATTAAAACCATTGACAGCTGGGCAATAAGGGTCACCGAGTAACAAGTACGACTGAACGGAAAATGGGAGCGAAGTGGGCCTTCGACGGCCTTTTGCCTACTCCCCATGACGGAAGCTGAGGGGGGTATAGCGGGAGAGAAGTATTTCTTCCTCCGTTCCGAGAAATCTAATTGAAGTCCTCTTCGAAGGTGAGCGTGAGGGAGACTGGAATGCCTATGACAAAAGCTTCCACGGGGTCCAAACACAGGTCAGAAGGTTAAGAATGCCATACCACCAGCCAGCTCCGAGCCCTTCACGAATAGGAGTGCGGAGGAAGTAAGTTCAGAAAGAAGTTTACGAGGGGAGATGGAGAAACGTTTTCTAGATGAAATTTGAGTGTGAAGAAGAGGGGTAGAGACCGTCTCAGAGCGCCGGCGTAGCCGAGGCCCCCCTCTCGCCCCTTTTATATACCCAGAGCCTTCCCTACCCACTGACTCTCCAACTTTACCCTTCCAGCGTCGGGGAAATGAGACGGAGAGGGAGCGAGGGGGTGGAGAGGGGAGCGTTGGGCGATAAATGGAGTAGAGAGAGGGGGCGACCCCGCCCTGCCAGGGAGTTGAGGGAAATTCACATGCAGTTGGGAAAGCGTTATTTTTTTCGTACATTTTTTTTCGTCATTCCGACGGAAACGAAAGTTCGCGGGATTGGAAAGGCAGTAGAAATCGACTTAAAAGGTACCAAAGTGGTGCCTCCACAGGAGCTTATTCCGGAGTAGAAGGGAGGGAATGAGTGCGAGAAGGGGAGAGAGGGAAATGAGAATTTTAAACCCCTCCTCTTCCTCCTTCTCTTTCACTCGTCACCCCTTTCCGCCTTCCCTCCCCACTCCCCTGACACCCTGGGAATTCATTTTACATTTCTCGCGACAGGCCCGAAAGGGGTTTGACCTCCGGCGCCAAGTAATTCAAAAAAATACCGCGAATTTATGACACCCGTCGTTGTGATCTCTGAGGAGGGATAGGGTGGGGAGTAAAAATCCGCCCCGCCTCGATTCCCGTGCCCATCCCACGGAGGCATCCTTTTTAATTCGCCTTGCTTTCTCTCTTTCGCCCCCTCTCTGAAAACCCTCCCCGAGCAAGAGCCTCCACCGCTTGCCCTCGAGCGGCTGGATCCTCCTCCTTTGTATTTTTTTGTTTCGTCATCTGGTGAAAACAACAGTCGGCGCGGGACGTGGCGTGGGAGGAGGGTCTTATCTGACCAAGAGGGGTCCCTCCCTGTTATGTGGCGCACCTTCTTCCCATTCCCACCATTCTTTTAGACTAGACGCGGGGAAGAGTGACTTGCGTGGAGGAAATTCGGCGGAGCGGGAGAAAGAAGGGGCAGGCGTGCGGGTGGCTCGCGGAGGGCGCCGGGGGCGGGAGTGGAAGGACGAGGGAAGCCAAGGAACCTTTTCAGGACTTGCCAAGGCACCCACTGTCGACATGGGCATGTTAAAGAGCCGGCTGGGATGCACCATTCTGGCTTCTATCATAGACATTAGTGCCAAGTTTTAAACACAAATTTCAAGGGAAGTGTACAACTTCAGCTGGGAAAAAATAAGAGGGGCAGTCAAATGAAAGCCAAACGGAAGAACACGCTAGGCCAGTCCGCGCACCGACAAGGATATAACCCAGCAACTGCGTGCATCTGTTAGTTGTCGCTATCCAGCTCTCCTACCACTGCGATGGTAGTATCGATACGTAATAACAGTGTTTCCAGCTTTTGCGCGGACTGTGTTAATGCGGATTTTCGGTTTTCATTTGACTGTCCCTTATACACGACATGCCTGCTATGTAGGGATACTTCCCCAAGCCAAGTGTCAAAAAACTTTGTAAACGGCCAATTTTTTAAAACTATCCATATTCGTGTTCTTACAATTTTTTGAATATGATCCTTTGAGAAAAGGCACAAACTAATCATTTATATTGAAAAATATGACTTCTACATATTCTTTTCATGTTAAAAAGTACGAAGTGAGTAAGAAGATCACGGAGTAAACGATAATTTAGTCTAATTTCACCTCAAACATAAAAAGGATAACGGAACTTTAACTCAAATATCTGATAGCAAAACCTATGCTCTAATCGCCATTGAAGTTAGAGCAATACGATCTAAAAGTTTTATCACAAGCACCTTGGATAAAGTAATTGATTAATAGTGTTTTACCACAATTACCTTTAGGCCTGTTAAAAAATTTATCTTAGAAATGATTATGTGAAAAATATTTCATCATCCATACTCCAACCCTTAGGTTGGTCTACTGCCACCCTTCGTTCTCTTCTAATCATTGCTGATTACTTCGCACCATGATAGCTTCCCTGTTTGACATACTTCATAATTTGCCCTATGAATTATCTCTTGGAATTTCTCGCGGGAAGTTCCTTGAATTTTTCCGTCTGTTATGTTTTTTAACTAACACGCTGTGCCTCAAGGTATGTCTATATCTTGTTCTTGTTTGCTGCAGAGTTCTCCATATTATCATTTCCTCTTCCGCTCTACTTCTTTTATATACCCATTAGATACTTCCCCGGTATTCACTTTGACTGTCCTTTTGATCTTTAGCATTCTCCTCCAGCACCATGTCTCAAAAGGATACTAGTATTCTTTCCTGGTTTACTTTTCCAATATTCTACGCCTCTGATTTGTGGAAAACCAAGCTACGAATGTTTCGACAAACTGCTTCCTTGCTTGCAACCTCAGGTTGCTTTAACGCATTAAATTCCTATTTGTGAATACCTTCAAGTCTTAAGCAAGATTTAATGTCATTCGAATCTCTCTCACCACAAGTTATACTGCTTTCGATGTAGACGAAAAATTCGACTTGCTTTTGCTTTGCTCCTCGAATCGTGAGATCTGCCTTCAGCTTTTCTCTTTCACACGCAAGGATTGCTGTTTTTATACCCGTAGACAGCAGCTATTATACAAGCGTACAGAACAGCGTTAAAAATGTAACTCAGTTATCATGGTATTTTCAGTGTAATCCTTGTATTCTCAAAATATTTGGCTCAATAGCATTTAGGGTTGCTTTCAAGTTCTCACGCTCCATGCTACAGATTTTCCGTCAGCTTATCGTTTGCATGGCTTCTACCTGATCTTTTTAAAGGCCATTGATAATTCTTCTGTCACTCTAGTCCATTCCATGAACTTCTAGCATCTTAGATATCTAGTTCCATTCGGCGTTGTTTTCTTCTTCTGGTACGATTTATTTTTATAAAAAGTCACCTTCAAGTGATTTGGGTCCTTTGTAGAGTTCTTCAATGCATACCTTCCAACTCATTTTCATCATATTATAGAATATTCTCATTATCTTTTCTTACAATTTGAGATTTTGTTTATCTTTCCTAGAATTGTCTCTAAACTAGTTTATTAGCCATTTCGCAGTTTCCTTCTTTATGTTTTCATTGCTTCCCTAGGGGCAGCTTTAAATCCATTTTTCCTTGGCCTTGTAATACTCTCGTTTGACTTAGTTCCAGAACTTTTTACAAAGTATTTCTCAATTTAATTTCTTAGCCTCTTTTTGTTATTTTCTTGCCTCTATGTCTATTAATTGAGAGGTATCCATGGCCACTTAGATTTTGTCACCTTGCTCACGAGTTTCTCATCAGCTAATTTGGTTATGATATTCTTTAATTACTTCTATCATCCTTCCATACTGGTCTCATGTATGTCACTCTATTTTTCTGTCCTTGATTGCGGTAAAATATCCCCTTGAACTTTTCATTGTGAAATTTTCTCTTTTTCAAAATATAAGTTTGACAAAAATTTTATCTAATCAACATAAAGAGTAATTTAAGATGCGGTCACTTGAATACCGAATGATATTATCCTTTCATTCTTTTATACCAAATAGCTACGGTGAAAATCCTTCGGAAATCAATGTATATATAATTTTTTACGAAGGATTATCGAAGTCCGAACTTAAAAAAATTCTTTTTAACCCAAAAAACTGAAGAAACACTCTTTATTCAAATGATGAAATGTTGCGATTATTACTCAAAAAAATATGACATAAGATTGCGAAGGTGTTATATTTATCTAAATTTTGAACGACTGAGCACGGTGAGACTCAAATTAATAATACCCTTTGAATTTCAATGAGAGAAGTTAATGCTGAAATGTAGAGAGAACTTTAATCACGCGACGAGTGAAACATTTCTCGTGAATTTTACTTTGAAATTAAATAATACCTTCAGCCTAAAGATATATAAGAAATTTACATGCGTCCTTAAAATGTTATGAAAATACGTCTAGGGAATGAGGAACTCGGTAGGAGTTTGCGTGGCGTACGGCTTTAATGAAAACCTCTCAAATGGAACATTTCCCTCTCACCAAGCTTTCATGCAATCGCATTCATGCGGTGTTTTAATACTTTTCATGGAAGAATACTCATTATGAAGTGCATCCAAAGGGGACGGAGCTTCTCTCAGGTGAGTGCCCTCTCAAGAAAACTGCGGAAATAATATATGCCTTAGGTACATGACTCGCAGCTACCGCAAGTGATACAACGCGGAGATGAGGTGGTCCCCATAGAGGAGGAAGAGAGAGGTAGAGAGAGAGAGAGAGAGAGAGAGAGAGAGGTCAATGGAAGGTAGAGACATATCGCCAGATCGGAGATGAAAATTTCATTATTTTCCCTGATTTCTTGCGTCGGCAATATACATATTCCATGGCAGCAGTTGACAGCTCTAAATAATAGATGAATAAATGAAGGAATAAAATTACTTTCCAAACTTTAGCTTCAATAGACTTTTTTGCAAAATTCATTATTTAAAGGTAGCTCACTTATTTCATTTATCCCAATTATTGGGATAAAATTACGTGACGTCATTGAAAGTAAAGGTATAAGAAATAAAAGTAACAAAAACCTCATACGTAAGTAAACACGCCCATTATTTCATAGAATTAATTGTTTAGACCTTCCGTCCTTGTGAAAAAAGGAGATATCTACATAATCTACATAATACCCCGCAAGCCGCGGCAAGGGCGTGTGGCGGGGGGATATTATTCCGGCTAATTTTTAAATACCACTAAAGGAATGAAAATGTTCATCTCCTTTGCTCTTTGAAAAGGAATGCTTGAGTGCAAATTTTTCATTCGCAATGAAACAGTTTCGTGTAATTGATAACATTTCTCCACGCAGGGAAGTCCATGCATCATTCAGCACCAAATTTTATAGTTATAGGCAGCCAGCATTTCGCCACAAGGAGTTGAGGTATGATATGGGCTCATGAAGCGAATGGGATTTATAGCGTATTACCTCGGTTCTTAGAAACACTCAAAGTATGTAGTTCGACTAAGCCCTTAAATGTTCATTTACTACCAATGTATCTAATGACCTCACAATTGATTGCCATTAGTATTGTATTTTAATAATGGCAATGAATCTCAAAATTAAGAATTATATGAACAAATTCCTTGGTGATCTAGTAGTACCAAGCAATATTACATCTGTTTTCCCAGGCCCTCTTTCATGCGCATAATTCTTGTCACACATCTACTTACACAACCTAATAACGTCCAATAAAAACGGTATGCTTATCAAAAAATTCTGAGAGTTGAGGTTACAAATCTCCTTAAATCGATCAAAATTTTGAAGTTTGTGAGGGATGAGTCGGATTGAAGAAGACCGTGCGGGTCGAATCCCATTCCTACCAGAGGGCATTCTGGTGCGAGTAGAGGAGGTAAAGTATTTTCAGCATAGCACTATCCCCAAATACTATTCATATAATAATTAAATAAAACTTATTAATAATATTTGAGTTGTAATACTTTTAAATACCTACATACAAAAGTCTCATTCACTTGTTGAGATGAGGAATGGTGTGCTACGAGGCTGTACCAAATCTACTTCAAGCAGTAGTAATCTAGAAGTAGTGATCTTACCGTTAAAAAATCCATTTTGAAGAAACGGATAAAAATTTATCCTTTATGAGTCTTGTTAAATTTCCCAAAAACATGCTAGGTTTAACCAAAATACGTTACTGTTGACCTACGTGTAACTTTTGCGATCAATTAAATATTGATGGCCAAAATATTAGACTTTAAAACATTAGTAATCAACTTGTTTAGAGTCATCATACTCTTTCAGGTACGTATGTGTGAAGTGTTCTCAGACTTTTTCAGTCATATAACTTTATTTTGCTTGCTTGCTGCATTTGCTTGGAACTCAGTCACAGAAAATGGTGTTGAGTGTTCTAATGTTCATTTCTTTGATGTACCCGAAATAATCTATGAATAACAGCGGCCTATCTCGCTGCCAGCTCGAGTGCTGTTGCTATCCTATTGCCCAGTGCTCACAGAAAAATCTTACATTAAGTAATTACAAATTAAATATTGAATGATGAAAAAATTGAATGATAGATGAAGAGATGAACGAGGAAAAATTATTTATTTTTGCCAAATGCCCAAAGAGAGAAACAACCAAACATATAGCAGTGGGCGTTAGCCAGATAACAGTTAAGTGGAGCATATTCTGATATCGTTTTAGTACAATGTTCCGATCGATTATCAATTACACATCCCCAATATCCAATGCTTTAATGGACACACTGAGTGATCTTACCGCTAATCAGTGTTCATACTTAAAAAATTATACCTCAGTTATTTCCTCTCCCAATATTATTCCGATAATTAACATCTAGTAGCTTTATATAAATTTTGATGAAGACAAGTAAAGCTTATATCAATTGCTTCTTTCATTATTCTTATTTACTTCGTCCCAACGAAGGAAATTGAATGATATATCCCGTTGCTGTGTTCAGCGGTGTCTGATTTCTCCAACTGCCCCATCCGTAGGTGTCAGATACAGGGATTCCGGCTATTCCCACGGCCTACGGAGGATTTTCTGGTTTCCCCTCTGCCGCCGGCAAATGCAAGGCCAAAGCCATCCCGAAGAAAGGTTCAAGTTTGTTTTTGGCTCTCTCTGCGAACGCTGCCTAGTCAGACTTCCACAGCTGCCGCTCTATACCCTGAAGAGGCATGTTGCCTATAACAGGGCTTCCTAGTTAGTTGTACTGCTATCTTTCCACTATTTTTATTTTATAAATTTTGTTACTGTCACTATTTGTATAACTACTTGGATAAATAAATACGATTTGACTTGACTGATAGTTGCACTC
Source organism: Hetaerina titia (assembly GCA_037158775.1). Taxonomy (NCBI): domain Eukaryota; kingdom Metazoa; phylum Arthropoda; class Insecta; order Odonata; family Calopterygidae; genus Hetaerina; species Hetaerina titia. The sequence goes on along the minus strand of CM073773.1, from coordinate 105,224,692 downwards.
ATCTTCTCTGAGGACGATGCCCAAGTTGAGCATCGAAACGTCGGCCAATATGAAACCTCTGACCCGGTGGAACACCCGAGAAATCTTCATCAAGCAAATATGCCGGTAAAGCACCATATCTTACAAGGCATATAAAGGTTTGCATGATATAAGGATAGTCTTCTTAACAGACCGACTAATTTAATAAATGGTAAAGCATTGCTGACAATACTTAATTACACGTATCTAGCATATTGAGAAATGATATAATTGTAGAAAATCACTCATCATATGAAATGGAACGATGAGTATAATTACAAAAGTCGGTTATAATTTTTTTAGGCAAGTTATAGAGGCGCTTACATTCTTACTGTTAAAACTGATTCAAGCATATAGTATATACTTAAAAGGAGTAGCCATGTAAAGGCTAATGATTTTCAACATTGGTAAAAATAATTTAAAAAAGAAAAATAACGCAATCCATTAAATTAAAAAATATATTTGAATATATTGATATTCATATTTCCAGGTTTTTATCTGTAAAATGGAGTAAAGTAATAAATGAGGGATTAAAAAAATCGATAGGGGAATTAACATGAAAAAATATGCAGGAAAAGCGGGGAGGAAAATACATGGAAAGAGTAGTTTTAGAGGGCTACTATATTCTACTGCATTATTTTGAGAGAAGCGGAGCCATGATCGTTGGCCCGTTTACCGCCCGCAGAAAGTTAGCGGAGGGGAAGCGAGGTCACACGTACAATAATCGTGTGGGTGGGCTCTTGGGTTTTAACGATGAGGAATGTGTAAAGCAATATTGCGCCGAAGGGATTTGGAGCCTCTGCCCCAGCGTCGACGGGCGGCCAGTGGAGAGTTACGATGACCATACGCCTGAGCCAATTAATGCGCTCGCCCGAGTGACACAAGATTCAGAGAGCAAATTTGACTTAACTAATCCTGCTGCTTGCAAAATTTTCAAAAGTAGGGATCTCAGAATTTTTGGCGCAAATTTATAGCCACCTGGTTGGGACTTACTCTTTGCACCACCAAAACGTCGCTTAATTTGCGATGTTCTGAGAAGGCCGTTTGCAGACACCACGATTCCCTTTGATTTCATTCGATAACTTTTGTCGGCTTTGAGACACGAGGGCATAAAAGTACTTAGGGGTGACGTGTTTATAGAACAGGCGTCGGGATAATTAACTGCCCCAAGGTGAGGCAAGGGTGAGGGGAGTACCGCTGTACGCTGCCTGGTACATGACGTGAAATACGAACTGGAAAGGAGTAGTTGGAAGAAGTGGGAGAGATTTTAGGGAGTGGGAAGGGGGATTCAGAGAAAAGGAGATAGAATACCGGGCAAGTTTATCTTCGGCAAGTTGGAACGAGAGGCGAAGAAGAGGCGGGGCTCTGTGCGGACGATAGACGACCTATGAATTTGGCATCGTTGGCGGCGGCAGCAGTGAAATCCATTTTTTTGAGAGGTACGAGAGAGAGAGGTAGTGGGAGGGGGAGAGGTACCGCATAACCAGGGGCTGCAGAGCATAATTTGGTAAAAAATAACTCTCCATTAGACCGTGCTAATTCTATTTGTGAAATATATTCATGGAATTAGATGAGCAGAGATTTGGCAGTGAGGATTTCGAAGAAATAATTGGCGAGCGATATTTTAATTGAGCCAATCAGTGAGAAAGGGGGATGGTGCCACATTTCGGTGAAGTGCCTCGCATGGAAAATTGAAAGTGGCGAAAGAAAATGCGGCATGGCTCTTAAAAAGAAGTTAGTAGTGTCGACTAAGATTCACTTCTAATGAAACCACTGAAATATGTTGCCTGAATAATTTGGGTTCAATAATTGAGTGCCTTTTTTTGTGGAAGGCTGTGCTGCGACTATATTTTTTTAAACCATTTCGAGGAACCGTGAAACTCCTGAAAAAACTCAAAATTCCTCATTTTTCGTTGAGTTTCCCATGGTTATTTTGATTAGTATAAATATCTCATTCTTCGGTATGATTTAAAAAAAAATATATTAAAATTTTAGGATGGAAAAAAATTATCTGACTCTTCAAACAATAACTATGCACTGCATGTTATATATTGTAGCCATGAGAGCGCTAGTAGAAACATTGCAATAAACTTTAAAATCTGGAAACAAGATATGCCAGTCTTTCCGGAGAAAGAGAGTTGGCTCTAACTTATAAGACGAACCTGCGTAAAATAAATTGGCTTGGTAAAGATTGCGAAACTCTTCCAGAGTTCCATTCAATATAGATTTCTCTCTATTCTTGCTGCTATATTGCACTAGTTAATGATCAATATGAATGAAGAAAGCTGGAAAAAACCTCAAGGTAGCATTTTCCATTTCCAGAGGAAAAATTAAACGCACATTTCATCATAATCAATTATTTTTTCAACTAATCTCAATTACTAACCTATCGTCACCAAAACGGTATTTTCCGTGATTGTTCTTTTTTGAGTGAACATTACCTCATGAAATTATGTCATTATATCACTCTCTCCCTCATTCACTTCACGAATCTCTTTAGTAATTAGCACTATCTATTAGTCCCATAACTAAAACACATTTTTTCTATGAACAATATAGGGACATCACGCTCTACTTGAAACACAACTCAATGCCCAAAACAATGTCACGTGCCATTTAAGGTCTTTGTTAGTAATTTATTTAGGCTTACAACACAAAAACGTTGTTTATTTCTCTTCCTCCTGCTTCCTCTTCATTTGTGGTTCTGATGGAATTTTTGGTTAAAACTGTTTCTATAAAATATTGCATGATGTTTTCAGATATTTTCCTTCTTTTTCTCGTAATTATGTATAACACTGTTTCATTGTTATTTCCTGAAAAAATGATCACTTATGTCTTGTTTTTATTGGTATATATATTCCACTACATTTATAATAAAATAAACCATTCTTAATGAACTCAACAACTCTACGGCAGTGCTTGACTGTCTTTACATATCCCTCACACCATGTCCTCAGCATATATGTTACCCTAAGTATTAACAACTACTCCATTTGTTAGCATTTCCCAACCATAATCTTAAATCATAACCGTTTATTGTATTCTCGATCATGTCGCATGTCAAATACATGCTACGTGTTTACAGTTACATAAAGGAAACATTTCATTGACTTATGACATTTAATCGTTTGAACCCCTCTACCAAAAGCAAAAAGAAGTCGAACAGTAAGGGCTATTCTTAAGCACATTTTACTATCCTGGAGGAGTAATTACAGTGCATCAAAATGCCTCCTTTACTCTTCGATGAAAAAAACGTTTCTATTAATAACAATAATGTTATTATAATTATTTTTGTTAATCTCCGTCTTAAGTAAATTTGGGATTGACCTGTGCTTGGAAACCAACCACGAAGGAAAAACAAGGCATAGGAATTTCTAATGATGAAAGTGGCATTTGTAATTGAATGTATGTCATAAGATCAAGAAAGTTGAATACACGGAATAATGTAAATAAATATCATTTGATAAGGGAAGCAAAGCATTATTACACGAATTTTTTTTTAATATAACTATTTTCAAAGAATCGGAGTCACTCAAAGATAAGAAACTTTTTAATGGACGTCGGGAGATAGAAGCACTCCTGAAAAGAGGGAAAAATTCGAGGGAGTTTTAGGTCTGGTCAAGGTCATAGTAGGGTAAAGGGGTTGGAGTTGGGCGAAAGGAGAGAAAGGGCGAAGGATGTGTCGGGGATGGTGGGAGTGGGTTATTTTTCCGGGAAGTTGATTATGGAGAAGGGGGAGCAAGAGATGTCATTCGGGGGTCATAGAGGTCCCCCCGTATCAACCTCTCAAAAGGGATTGCATGGGCTTCTAAAAAATATATCCACCTTGGGAGCTTACACTAGAAGAGAAGTGTTTCATTGAGAATGTTGGCATCTGAATTAATTTTGTGAGAAAACCAGGGACTTTTATTCTGTGATAATGGATTGTGACACCTGTATACATTGATTTCATCCGATACGTTTTAGCTAAACAAAAAATGAAACTGTTTATCAAAATATTTTCATTTTACGTATTGATAATATAAAATCCTGTATCCGATTAATGATATAACCATTTTTACACTGTTTTTTAGGCACCCTTAGTTATTTTTATAATTAAAATAGATATTTATTTCATATTTTGTTAGATTTGTTTAAATAATTAGATATATTACACAATGTTGAAGCGAAAATGAAACTTATACATGTATAATAGAATGAAGCAAAGGTATCGGTTAGCTGCCGTATTCTCCACCTATGTGCACTGCATCGCGTAGTCTGTTTAGCTTCCGTGACGAAGTACGTATACAAAACTATAAAAAACAAATCATATTCATCTCCATTGCTATAATATAAACTACGTAAATTAATACTATTTATAACGAATAACTGATCTATGCACTTTATCAAATGGAAAATCCTACGACAATTATTCATTATGTTCGACTGCAACCACATCACGCCAGAAGCTAATCAGTTTTCTATTTATAACGTTGTGGCAGAGAGACCTTATTTGACCGACCACAAATACATGGGATTAAGAGACCACAAACTTCATCCCACTAACGTCACTTAATTAAGAATAATTCAGTCGCTGCTCATTACCTTTCTAAAAAATCCCTAAAATGCTCAAGTATTAGCCAGATTCAGAATACCGTCAAAAAAAAATTTAGCACTTGCTGTGTAGTCCTGCCTGGAACTTCTATAGAACGTATACTCAACTATTTACCATCCACGCCGTTCCCTTCCGGGTGAATGTTGTGAATAAATTTTTGTTTTACCTTAAGAGAGAAAAGATAAGCCCCTTCTACTAATTCGTGCTCTGGCCTTCCAGTAAACTATGCCAATTTGACAGAGGTGGGGTGTGGGGGACGGTATGTTGGCTATGAATGCAGTTAGTCCCTTCTGGAATGTAACAAGCTTATTTCGCGTAGTGAAAGCAGATCCCTTACTAAAATTTGGCATTCGCTTTGGGGCCAAAATTTTCCCTCACAACAGAAAGAAGACAATGCGATAAAACTAAATAGTATATTGCCGTAAAAATTGGCTGGAAATGATGAGCTCGGCAGAAATACTGCAAAGTTTGCCGGTATTCCATATCCTAGCTTTCTTGACTTTGACATGCATCGGAAAATCATGGCCGTGGAAGAATATAGTATATGACTATACATTTACTACTAAGAGTATTGCATTGGTATTTAATGTGCCTACTTTGAGTCTTTAATTCATCAGTGCAAATACATACAGTATTAGACTTCGAATGCTCTCAGACAATAAAATATTCAATATTTCTAGAAACCTAAGGCTAACTAACATTTCATTATGTAGCAGTTTCAAATATTGCTCGACTAATGAACAGCGTAACCATTTACCATGTCTAAAATGCAAAGTAGCCCGATACATTTAAATCTCTTTATTTCTATTGACATCCTTATTACTGATTCAGCGCCCACGTTCCAATCGCATGAATAACTGGCAGCAATTTGTTTTACCTGTTGTCTAGCAACATTTATTGAATATGAAACCTTTATCTTTTGGTGCACCCCCCTGCTCACTTGCAAATTTACTCTTCTTGGTGAAGGAATAAGCAGGCTTATGAAAAATCAACTAAACACAGTTCACATAAGTGAAATAACATACTATGGAGCCGAAGGTCGCTGGTTCGATTCCGGATAATCGGCGAAAATTTTTCAGCTCAGAAAAAGTTAATAGTTTTTTCGGAACGAGGCAACGAGGAAAATAGACTCCCCACGAAAGGTTCACTGACGGGCGTATACGGGCTTAGACGGGACGGACCCTGAACCCATGGTGAAAGGCAGCAGTTTCACCATTAGGTTCTAGTAGCGCAGACCGTCAGGGTCGGCCCGGCATCAGGTGCCACAGCTGCGGGCAAGAGGGGAGGGGCCGCAGTACTGCGTTGTGGAAGGCAATGGGAAACCACCACATTATTGTATTCTCCCTAGGTAATGCAGCCTTGAATTCAAATAGAGAAGAATGTAGTAACTGATGTAAACTAATCCCAGTATTGAAGTACTGATGATGATAATTAAATATTCTTCACCAAAGTAACTCTAGCCAAATCGTAAAAAAGCAACAAAACTCATTTCTTTATATAGCAACGCAAGAATTAGTAATTCACACATTGACAATAGGAACGATTTTCATTTACATCTAAATTATTTCCTTAACATCCTAGCTAAATGGATCTTCCTACCCAATAGATATTCATTGAGCCCTTTAGAAATGCTCCAGAAATCGCAAAGAAAGCAGAAACATGTAATTTTGTCAAATGTACAGAACTTCACCGGTTGATTTTTGATTCAAACAATTATCAACCGTAGAAGAAGACGCCACTTTATTCAAAAATGAATGGCTTTTGTAAAACAGTTTACACATTAACTTATACACCCCCTCATTTCTCTGTGCCTGTAACAGATTTCGAGATCAAAATTTTGGTCTTTTACAAGTGAAAGCGTAATACTAGGTAAATAAATATACGGACATGAATTCTGACATCTCAATAATTTTATACTGTCATGTAACAAATACAGCCCAATCATCATTTCTGGAACGAGTTTATATATATTATGACGTAATACAGAAAGTACAATAAAAACATGCAATGTGCATGCATTTATTGTGACGCGAATATCTATGGCAGTACGATAAAACCGCTCGGGAAATGTAGTGGGGGGTCTGCTTTTTCAACGCAGCCCGTTGCTAGTTGGCTCCGAGCAGTCTGAACGGAAAGACGTGCCTCCGGGTGAAGTATTGTTTTTTTACTTTTTAACGTGGCGAGATGGAGCTTTCGATTGAACAGCGATACGCCATCAAGTTTTGCGTGCAGCTTGGAAATAATGCAACCGAAAAATTCCAGATACTTCAAGAGGCATTTAAGAACGACTGCATTTCAAGATCATAGTCCGGGAGGTGGAACAAGGAGTTCAAGAAGGGCCGGGAGGAGGTCGCCGACGAACCGACGCCCAACAAAGGCCAGAACCGACGAAAACGTGAATCGTGTGCACGAAGATTTGCATTCCGACCGTCGATTGAGTATCTTTTAATTTGCTGACACCCTACACACGTCCAAATTTGCGTTATATGGGACAGTGACTGAGGACCTGGAAATGCGCAAGGTACCGAAAGCGTTGACGGAAGACCAGAAAGAATTTTGAATTTCTCGCTGTCAAGGAGTGTTGGGTTTTAATCATAATTGGCCGGACTTTCTTGACTCTTCCGTAACCGGAGACGAATCCTGGAGTACAACCCAGAATCGAAAAGGCAAAGCAGCGAGTTGAGCACAAAATCATCCCCCCACCCCAATAAAGCGCGAATAGGAAGTCTCGCATCAAAACGATGCTCATTGCCTTCGTTGACGTCCTTGGAATCGCTCATTCTGAGTTTGTACCACAGATAGACACTGTCAACTTAGCCTTTAACCAAGAGGTGCTCAAAAGATTGAAACGCGGAGTGGCGCGCGTGAAGGCAGGCATCAAAGACACGGTGAAGCTCCACTATGGCAACGCTGGAGGCTGCCACCGTGACAATGTCTCCAGCATTGTCATGGTGGGGCAGCGTCATACATGTATTTATAACAATTTCTTTGGAAAGTCCAACTCAACCAATTACTGAACGAGAAGCAAGCTCATATTGCTCCCCAATTTGGTCCAGCTCAGCCCCAACTAATATAAAATCCCTTGATTGTATCTTTCACTTCTTTGCCAAAATAGTCAAACACCGAGTCCCGCATTTCCGCAATATGTTCTCAAATGCTGTTCTGTCTCCCTAATTCATTTCTAGCCCCCAAATCTACAGAAATAAGGCTGATTAAATACTCCTCCACAACACTCTAAACTCGGCTATTAATTGCCCTGAACTGCTATCTCTCTTCAACTTCAGGATACCAACTCGATCCACCCGAACCCACTTCCTACTCTATCTGCCTATTCCTAGGATATCTCTCACTAAGCGCTCACGATTATCTCGCCTCTCAAATCACTCCCTCACTCTCTCGATCCTTTTTATTTATCATGAAGTAATTTCACCACCCAAGTTTTTTTACCCAAACTACCAACAAATTAAATATTTCTCCTGCCCATGTTCACCTCTCTTTGTTTATTTTTATACTGTTATTTTATTTTGTCCTCTTTCATGTTATTGTTATATTTTTCACTGTAAATTGGCGCTACTGCTGTGTGTGAATAATGTCTTGAAATAAATTAATAATATTTATGTAATTTATAAACACGTAAGTTAATATTTTTAAGTTTATTTGAACAATAATATAGCTTCTTTCTTCTGAAGTGCTCAAAATCTCACCCAAAATATTTCCGGCCATTAAATGTAAAAAGACCGAGCGCGAACGACGAGAGTGAGAAACGCGTCACCCAGAAGTGGATTCAAAGCATTATTCCTATTAAATGAACGCCATAACTATGTCTATTCGTAAAATCGGTGATATATATTTATCTATCGCAGTTTAAAACCCGCATTGAACTGATTCAGTATAAATAGGGTTACCTCTTTCTCAACCATGTCATGGATGGACGCATTATATCTACCCACCATCACACCCCAATATGACAAAAACTGCGAGCATTTAATCAAAAGAATTGTCCAAAAAAAATGGACGGCGGCATCTTGACACATCCCTTTTTTTCCATAACCTCGGAAAGGAAAGAAAAACAGCAGAATGATTTAAATTGATGCCCATCAGGTTGACAGGTAGTCTACCCACTAAAGAAAAATGTCGAGGGCTGATGACTGGGACGTCAAAACCTTTTTAAAGCCTCGGGAGAGAGAGAGAAAGGGCGAGAGAGTTATATGGAGGGAGAGAAAGGGCGAATGAGAGGGAGAGAGAAAAATAGAGAAAAAGAGTAGAACCATAGGCGAAAGTGAAGTGGAAGAAGACAAGGCTGGAAAAATAACAAATAAGAGGGGTTTCCAAAGAAAGAAATCCATTTTCTCTACTTCTAACTCAGGACTTTCCACACAAAAAGGACCTAAAGCTGAGAGAAAGAGCGAGAGGGTGGGCAGCGATGGAAATGGGACGCAAAACAGGTCAAAATGGAAATGGAGCGGGAAAATGAGAGAAAGTATGGTGAGAAAATCCTTCTTTCGCACGTCCTCCTTGCTTTCACCCCGAAAACTACCAGGTGGTTCGCTCCTCCAGGAAGAAGAGCAAGGTTTTCTGCCTTAACAAGCAGACGAAGCAAGGGTGTCTCCCTTAAGTAACAACTATTATGGTTGTTTTGGTTGAAGAAAGAGGTTTGGGGCTGGAGAACGAGAGCCCTCCGTTAAGGGGTAAAATTGTCCGAAAAAATATTGTTTATTTTTTCCTCTTCAACTCCTTAAGGAAGAGACAAACGGTATCAAAGGGTCTTCCGTCAGTTAAGATAGGTCTGATCGATACGTATGTATTCGCAGGTTTTCGGCCGCCATGGAGAATAATTTTCAGAAAAATCAACATAAGAGGTGTACGGAGGACAGCAAAGAAAACTCCGGCGGGGAGAGAAGACCGCTCGTGCTACCAGGGGCGAGGTTGCCATCGCCCAAAATAAACACCCTGTGAATTAAAGATGGCTTTTCCCGGAAATCATATTTACAACTTTTAAATACACTTTTCACTGCATAATTTATAAAATTTACCATTTTAAGTAAATAGAGTCGCGATTTTAGAACATTCAAAAATCATTTGTTCCGGCAAAAAGAATCTTTTAGCTAAAATCTGTTGTTGAAGCCAAATGATTATTTAGCCACGAGTTTATTATTTTTTTAAATTGTATATTTTTAGTTATACGGTATAAAGTGAATTTAAAAATTGAATATACTATTTTCTGGAAAAGCCATCTTCATTTTATTGGATGTTTATTTTGGGCGATGGCAACTTCTTATATTTTAAAACAAAGACTTTATTTTTCTTCTTTGTAGATAAACATTGTGTTAATTATTGTGAGCCAAAAGTTTCATTTCTAGCAAAATACATTTTAAGGGCCAAGTTCTGATTTTCAACTAAACAGCAAAGACAAACTCAGGCAGAAACATTGAGTAATAGAATTTTCTAAAAATAGTTTATAAGACTACGTCGTTTTACTATGATTGCTTTCCGCTATTAGTCTACCCACGGCGGAAATAGATAATAATAGATGGATATGGGATTGGATATCCCCTCTTTATTCCCTCTGCTCCGTACTTACAACCTGAAATAACACTATGAGGGTTACTCCAAAATTGAATCACATTAGACTATACTTTGTTAATTGATATGACAATTAATACCTGATTTTCTCTCTTTTAACCGTAGCGGTAAGCACAAAGTTGCGTTTCAATGAGATTCACGTTTTAGATGCTTGTTTTGCTACTTTAAATTGTCATTGAATGTTCCATGCCGACTTTATTCGTCATTTCAACGACCTTAGTAATGGAAGAGTTGACCAGCACCAAGTATTTAAATACTCGGCGCATGAATTCCAATTCTAATCCATAAAAACTGAAACCTTCTTTAAGAGAGTATCTTATTCTCCACTTTAAAGATACTTCGATGTTATTCAGTAAAGTGGAACTGATAAATATTACGGTTTTTTTCGATTTATTTTCGATCACATGATAAAGATCAAACCTACAAACCTACGCGGTGCACCTCATACCTTTTGATTACACGTTTATATTGGACTATAAGAAAATGTGAAATACATTATTTTTGGAAAGAATTAACTATTTCCAGGCACGTAGAAATTATAAGAAGCTGAATTATAATACATTAATGTACTCATATCTCCTTCAAGCATTCATTCTCTCACCATTTAACCAAAATAGCAATTTTTTCTTTGATATTACACATACAAAAATATTATACCTCAACAGCATCCTTCGTTATTAACTAACCTCACATGCATGTAACTTCTTTCCCGCGTTAGATAATCCATATATCTTTCCCGCTATTTCCATTTCCTCATCGTGTGATTTGAAGTACCCAGACTCTCTACAATGGCTTGGATTACCTATGACTTCCCATTTCAATATTTCCTTATCTTTAAATCGTAAAAAACATACGGTTTCATCGATTTTGAGTCACATGCGCATAACCGAAGAGTCAAAGAATACTCGCTAGGCATTTCATAATATCACATGAGAAGTATCCACAAGGAACGAAATGGTCTAACCCACTATTCTAGAAAATAATTACATTTCCACCAATTACGTTGCGTGCCTCCCATCCCATTTTCCCGAAATTAAACACATTGCCACCAAACATTAATTCTTTGAAATCATGATGGCTTCATCAATCACCCTTCTCAAGTTTTAGATTGCGTTGCATTTTACCAATATTATGACATTAGTAACCTTCAAAATTTCACTTCAACTTGGACAGGTCATTTTGCATTCATGAATGATATTGAGAAGAGCGAAGACTGACTGAACTGATACTTTCAGATTTGCAGTAAATTAAATACGTAGGAAAATTCCAAGACACTGCGGTAGATTCCGTAACAGTAACTTTTAAGGGAGTCAGCTAATATGCATTTAAGTGCAACAACTTCAGAGTTTAAAAATCATTCGCCTTGACCAGGATTCGAACCCGGATCCTTCGATATCCGGCCGAGTGCTTTAGCCAGGTAAGCTAAGATAGGTTAAGGGTACACCTCGTTAGCAAAAACACTCGGCCGGACATCGAGGGATCCGAGTTCGAATCCCGGTCGAGGCGAATGATTTTTAAACTCTTAAGTGGTGAAATTGACTACGTAGAGATATTACTTACTCTTACTCGTTACTCTTCCGTCTTCTATAGTAACCACTTTTGCTGGATTAAAAAAGAACGGGTTTACTTCCATGTAAAACAAGCAGAACTCTTTCCGAGAAAGCTGGAATACTATAGATACTTTATAAACTTCGGTATTCCACTGCTAAGCGATTAATTCCACACGCCTTGGCAATCGGCCATTAGAAAACCTTTTTCCTAGAAAGCCAAAACTTGTTTATAAACTCGCTTATACTCGTATACCCTTATCATCCAATTTGGCGAGAGGCCAACTATCAGATTTATTCCTCGGAGCGTAAAATTTTGCATTGAAATTTAGCAACCGCCGACTCTCTTCTATAGCGGATCGTCGGGTCATCAATCATCAGAGGCAAGGTCAAAATGACATAATATTGCACACCGATGGCGAGCTGTGGCCAATTACCTCCAAACGACGTCACTGACCCACGGAGCAAGTTTTCCCCGATTCAGGTTAATTAAAACATGGCACACAGTCAGCTGGGCTGCCATACTTCGCGATCGATTGACAATAGGGAAGACAATTTGATGCCTAGTTGCGGGCAGGTACCCTCGCGTTTTATCTCGGAAACTACGTAAATTGAGCTTTTGTCATCAAACACCTTGCACATCGGCTTCTAAATAATTATTTGAAATATTTGGGAATGTTTTGAGCTCTCTAGTCAAATGTATTATTCTCTCTCCAGAGGAAAACAATTAAAAACTTGGTCTCCCTGCTACTTATTTTGAATAAATTTAAAAAATATATATAAATGCTTTGTGCATCCAAAGTTACGAAGACACCCCTCAAATGGTAAAATAATTCATCCTTGATTTTTTATATTTAGGGTTGAAACAGTAAATAAACGCATTTCCGGTGAATTTCGACAAATTGATGACTTTTCATACTTAATTTGCTTAGCCATAAATTTAGTATTCAGTCACGTATCGGTGTTTTACCCTGATTTATTTTACTCCACACATGAGACTCGTAAATTAATTTCTTTTTTACAGAAGAGAATAGAATATGGAACAGAGAGATTGAATGTGAAACATGCGTGGAGCGCAAGTAGAGATAAGAGCAACTAATTGTAGCTTATCAATATTATAAATAACATTTTCTTCGGCTTATGCTGCCCTTAAAATTTCTTATTTCCCAGCATAAACGATTTTTATCACCCCTTGCTTCGACCCTGAAGACGGTTTTTTTTTAGATATTTTCCAGCACAAGTCACCAGTGAACTGGCATCGTGGCAACGTGGTCTAATCATTTTTACTTAGCATTCGCACGTTTCAGCGAGATCCCACTCCCAACACCCCGGGTATGAGACAATGCGTGGGCACAGAGTATACTCTGCACTCCACACTCCATAAGAGGTGCGGGCTTAGAGAAGACAGCGGATGGGAACGCAGAGAGAGGGAGAGACACGTGAGAGAGCGGCTCTTTCTCGCGGAGCAATTTCACACCCTCAAAATCCGCCAATGCTCGGCTTTCCCGCCGTCCCTCGCACTGGCCCCACGCCCCCCTCCCCCCGCCCCGCGGCACCATCCCGTTTTCACCGCCAGCACTTTAAAAGCGACCGAGATAAATGGAAGATGAGAGGCATAGGACGCGCACCCATGAATCAAGATGTAAAAAGGCGAGGGTATTAGGTCACTCAGGTGTTGCCGTGAGTGAATTTATGGCGCCCATTTGCGAAATATTCCCTTCCACTCCTCTCGACGATTCAACGGATGATGCAACCCCAGCGGCCGGATTTACATTAACCTACTTACGCTGGGTGTTATTATTTCCCTGGCCTCCTTCCCTTTGGAAAACGAGGATTAACAAATAAATTAATGCAATATGGAATTTCATTCGGGCTGCGAGGCCTGCTTAATTACGCGTGAACCTACTCGCGCGCCCTATTGCCGTTTATTTAATATTTGCTCGTCCTCTTTCGCCAACTTGTATGAGTGAGGTGGCTGTGGATAGGGGGAGTGGCCAGCTCGCCATTTTCGAAAAATTATTAATCGGGAGTAGACACCGCCCAGGTGAGATTCCTATTTATAACACCTTTGAGCTTTCTCCCATATGCTTGATTCGCTCATCTATTCACGAATATATTTCATTCAATGTTAGCCTCTCACGTCTCGTTAGATTGTGCGCTAGACCTACTAAAAAAAATAGAACTAAGAATTTTAAGTAGGCGGTCACACCATATCGGTCTCACCACACGATTCTCTTACTAAATCCACCATATGGATTTAGTAATAGAATATAACTGAATGATTATTACTTCTCCCCGAGATAATTGAAGAAACAAGAGGGGCTCAAATTGGGTGGAATAAATTTTTGGAATAAGAGCAAATTCTTTCAGAGCGAATCATGCATCAGGAATAAGAAAATAGAAAATTAATTAAAAAAGCATTACTCTCACTCCCGACCACTCTTGGGTGAAAAAAATGGGATGAGGACAAACTAACAAAAAATTACGATTTATTAAAGGAGTAGTGACGAAACGTGATGAAAAGTATAAGGAAAAGTGTTCTCTTTTGCTCGTTAGGCCTCATTTAGAATATGCTGCTAGTATATGGGATCCTCACGAATTTGAATTGATTGCCGGATTGAATCAAGGGCAGCGTAGAGGAGCTAGATTTGTAAAACGTTGTTATAATAAACTACATCTACATCTACATAAATACCCTGCGAGCCACCAAAAAGGAGTGTGGCAGGGGGTGTAGCACCATGAGGGAAGGGTAAGGGTTGAGGGGGTTGGGGGTTAAATGAGGAAAGGTGGGGGGAACCTGTAAGAAAAAATAGACCCCAACATATATATATATATATATATATGTATATATATATATATATATATATACATATATTAAAATATTCATATATATATACACATACATACACATATTCTTGCGCAGTCCCTAACCTGTGCGTTAATACTTATTGTAATGAACTATGTCCTGGGGAATTTCGGCTACAAGCATTCTGGTCCCTTATCGTTCTTGGAAAAAATGGCATTTTAAACCTGTCAGTCTTGCAGTCTATCTCTCTAGTCTTATATTCGTGATCCCTTCGACCGTAATACGTTGGGGGTTCGTATTATATCCTTGATGTTATCGGAAAAGGGCCCATCTTTTAATGTTTTTAATAAGTATAATCTATATTGGAAACGCCGCTGTGTAAGAGAATCTTAACCTAAATTGTCTAGCAAAGTGGATACGCTGCTGAGTTGGTCATAACAATGTTTGACAAATCTAGCCCCCCTCTGCTGAACTAGATCTAATTCCGAAACCAAATTTATATTATGAGGATCCCATATGCTGGCAGCATACTCTAGGTGGGGCCTGACCAAGGCAAGGAAACATCGTTCTTTCACCTTTTCGTCGCATTTACCTACCACTCTTTTCACAAATACCTATACATAAATACATACATAAATACATACATACATACATAAATACATACATACATAAACATACACAATACATAAATACAAAACTAGTAGCGTATCAAAAATTATTAGAGGAACTAGGTCGCCATTACTGACAAAGCGAAGATTAAGTTAACTATTAACTCCATTGCATTAAAAGGAAGGATGTCCCTTCAGTAATTATGTTGAAAATATTTTATTAGCCCCATAGAACTACTGTAAGAGAGATCATGTGGATAAAATTAGAGATATTTATTGGCAAAACAAATAGTTTTAAGATGATTATCTCTCCGAAGAAAAATCAGGGATCAATTTGAACTTGACCGATCCCGCTAAGGTGGAAAGGTATTTTGGGTCAGAAGTGTTCTGGTGCGTAAATCAATCCCTGCCTCACATTCTAGCGTCAGCTGGTAGGGTATTATGTCATATAAAAAATGTAGCGTATAACTGTAAGCACCTCACGCTGGTGTATCTTGCCTCGGTTGGGCGAAAATCCCGATAGCTGCGGTAACATAATTGATTAAGGGAAAACTGTTCACTACTGGGGCTCCTGGCTGAATGAAGTTCAACAGCATCGTCCGAGATTGGGATATGGAAAATTTTAGCTATTTTTTCATTTAGAACCTTGCAAGCAACGTAAAATAAATACTTTACTGTGCACAAATCTACGAGCGTCGTGTGCAGCGCACATGATTCTCCTGGACAATTGCATGTAATTTCCAAGTTTTGAGTTGATAAGCATTTCTGGCTAAAAATTCCCAATTTTGTTAAATGAATAACTGCTTACTATTTTGCCCTGGTTGCGAACGGGGAACTTTTACGTCCACGGTGTGTGACTGTGCGTAGTTAAAAACTCATTCAATTATTTCAATTTGCAACGGAATGCGCTCTTACGCATCGTTTAAAGTGTGCAAAATATTGCTCATATTTCAATTCGCACCACACTAACCTTGCGATATTTGGAACGGATTAGACAGCTGCTGGCAGACTATGATTCCACCGAAGATGTGAAGCCAACTTTTAGTCTAAGGACCATAACGCACACCTTTTCATGAATCCATAAATGTAAACTCTAACTTTGCACAATGGCTATTCTTCAGAATTACATTCATAATGGAGATAGTAATTTGGTCATAATTACTATTAGTTACATCTTGTGACTGGAAACCATGGAAGCAAAGTATGTCAAATTTAAAATAATTATTACAGATTTCGTTAAATTGGGATAAAATCGACTTGAGAAATGACTGGGTATTGGCATTTTCGCGCGGCAGGTGATTGATTGTCATGCAATGGGTTTTTTCGGCGCTTTCATTACAACATGCTGCTGGGGTTTTTAAAAAGGCCGAAAACCATTAATCACTTTACGATGATAAAAACATTTAAACGGACTCCTAATTGAAAACCTCGAGTGCATGCTATAATGAGATCCTGTGGTTAGTTAATTCATTCTACAAGTTCGATAAGTGTATGGTAAAAAAAACAGACTGAGCGAGGTCAAATAATAATAAAACAATTCATTGACGCCAGTACTTAAGTTCACAACTGAATTTTGACCTACCCAATAAATATTTATGTCAGCTGGCAAGTTTCATTTGAAATTTCATCTCTACTTATGGCAAAATATGAAGCCTTCTTGATGTTTTCAATGATTTTGACCATACACAATATCTGAGTCATTAGCTCAGTTATTTCTTATGCACTCTGTACTAATTTATTATTTTGTAGCACATTATTACACCATAAAACAGAAGAGGGACACCATGCTTAAAAGTTTCGCAGGTTTTCGGCGAAGAAGTAATTTGTCAATATTATTTACTTTTCAGAATTACATGTATCAATTCTGTCACGTATTTACAATTTAACTTCTGACGATACCCTAAAAATGTTTTGGGGGTCTTTTTTACTGGGACCTCTGTTTCTCAATTATTGAGAAACCCTTTTCTTGATTAGCAATATAATGGACTCAATAGACTCGAAGTGAATCTGCGTCGTCATTCAGAGTGGAATGACTGCAGTTCGATGAAAATTAATTAGAAAAACTGAAATACTCTAGCGATCTATGATTAATCTTCGTACTTGATCCATGCATACGGTTTAGCCACCCCGCATACACATAAATGGTTTCAAAATGGAAAGTTTACACGGAGAAGGACATGGTACCCTCCAAGCCACTGCTAAGATGCGCGGCAGAAGGTGGCTACACAACAGGCTACTTTTGACATATAATACTTTTCCCCTATCACGCGGTCGGAAAACGTAATCCTGATGCCTTATTGTTCGTGGGAAAAATTTCATCTTATATTCATACATTCTACACTAAATCTTTATATTTTATTGCAATTAAATAATTTTGATGCGTTTTTCAGTTTATCATAGCCACGATTAAAAAATCTGGCTCCTCTGCACTCCACGCGATGTAACTCGACAATCAATCAGCTTAATGAGGATCCCATGCACTAGTAGCGTACTCTAAATGAGGCCTAACCGGCGAAAGATAACATCGCCCTTCACCCTTCTTGTGATGTTTCTCCAATAATCTTCTAATTAGTCCCAATTTTTAGTTCGATTGTCCACATATTCCCCGTACACGTTTCACCAGGTGAAATGATGAGCTATATTATTTCCTAAGTAGTTAATCGAGTCTACAATTTTTAATTCTGATTCAGTAGGTGTTCGGAAGTAAATTGCTCTTTTTCCAAAAATTCATCACTAACACTTTTTTCAGTTTAAATATAATTGTCAATTGTCACATCAAACCAGGCATTTACCGGCCGTCTGATTAATCTTATTTATCCTTAGGATTACAGATATTTCTTTGAACAACTGCGTCGGCAAATTAACGCTCCACTTATTTACCAAAGTGTTTATACCGTTAACGTAGATAATAGATAAAAGAGGCCCAATAACACTTCTCTGGTAACAAAAAAATAAGTCACTTCTACTTCATTAGACGTAACACCATCTATGACTGACTACTCTTTGTACCCGATCATTCAAAAAGTTTTTAATCCATCACAATATATTTTTATCTATGCCATATGCTTCTAGCTATGCGAGTAGTTTTCTAGTAGAGAGCAGCAAGTTTTTTTGAAATCTAGGAAAACCGCGTCCATCGCTCTTTTCCTGGCCCAGGTTCTAAGCATACCGGAAGCTTTTATTCACAAGCTCAACCATTTTACAATGTACCTCAAAGCACATACTGAGGAAACTTGAACTGCATAAGTTATTCTATGATAGCGATTTCTCAACAGGGTGGTACTTTGTTAACTTGCAGATCTGATTAAAAATAACGATAGTAATTTCCACCTGTTTTAGTATTATTATAATCGACAGAGGATTATTTTTAAGAGCCCTTTCAATCTTCTCCTTAAAACTGTCCCCATACCGTTCTCCTCGAACGGATTTTACAGAGCATCAATTCATAAATTCGCGTACCAACGCTACACGGATCTAAAGCGAGAGGGATGGATTCTCGTATTAACATATCAGCCACTTTTATATCTCCACAATGAAATTACTTTGCAAGAATTTAATCTGGCGCGAGTGCATGACGCCTCCATGGTGACACGGCGCCAGGCGGATGGATTAAAAGAAAGGTCGCGGGATCGATGGTGACAGGAAACGGATTAAGATTTCGGACCGGCAAGAGGCGCTCCGCAATATCCGCTCAAAATTCGACCCGGATTGGACGAAACCCCCGTGCAGTCCGCCCGCCCCTGTTCCACACCGCAACCTCACCCTCCCCCCTTGCCTACGGCGGGGAGGTCCCCGAACTTGCTTTCCCCTTGCGGTTCGCCTCCATTTAACCCCCCGTTCGCAGCTCCGCCCGAGTCCCACCCTCCCCCTCTGTCCCGCCAATCCCCCTGGATCTTCAGCCCCGTGAGCCACGTCCCCTCAGGGATGGCACCCGCTCGATCGCCGCGAAAATTCTGCATGACTCCTGGGGAATGACGGAAGGAACGCGAACGCCACAGCTATGCTTGCTCTAGACCTTAGTTGTCGCGCCATTGTCCACAATGTTGCCGCGAGCGCTCTGATCTATTTCGACTGGGCAAGCAAACTGAGCCCTCCTGAGAGTAATTCAAAGGACAAACTCGCCTCTGCATTGGCAGTAACAAAAAATAGCAGTATACTTAAATGTCGGCGTAAATTTTTCCCTTTTGATTTATAGGTCTGCATGACCTGTCTTAGTGTGTATGGTGGCGTTCTGACGGGTAGCGGTTTGAAGCATTTTTACGTCCTCCTATACCTGGAAACTTCTCTAGTGGATGGAATTAGAACTCTTTTAAAAGCTTCAGTGTGTAAATATGTGTGCATAGTATTGACACCTTTTCGGGGAATTTGAGCGGATGTTTTATCCTCCTTCCGTCAACCCTTAACACATCCTTCATCTCCCTCCTCCCTTACTCTTTCAACCGAGGTCTTCGACCCCATGTCACACACATTTATGTGAAACGGGGAGTTTTTGTGTGGATGTAGAAATGAATCGCTCACTTTCACTTCGGTGTTTCACTTCAAGCCAGACACGTGCTAAAGCGTATTTCTCCCCGCCTCCAAGCATGTCAGATGGTGAGAATAATCTCTTCAAGCACATTTACACGCATTAGATTCTAAATATATATGTCACCTTGATTTCATTTTATAATAGGTTTAAAGGGATCGGGATGGTGCGGTGGCTAACGTACGGGCTTCCCACCGAGAGGGCCCGGGTTCGAATCCCGGCGGCGACAGATATTTTTCAGTGGTATCCCGATCCCTACTTGAGGTGCTTTGTGGAGGGCACTTTGAGTGAGTACGCCGTCCGTCGGATGGGACGTTAAGCTGCGGACCCCTTGGCACCTTTCGTTAAGAGCAGGCTAATGCCGACGCCGGGTTTCTCTCCACCCTTCATCCTTTCCCATCCATCCGTAATGGCACAAATGGCCTGAACTGTCGGTCGCCTACAATACTACTACTACTATAATAGTTTTGATTCTGGAGACTATGAAATGACAATTTGCATGTTAGCCATTCCAAACAACTAGGTTGTTCAGTAAATCCTACTGAAATGCGTCAGTTTGAATTCCGCTTCCAATGGGTCAGGCGTTCTCTTAATAAAGTTTACTATTTTCTGAAAAAATTTAAAATACATTCAATTACAAAGAGCCAGCGTGAGAAATTCTGTAAAATTATGTACTAGGTAATTGAAATTTAGATTTTATAAGAAGATAACTTTTCAAATATTTAACTTTTTCTAAAGGTACTTTGAAATATTTCAACCGCAAACGTTTATAACATTTATTAAGATTATATTTATTTTATAAAAGCGAAAGATAAGTCTATGCATATTATCTTGGTTTACACCACCACTCGAATCAATGTTGCCGCTTAATTCCTTCCCAGGAGCGAGTGTCAGGGGAGCGCAAAACCTCTCTTCATATTATTAAATCTTCCAAGCAAAAAGTTAAACCCTTATAACCGCTCTGAATGAGTGCAAGTTGCGGCAGGAGAACGGAAATAATAGTTTTGAAATATCGCATTCAGAGTTTTCAAATAAAGTAGATTCGACCGGAGGTGTAGCTGTAAGATTAGCATACTAGATAAAAAGTACCTGTTATCATACCTGTATATCTCCTGCGTCTTTGTGATTTAATTCAACAAAGAAGAGTAGGTTATTACTATTAATACATGCATGCACGGTGGATTGCAAGCTATTGTTAGGGAGTGTGACAGGAGGGCTCATGCCATCGATATCACCAAACTGATATTCTACACGGAATTTAAGTCTTTAAAGACATTTTTTTTCAAAATTTTCGTGTCGTCCTCTAGGAAGGTGAATCCGATTCTGCACAACAAATTTGTTATTCTTTTCGAAGAGTGTAAATTCAGCACAATATAGTTGTAGAAAATCGCGCGATCCCATGAGTCAATACCTCGTCCCCCACCCGCCCGGCGTCCTCTCATCCATCCCTTTTACGTACACCCACACTAGGCGCCAAAAGCCACCCACCCACCGTCTCCCGCCACCCCCCAAAACCCATTCGCTCCATCTTCACGTCACACCACCCCCTACCTACCTCCCAACCCCCTCCCCTCTATCTCTATGGGATGACGTCACACGCGCTCAAGGAAGGAAATGAGAGCGGGGCGAGGGGGAGGAGGAGGGGAGTGGGAGTGGGGGGGGGGAGAAGCACTGCACGGTTGGGAGGGGGGTGGGGGCGAGGGGGAAGGCGGCAGCTTCCCAGCCGACGCATAAGCTCGTTTAGGAACGGCTGAGGCATTACCGCGGGACCAGTCCCTCGACAGTAATTATCTCGGAGAACGCGATATTTAATCGAGAAATGAGTCCCAAGTTGGTGGCCGATAACTTCATTAGGGTGGAGGTGGGCGCGAGGAGGAGGAGTCGGGTCGGGTGTGTAGGGCGAGGAATAAGCCGGCCGGCGGGGGTGAAGCCTCTCGCGGGGGATGTGGTTCATAGGAGGAGGTGGCAGGGAAGAGGGGGTTGCCCCCTTCTAATGCCCCGTGAAATCCTAGGGCCCGAATTTCCATTCGCTCCGTCACACGTATCGTAAGAGTTTTCTCGTTTTCACGGTTACCCCCATCCACTCTGGTCACGTCGTCGTCTCCGTATAATTAATACCAACGCTTCATCAAAAGTCCTTCCGCGGCTCTCGTTTTCTCTAATAGGAAAAATGGGCCATCGAGAGGGATATCTCTCCACGACAATAGTTCAATGGTTGACAGAGAACAGCCATTTAATTCTCTAAATTATACTTTACTCTTAAGTTTATTTTAACAATTTTGATCAAAAATTTTCGAAAAGTCCACCCAATTGTTAATACGAGTATGTTTGGTGTTAGCTTTGTACAGAAATTAATAATTTTTCTTTAATATTAAGACCATTAGTATGAAATAGATGACAATATTCCGTCAACCTTAACGAAATTTAATTGCTCGAAGGGATGTACATCATTATGTAAACACAGTCCTTTTTGCTTTAAATTAATAACTTCGGAAATGCCATTAAGTACCAAACATCTTCGATTTCCGGATTTCAGCTGCATAGGACAAATTTGAAAGGAAACTATTTCACTTCCGCAGCACGAGGTGTCTTCACATTAATGGAAGAGTCTTCTGATGTCTGTTAACGCAAAACATTCCCGTAATGTCATTAGTTTCAGTTTATTTTTCCTATTTTGACTGCTATGAATGGTTCTAGCAGTCGTTAGTGTGGATGTGTCTCCTGCAAAGAAATGAAACGGCTTTGTGACAAACCAATCAACGTCGTCGATACCGAAAACGGAAGCTCATATATTTTCAGTGAGACATATATTTTTAATATATTTTCAGTGAGACGTAAGGAATTCATGTGAAAAGAATTTTAGATTCTGATAGCGTTTTCACATCACTCATAGAGATTTATTCTACATTGAATATCCGAATTGGTTCTTGGGATGATTATTTACCCAAAAAAACAGAGGTTTTCAATCTAATTGTACGCTTCCAACGACCACTATGAGACAATTAATTCACACCGAAAAACTTGCTAATGATAAGAAGTCCACTTCTCCAAAACTGCACATTACACAATCCTTGTTCCCAGCTGATTCCTGTCATCTTTTGCGTGATTCTTAACGATTATCCTTCCATTTCGACCGAATTTAATATAATTTTTCTCTTCAACTCATCATTTAATGAAGTCTACATCGCGAATGGCTCAGCTAACCGCACTTGGGCGTACGGGCCTTAGTCTTGCCTATGGATCTCACTTCTCCCTTGCCCAAGAGCCTTTTCATTTCTTATCATTCCATTATGCAACTTTCCTCCTTCCTTATCCATAACTTCAGAAGAAAATAACGGGTATCATTTCCCGTAACCCTCCTCAGTGGAGTTCCCTACGCCACGGAGTTAATTAAGACGGCCGCTGCGTATGGGCTTTAAAAGCCACCCTACAGAAGTCAAGGCACCACAAGAATCACTTTCCATCTGGTTCCTATTCTTCAAACAATCTGGCAAAGATTATAAAACGCATCACATCAAGCGTATTATAAAACTATAGATAAAACGTATAATAAAATGCACCTGCTGTTCTAGGCGGCCACTGGAAGGCTTTAGGCGATGCTGCATATAAAACTGGACGGTTTTTGTCAACATTTTTTGACTAACAAATACAGTAATGCAATACGGGAAAAGGAATGTCCACAGTTCAGAATTTCAATCAAAAAGCCAAAACCAAAATCAAGAACAAATATTGAGAACCGATCTCTTTCAAATAAATAAATATTAACCTTTTTGCACGTAGATATGAATGCTGAATGAATGGATCCACATGTTCCCCAGGGGTCCATTTGGGGTTTTTAGGGACAGGAACACATCCATAAGCCCCTGAGGAAACTGGTGTTACGCCGATTCTCATCAGGCTCACCCGCCCCGCAG
Organism: Hetaerina titia; assembly: GCA_037158775.1. NCBI lineage: Eukaryota > Metazoa > Arthropoda > Insecta > Odonata > Calopterygidae > Hetaerina > Hetaerina titia. The sequence continues at coordinate 105,201,097 of CM073773.1, read as the reverse complement.
ATCATTATATACGTACGCACAAGTGGAAACGACTACGGTCACACGCCACTGATTTGAATTTGAAAAGAAAATGCTCCATTACTAAGCGTTTTTCTGATAATCTATTACACTAAAACCCAAATCGGGAAGCTGCGATTATGGCTGTGAAACAAACATATTTGTAAAATAAGGAAAAATACCTCAATTCCGTTTTGGAAAGTAGTTTGCCAAAAAAGGTTTCTACTGTTTCAGTCAGTTGTTTTCAATTCTACAGGGAATGGCATTTACCTAAAAATTGTGCATTGACAAAAAAATGAATATCTAACACAGGGGCAAAGTTTTTTGTCTCCGGAGTAGCTCTATGGAATTTACTCACCATATTTAAAATGAGAGAAGTAACATGACAATTCTACGCGGACTTTATTAAAATACAACCAATGTTACGAAGTTGGACGTCATCATCATGTATGATAACGTCCAACGTGGATACCTTAACCTTACTTTAATAAGGATCGTGTGGAATTACCAACTTCTTTCATTTTAAAAACTTAAAAAAAGCATTGGCTAATTGTTAAATGTGCCCAGTTAATTTATCAAATCAATTAATAATTTGATTTCAAATTAACGAAAGATGAACAATCTTCTTACTCACCACATCCTTCCTACCAAACGACATGATGTCTCCTCCTCACCTTCCAACCCACGACAGGATGGCTGCTATCAAAGTCACGTGGAAATCTCGCAGGGAAAATGTTGCCATTGACGAAGACTCGTGTCCTTGAATGGCTGCAGTGTTATCCCCTACGGAAAAGGAAAGAACAAGGAATCAGATTACATGTAAAAGTTGTGCAGGCATAAATTACATGGTTAATTTACATTGTACTTCGTAGTTTCATTTCAATTCTTGATTGTTCACATCTTCAGACTTACAATAATATATGCTTTTTAACGTTTTTCATGAAAATAATATCGTATGGGAGAGGATAATATAACATAGCAGGGGGGAACCCATACAAATTAGAAAAGACGATTTTTGGACATATTTGACATCCCTTGACAAGATGTTCGAGTTGAGAAATGAGCATCTTCATTGGAAACTCGATGATGGAGTGAAGCGTTAGATATTTAAATAAATTTAATCAAATATTAATAAAAATTATGAATTACTTAAAAATAGTGGATTAAATTGGAATCCATTTGATGTATTATAAGTAATTTGCCCAGAGGATACTAGCGATAAAGTCAAGTGCTATTCAATAAACAATTCTCTAACTTTAATAGGAAAATAAATTTTTAATTGCCAAAATCTATATGTTGAGTATTAAATATCTATACTTAATCAATAATTCAAGAAATAATAAACTAAAAAAGGCAAAAAATCAGGTAACACTTAAATTCAAAAGCCTACATCAGTTCGATCAAATTCGTGAGATGAATAAATTTCTCTTTCTTCTATATAAAGCTCCACTATTGTGATATTAATATCTGTAAAACTTATATACACTGAAATCATAAAATTCACTCGATGAAAATCGATGGTAAAATTTTCCAAAATAACATTAGAAAACTTGAACTTAAACTTCAATGCCGAAATCAGCAACTGTTGAATCTCCAGGACATGAGTAATATTTTCCTCTACTATGGTAGGAAAGCAATCCTGTACAAAGTTCTATCCCATCGATAACTGATAAAAAAATTTTTAAAAAGAGTTTTTAATGCTTCTATATCTACAATTCGACGACACTTTCACACTTCGCCGCACAAAATGTACAGTACTGATTTGCTGATTGATAAGAATAATGAAGGGATTCATAAGCTCGCTATTGCCGTGTTGACATGGAAGATTTCACTTGGTCTTAGATCCTCAAGGGAAGATTAGTGAGTTTGAAATATTTCAATGCTTGGGTATCACAATCTAATTACAATAAAATTACTTTTATTCGGAATTTTATGTCAATAGTAAGTGGGTAATCAATCACACCTGCACACCCTAGTGGTGTCTCGTTGGGTAGCATGAATGAATTAATCTTTCATCAAGGCTTTGAATTATCGCTGAAAAAGATTATTATTATTAGGTAATCTACCGTTTAAGGTAGGTTTTTTTGGATGGACACAACTATCAAATAAACATTTTGTGACTCTCCACCTAGCAAATTAATCTATACTATATTAGGTCCCTCTTCATCTCCATATACCTCCTTCCTCCCTTCATCCCGCCCAACATCCCTATCCTGTTCCTGCCCTTTCCTCGTTTGCCTAACATTCTCCCCTCTATTACCTTCTTCAACATTCCACTGCCGCTCAATACACCTTTCATCCATTTCTCCTGCCTCCATAGGATATTTACCAACAAACCCCTCTCCTCACCCACCATCTCTAGTACTTCCTCATTTGTTTTCCTTTCTGAAAAAGATTATGGAATGGATAAACTCGGTGTAAAAATAAAGATAGGTATTAATGGATGATAATTTGCCTTCGTCTGGTTTGTAGCGTAATAGGAAAACATATTTTGAGTGCACAGAATTAGAAATGGCAGGTTTTGGTAATAATTCTCAGCGATACACTTCATATCATTAAGTTTCCTGCATCTAAAAAACTATGGAGTAATGATTGTAATAAAACGTCTTTATCGGGTAGAAAGGTCGTATAAACAGTCCCCTCGCCTCTGTAATGCCTTTTATCAACATCTATCTACGCCTACATAATACCCCGCATGCTACCTGAAGAGAGTGTGGCGGGGGATGTTAGGGCACCTACGATGCATGCACACATACTATACCATTACACAGACATCAGCTTGAACATAAGTTATTTACACAAAAGAAGCTACTTACATTAAAAAATATTCTACAATAGGATATATTCGAATCAATCGGGAAAACGCTATAAAGTTAACTCTATTTAAAATTCATGCAGGATGCCGAAAAAATATAAACGCTACCAACACTAATTATCGCCGTCGCACCCGCGATCATACCTATTTTTATTCCTAAGTACACGGAGAATAAACGACATTTTTAATCAATTTGTTCAACTAATCATCTCCATGACTTTACGAACGTGACCTGATCTACAATTGCAAAAAAAAGCAAATTGGGGCCAGTAATTTTGTCTTTACCATCGCCGGGTAAGTGACCTGCCTCAAATTATTGAGTAAATTCAACCCGCATATCATCCTACGATCAAATAGTGACCCCTATTCTAATTCCTTCAATAGTGCCATGACACATCTACGTCGCTCATAACAACTTTTTACAAACCAACTGCTCTACGTTTCACGCTCGATCTAGTTCCAAAACTAATCCAATCTCGTGCCTATCTTGTGATGATCTCATACACCAGCAGCGTACTCTAGGTGGGGTCTATTTCCAGGGAATCCCTTAAAGGGAAGGGAGAATGGAAAAGCATTAGGGAAATGAGATAATTCCAGGAAGAACTATGTAGAGTCATTTTGCAGTGCTCCAAATTAGCAAATTTATCCAAACTATGTTCTATTTTGTGTATCATTAAAACGCAAAAAAACACTAATACTCAGTACTTATTTACGAATGACCGGTTTCAATGCTGAGGCAACTTTATCTGGTACAAAAAGGTTCAAATCCAGAGAAAATATCCCCTTCGTTTACTATGGTTTTAAAGAAATAAAATGTGTCAAAAACTATGTGATAAACCAGTCAACCGAAAATCCAGACATCTCGATCTAGTCGGATCATTTTTTCAGCCACGAAATTTCTCGCATGTGCCACTTTTTGGTAGATCAACCGGAAACAATAAACAACTACTTTTATTGAAGATAAAATGTACTTTAAAATAATTGCCAATTGTTCCTTTGAATGGGAATGGTTAGGGTGCAAAAGAACTGCTCAAAGCTAAAGAAGATAGAGGGCCCTTCATCCTTTGTGAGCAGGCCACGGGATCGCTTCCCCACGCGGGCAGGAGGGGGCGGCGGGGCCAGGAGGGGCGAAGATGGGGGCACTCCTAGCGGAGATATTCCAAGCAGAACGACCGCGGATAAACTAGGAGTTAACGCCTCGGCTGCGTGGTCTGAGCGAGTTCTGTTTAAAGCACGAAGGCCAAAAAATTAAAGATAAGACCTTAAGAGATGAGATACCGCGTCGCGGCCATCCCGATTAAATTAATCTATTTTCCTCGTATTAATTACACAAAGGGACCCGGACACCAGGGAATGGGAATGGAGAAGGGCCGTAAGTTGAATCCGAGCGGTAGGATCGGCTTGAGCGACGCAACGAGAGTGGCCCACCGACGGCTGAAAGGACAGAATGGTGACCATGGTCTCTCTAGGAAATGGAAGGTGAAAAAAAAGGCGCGAGGGGGGTGGTTAGCAACGGATGGGGAGGGTGGGTTGATGACGTCATTAGATAGGAAGCGTGTAGAGGGTCTTATCAGATTTGGTAGTGGTGCGGGGTAACGGAAGTTTAAAGAACGCTGATCAGCGAACACAGAAATCTCGTTAAAGAAGACTCACACGCGCACGCATCCACACTCTCTCCCCCCATGCCATTCTCGTCGGCCATACTCCAAGTGTCATGTAAACTAGGTAAAATTCCAAATTTTCTTGGTTTTTTTACTTAATGTTCGTACTTATTTTACAATGCTATATTCCAAAGCGCACTTGTATATTCCCCAAACACGTGTGCTCCTTAAAAGTTTTGGGAGTAGATTTCTTAGTTACTTATTAGTCGAGAGTAACTGAGTAACTAATTCTTCCTCGTATACTTCTTGTAAAATGTCAAATTAGCCGTTCCATTCCATCCTTTACTTCATTTCATGCATTCCCAAAAAAAACATTATAATCTCATAACACTTTTTCTCTTCTCTAGCACAAAATCATGTCTAAATAGAGTCTTTTTTCACTGGAGTATACTTTAATGATATGCATCGGGGTTGAAACTAACTTTATCTTGATAACGTGCCAGATGCCTTAGAAAAGATGAATATAATGAATATTTTCGTTTAGAGTGAGATAAAAAAAATGCACAACCTGAAGCGTGACATGTCGAGCAATTTTTTTTAAATTATTTTAACGCACAATCATATGACCAACGACATAATGAAGTTCTTGATAAATAAACTCCCAGGATCAATTTTAGTTTTTATGTAACCTCGTTTTATATGTTTTGAATAAAAGTATAACTGTGTTTCACATGATGAAGTTTTAGATAAATGAAGGTTTCGGTAAATTATGCTCCCTTGGTCTGGAAAGAAAGTCCCATAATACGCCATGTTACGTATATTTGGGAATTTAAAGATGATGCATTTTAAGATTGTATTTTGACTTGACTCCAAATATTCCTCCATTCCACCTTTGTAGATTGGCGGTGGCGAATTTCCAAGTATGCTGAAGCTTCTCTCAAAATTAAGGAATGCTATATGTACATTGAAATTTGGTACCGCGTCTTCCAAAACCGCCACTAATATCAGAGTCAGAGTTACTTTCATACGTGTATCTTTATTCATTTTGATAATTCGCCCGACGTTATTTTCTGTGCGGATTCTGTAAAACATAAGCAATAAGGGCGTTTGAAAAGTTCCTTTGGCTGGGTAACCCATTTGAGAGTTAAAATTAGGAGATGGTCTTATGGACTTCGCCATTTCTTCATATTTCGCTGTGCTATCACATGAATGATAAATTGTTTCCAGAATGATTATGGCATTTAATTTAACGCATTATTTTTTGCTTTTTTTCAAAATTTTATGAGCTTTCCTTTTTACTCTTTTCTTAGATACCCCTGTTTAGGTATTCATACTATTTAAAAATATATTATTTCCGTAGTTTTTTCTGTTTTACCACGGTGTTTTCCTATCATCCTCTTACATTGATTTTTTTACCGTCGCGTCTCATTTTCTATGAATATCAACTCATATCATAATGTTTAATATGATAAGGGATGTATTGATGTAATTTTCTAATTGGTTGTTATTTTTTAAGTTCAGTGAGCACATGACTTCAGAAAGCACATGATTTCATAAATTTAATCGTTTAAGATAGTTTAATTTGAAACAAAAAACATTATGATTTTTGTGATTCAATTACTTATTCAAAGGAATGTTCACTTTTATGCCAAAAATGCATCAAAAGGAATCCCAATTTTCTCCTCAATGTTTCTCCAATGTTTGTCCAACTAACCGAGAGTAAACTTCTCAGTATTCTCAAAGATGAGGTTTATATTTTATTTTCGACCCCGCTAAACGGACTTCTCTTTGCCTAATGCCTCCGTTTGATAAACTCCACAGCAGTATCTCGTGCTCTCTGCGTTATTTTCGTAGTCGTCTCTTAACTGGAGAGGAGTTCCAAGCGAAAAAATGGCTCCAGACATCAATCAATCCGATATCGTCCTAAGAAACTCGTTCCCTTAGTCCTCACCATGCATCTGGTTTAGGTCCTCCACCCCGCTCAAAATCCTCTATTCCTTATCTTGTGGGACTTTACGTAAAGGTACATATACACCAGGAGGTCACCAGCACATCCTCTGCCTTACCCACCCTCTCCCCCAACCCCCTCTCTCGCAATATGTTCTCAGTGTGGCTTCAAGAGACCATTCATTAGCACTAATAGAAGAAAACCACTTCAAAATGCATTGCTATCTCCCTTGTAGGAACTAAGTAAAATTACAATAGTCCAATGAATGAAACTATGCAATTCTACATGTTCATGAAGAGCCCAATTTTAAAAAAGAAATGCGGAATGGTGATCCTTCATGACAATACAAGTAAAGTCTGGTTTAGTATTAAAGATAAAATTCATCACACAAAAATTATTTGACTGATAACCCAATTGGAATTTGAAATTTCGCGATGGAATGTCACCCTCAAATTTACGACAATCGGTCTTCGATCATGCATTATCCAAAATCGAGTGATAGAGGACGATTCAATTACAAATATAAACATTCTGCCTTTGCACAGTATTACAGTCCAGGACAAAAGCAATCTAATGGGAATTTCTCTTACACAACAATCATGACGAATTCGGAGATAACGAAACGAAAATTCTTAACAGCAGACGGATTAGAAATTCACCCGAGAACTGTGCGATAATTTTCATTAAACAATTTCCGCTAAATGACAAAAATATTTTCTTTATAAAATGAAATATTCTGTGACAAGAAATCTTGATGGACCACAGTATTACCTCATCATGAGTACATAATAGCATTCCAAATTCGTCGAAAGAGACTTGTTTTCTATCAGACAGCATCCGTCATCTGCCGTTTCTTCACGCTGGCTTCAAGCTCTGTTCTCCCCATCACCGTTGCAAACATCAAGAAAGAGTGTGGTTTAGGGTCCCTCCCTCAATCTCCATCCCCGGACCCTGGGTCCCAGAATAACTGCGTCCGACGGTTTGATCGGGTCCCGTGGTGCTAAGGGACCTTTTTGAGGTTCAGATCATTCCCCGCGATGTTCCCTCGAAGGAACGTCAGACTCTCCTTTGATTCGTGGCCGTCCAGCAATAGGATTGACAAACAAATCTTTTACCCAGCGATGAAAAAACAAGGACAGCCTTTTTATCACCCCATATACTCAAGGTGACTTAGACTCAGCGGCAGGAGTTTCTACTTTGGTTTTAGTAAAATTAATCACTTACTCCAAAAATGTTGGAGACTTTTAATTTCCACTCCGTTTCACAGAGGTTAGCTTTTTGAAATTTCGTTCTATTCCGAGGAAAATAACTCTTAAACCCACGGTACGCTACGCGACGGTAACTCTGAAAGAATTCGACTGGAAGCAGTATGGATCCTTCAATTTTTAAACCCATCCATGCATTTCACAATTGGTAAAAAAGGAAATTAACCGCCTAAATTGTTGTTGCCCTTCTTTCCATGACCTCGGGTCAAAACCTTTTATGTCACCATAATGAATCAATGGGGCATAAGATCACAAGTAGCGACTTCTCAATGTAACATTCATTACCATCATCCCGACCCTCGTTCTGAGAGAAACATTGTGCCTGAAAATTATCGAAAAGCGAGAACTAGTTTCCCCTCACAAGAGTAAAAAACTGTAATTCACAGTGATTTTAGAGGGTGCCAATTGCTAAGATTTAAAAACTTTATCCATGATCGTTTACTTAAATAGATCCAAATTTTTATAGCCAGCAGACCCCTCAAACCTAATTTTATTCTCGGTGCATGAAAGGTTCTGAATAATGAGTAACTCTGCACATTATGTTTACAATGGATACAGGGATACGAGTGTAATGTTATTTCTTTCTCGGCATCGTAACAACTTCTGCGAAGATCCGACTCCAACCAATCACGAAACACGATTTATCGTTTGGTCAGGTGTTCAGCTCAGGTGTGAGAGTGGTCCTCCATCTCACCCTTAACTCAGCCTTAGACTGGCTCTACGGCTCCAATTTCACAGAAAATATGCTAGTCCTGGGGAATCTCCCTTTCTGTGAGATATGTTACATCTCTTGATGACCGTTGGAGATAAAACAAAAGCAGAAGAATTGATGATAGAGATAATGCTTTAATGATAAGCAAATAGCATGACAAAATGATTAGAAAAGGATTAATAATGAATAATGTCACTAATTTTTTACCATTCTAAGAGGAGCTTCATGCACCATATTATCTTAAACATTAAAATTGCATTTAATTTGGCGGTAATTTTAACTCAGTAAAAGGCAGTGCAGTTTTATGCAAGAAACCAGATCCATATACATGTAACTGTCTTTTATTATATTTGTTTATTAACTACACACATCTATTATTTGCTACTGTCTAAAGTAGATTTTGAATGGAGTTTACACTCCTCTATTTCTTCGCTTCTCCTAACAATTTCTTTGCCTCACACTATTCTTCTTCGACTATGGCGTACTAACTTGGTCCAAGACACTTCCTAGATAAGAAGTCTAATCAAAGTATTCGTTTGAAAGTTATGGAAAATGCATTTAAAATATAACTACAAGGTTTGGGTGGAAAGTATCAGGATCAATTTATTCCTGGCGTGAATTTACGTCGCAGCGCGCTTACACCACACGGGCTCGGTGGTGGGGGTCTGACCTTCAACATGCGACGCCAAGTGCCCAACAGCGTTCTTAGGTGAGATCGTGTTTTTAGTGGACCCCTGTCGAGTGACTCGGTGTAAGCGCAAAATACAGCGAGCGATTGAATAGCGGTGCGCCATCAAATTTTGGTTTGGAGTGAGAAAATCGGGTACGGAGACATTTAGTATGATTTGCCAAATGTTCAAGATCAATTCATGTCACAAACTGCAGTTCTTAAGCGGTACAAGCTATTCAAACATGGCCGAGAGAGTACGGAGGCCGATCCCCGCGCTGGACGGCCGTCGACGTCAAGAACCGACGACAATGTGCACCGTGTGCATGAAGTGCTGAATGCAGACCGTCGGTTTAGTGCGCGCCCAATTGCAAATTGTATTAATATTGGTACGATAACAATGCACATAATTATCACTGAAAATTTGACGGCGCAAAAGATCTGCGCTAAACTCGTCACGAAGGTCTTGACGGACGACCAAGAACAGAGTCTAGTGTCTGCTTGCAAAGACCTCCTGCAACGCGTTGAAGAGACCCCGACATTTTGGACAAGGTAATCGCGGGAGACGAAAGTTGAACAGTCAAATATGACCCGAAAACAGAGCGGCATAGTTCCGAATGGCACACTGTGGCATCACCTCGTCCAAAAAAGACTCGAATGAGTAAATGCTGAGTGAAAGTTATGCCATCCTTTTCTTCGACGCCATGGGGGTGGTCCACAACGAGTTTGTACCTGAGGGGCAAACAGTGAATGTTGCTTGTTACCAAGGAGTACTCAAAATAATGAAGATATGGGTCAACCGGGTGAGGCCAGCCATCGTCAGAAATTGGAAATTGCATCACGACGAAACAGCTAGCCACACCTGCTCCATGGTAACCGTTAACTGACGGAAAACGTTATCATGACGAATCCCCAAATTCCTTGCAGTCTTGGCACCATCAGACTATTTCCTATTCCCAAAAGTGATATACTTCCTCAATAACACCATGGATATTGAAGTGCTGTCCAAGAAGTTTTACACGTGTACCGTTTAGAACATCCTTCTGGAATCCACCTACCAGGGAGCCTTGGAGTCGTGGAAAAGACGCTGACAAGTGTGTCGACGATAAGGGGGTGTATATAATTGGAAAGATTTTGAGGTGTTGTAAAAATATCGCAAATAAATCCATTATTCCAAAACTTTTCCCGAAAATGTTTATAAAAACTTTGTACTTTGAATAGGATTAGAATATATTATTTTTAGAATTATGATGGGGTGTATTCGTCGCGGTAGAAAAAAAACAGGAAACGCCTTCTTCATAGTTCGTTATATATATATATATACATATATATATACACACACATATATATATATATAACGCCTTCTTCATAGTTCGTTATATATATATATATATATATATATATATATATATATATATATATATATATATATATAACGAACTATGAAGAAGGCGTTTCCTGTTTTTTTTTCTACCGCGACGAATACACGACGACGACGAATATATAAATGAACATCAAGTTAAAACAAATATTTTACGATTATTTAAACTCAAAGCAGGGTGAGTTCTCTTAGTGTTTAATCCATTGGTATAAACGTTACAGAGAGAGGAAGAAAATCGCCTCAGCTAACAGCATTGTTTAAGCTCATCTCCAGATCCGAGCCATCTCACACGAATTCACATTATTCGTGGGTATTTCACTCTCCTTCCATCCGCAATACGCGGTCTGAAAGCACTCCAGCGGTGGAGAACACTGATCTTAGGAAGCAGGGGATTTACCCAGGGGGGAAGGGGTGGAGAGAAGATACAAATTCCAACGGTGAAAAAAAATGAAATCCACTGTGCGAAGGAATAAAATGGTAGTCCTCCAGTCGCGAAGAAAGGTAAACAATGAAAGTAAATAAAGAGAGAATAATCGCATTCGAGTCGGTGGATGAAAGCGGATTAGGGCAGAAACAAAGTTGATGCCGCGGCATACGTATGAAAAGCAGTACTAGAGTGAGATTACTTCGGATATTCAGTATATGGTAACAATGGTAGATATAAGATAATTTCAATGCCAGTAAGAAAAAATTTGCTATCGGAAGGATTTAGCTTCGATGTCACATCTTGCAACTCAGTTCAATACGAAAAGAGCCAATTCTGCTTTCCAAAATCCGCCAAGCAAGAAGACCATTTATCATTTTAGCGAGGAGAATGGTGCGAGCCTAAGATCACACGAAAATAGCCTCGTGAAAAATAACCAAAATAAACATTCCTCCATTTATTTGCTTTTTAATTGTTCCAGACATCTCCTTGCCACAGTAGGAACCGAAAATTATTCCCACTTTGGTATGTCTGCGGTTTTTCGAAACGTAGAGAGAGAATCTCCTGGAAAATACGTATTCGAGGGTAAAATTAATATATGATGGACAAGATTTTGAAACAGATGGCTCGAAAATTGATTTCAGGGTGAAACGGTGAACGTGGGAAAATATTGAGGAAGGTCAACAAAAGAAAATAGAAGTGAAGGGAAGGAGGGGGGAGCTTGAGGAAGGCGAGAATAACTGGAGAGAATGTGGATAACAAAATATAATCGAGTGTTTCCGAGATACCTCAAGAAAAATAGTATGGCTTTTGTATTGATGGCAATTCTATCCTTATTAAGTGATTTTTAGCAGTCGCTTTGAAATTATGCATATTTATTTTCCGCCAAAATCCCTGATTCAGTTCGATCGAAGTCTCAAATACGAAACTTTGAGCTTTTATTCCGATAACGCAGGAGACTCGGTGACAATGAGAACCTCGGCTCTGTTTTCCAGAGGGGAAGTAGGTCATTCGGGGAGTTATCTTCGTTTTTCTGGCATCATTGAAAGCGGACTATTCATTAGCATGGCTGCTTCCGCTATTGTATTTGTTAAGGGGAACGCGGAGGATGGTGAAAAGGACACTTTAAGCCCCTAGTTGTCGCTACACATTGTACTGCTACGCCTATTGAAATGGCTAAATATTAAGTTCCGCTCTTCATCTTGCATTTGGCATCTAATGTGGTAAAGCAGTAAACAAGCAGGAATTCCACACAATTCGCCACACTAACTGCCCGCAGCATAGAATTGAGCAATTCATAGCGATGGCTTTTGGTTTACTTGTGTGCACCAAAGCCAATTACAGCCTGGGTTTACATTTACAATAAGGGATTAATTATTAAATCCATTAGCAGAAATTATGGGATTTTGATTTAGGATGACACGTAATATGCCTTACACGACGGTCCACCTATAGTCTCCCCAATATATTCCTATATTCTTTATTTTTGCCTTCCGAGTTCCTTGAATCAACACCAAACGTAAATATTTGACTGTCAATATTAAAAGTTAATCATGAGTTTTTGGGTGTGGAATAGAGAGTGACCACTCGAGTTACGTCGAGTAATTTCTGTCAAAAAAATTACATTTTATTGTTACATTAATTAATTTTTATTGTTGCGCAATGTGAAATGTTTATCTTTTACAAGTTTAATTGATTATAGTTCAGTATTGCACCAGCGGAAGGCATTGCGGATTGAAACATGCTCAGTTCGCCTACGGCGAAAATAAAGGAAAAATACGCTATACATGGAAAAACTAACGTCCCAACACCGCCTAATGCCATCTATCTACATCTACTTAAAACCCAGCAAACTGCCACAGGTGTGTGTGGCGGGGGGTGTTAGGGCATCTGTGATTAAGAAAAAAACACACGCAAAAGCCACAAATTTATACAATCCACAAACAAAACTTGGTATACATTGATGCAAAAACCCGTACAACCCACACACATGCAAACACTAAAACTACCAACTAACACGTAAACATGCACCTACAGATACATCTGAGATCATTACAATGTTTAATTTTGTTTCGACTTGTATTCGAATTAAATGTTTTTATATGTCTAAAGTGGCTTCGGTTTCTCACTATTATGATTCATGATTGTTCGGGAAAAGAAAGAGTATGGTATCTATCTGTACTGGAATCTATCTCCCTTATCTTACTTTCTTTGTTGTCTGATGTACCTAAGTCTTGTAGAGCCATTATGATTCCTTTAGTATCATTGTTAAACTCGTTTGTTCTGAACCATTCGATAAGTCTTAGTCTCGCTTGTTCTCTTCGTATCACAAGTGGCTCCCAGCCTAAATACCCTAAGAGACCTGTCACACTTGTGTTCTCATTATAACAATTTTTAACGAATCTGGCGGATTTTCTCTTGATTTTATCTGATTTATTTTCCCAAATTTTCTCCCAAGGATCACAAATACTTTCGCCCTCATGGTCTAAATGTGTGTGAAATGTGATCCGAATTTGTGAGCCCACTGCACAGAATATTTCGTGGCATCGGTGCGGTCGGTTGACCGGATGTGCACTCACCTCTGGACACGAAGACGTGGATGGTGCTGGGGTTGGTGTTGGATGCCCGACAGGAGTAGTTCCCAGAGTGTCCGAGCGTGGCTCGGCTGATAAGGAGGCGGCTGTGTGTCTTCGGGCCGGGCTCCGTGCTGACGGACACGCCGCCGCCGGGGGCAGCTGCCGCTCCCGCCCCGGCGCCCGGGGCCGCCGCCCCCGCCACGCCACCCTGCGACGCGCCCACCGTGACCCCACCGCCAGGGCTGGACGTGTCATAGTTGATCATCCTATCGTTGTGGTACCAGAACACGTACTGAGGTGGCGTGGGGCTCTGCAAGGAGACAGAAGAAAGGGACGTCAGTTGGGAGGGACGGGCTGTTTCGGGCGCGGGTGTGGGCCGTTTTCAGAAAGGACCACCCCGGCCCCGGAAGGATCAAGCACGGGTGACATGGGGTGACGAGGGGATGAAAGAGCGGTCAGCCCACGAATGATGGTCGATAAATGTGAACCGCTTTGTTACCAGGACTCTGCGGTATTTATATATTAGTAATTTCTTAAATCCACAAGTCCCGCCCGACGAGCGAATATCTACATGTTACTTATATAAAAACATATAAACTCAATTTTCGTGCATAGGTTGATCTGATGAGAAATATATCTATATAGTATGTATATATAATATATATAAATAAAACTTAGTAAATCTACATGAAAAATAAACTTTAATGCGACCCAGGTTTCTCTGTGGTGCAGCATCATCAGGCCTGATAATCCTGCACCCAAGTGAAACCTGAGTTGCATTAAGGATTATTTTTCATGTACATTTACTAAGTTTTATTTTTACATAATTCATCATCCCACAAATTGACGCCTGAAAACAATCAAGTCATATTCCATCATGGAAAGTCAATATTTAGGTGGTGACGACAAGTCGATGTGGAGATAACACAGGGGAGCATCAAATCTTACCTATCGACTACGAACATGCCCCATCACAAACCACATCACGATTATTATCTTTCCCATCTGGCATTTGGAGTGTCTCCGGCCTAATCGAGGAAATCCAGCTAAAGCTACCATATTATGTCGAACAAAAATTATGACATCTATTACATCTCAAGAAGGCGTCATGGTGCCATTATTGCTCTAAATACACGTCAATGATTTCTCAAATAACATAGCTAGTTTCAACAGAATGCTTTCAGGGGATCGAATTATTTACAGGACAATTGAAAATACTCATGATGTATTTCTATTGAAAATTGATTCGCTGTCGCTAAGAAACGGTAATAAGACAGAGTCTCACGATTATGACAAATAAAACCATTTTTATAGGAGTTTGAAAAGCTTAAAATTTTACGAGAATCCAATGTATCTGCGAAGGAACCGTACACGTACATATATAAAAATGAATTGAAAATATGCACACACGACTAATTCTGAATAACGGCATGCGCTGG